>JANRMT010061414.1:6247073-6261874 GCA_026402145.1 Polypterus bichir lapradei | reverse complement strand
ATACTATACAACGCATTTCACTTGTCATTCCAACAGATGGCACATCACAAATATTAACAATGCTTTAACAAATTCCATACCAAATGGCATATAACAGGCACATTTGCATTGCATCTGTCATTCCAGCACATGGTACATAACAAACATTTGTAATAAAACAATGTATTTTATTTGTCATTCCAGTATATGGTACAGTACATCACAAATATTAACCTTGCTTTAACAAATTTGATACTGAATAGCATATTAAAGAGACATTGAATCTGTCATACCAATCGATGGTGTGTCACAAATATTAACAGTACTTTTTCAAATCTCACACCAAATGGCAAATAAAAGAGATATACTGTATGCATTGCATCTGTTATTGCAATCCATCACAAACATTAACATTGCTTTTACAAAAACCATACCAAATTATATAAAACAGAGATCTATGCATTGCGTCAGTCATTTCAACAGATGGCACATCACAAACATTTGTACTAATACAATGCATTTCACTTGTCATTCCAGCAGATGGGGTGCATCACAAATATGAACACTTCTTTAACAAATTCCATGCCAAATGACATATTAGAGAGACATATGCATTGCATCTGTCAATCCAATCGATGGTGTGCCACAAATGTTAACAGTGCTTTTATCAATCCCATACCAAATGGCAAATAAAAGAGATATATGCATTGCACCTGTTATTCCAACAGATGATGCATCACAAAACATTAACATTGCTTTTACAAATCCCTTACCAAATGATATATAACAGAGATATATGCATTGCCTCTGTCATTTCAACAGATGGCACATCACAAACATTTGTACAAATACAATGCATTTCACTTGTCATTCCAACAGATGGCACATCATAAATATGAACACTTCTTTAACAAATTCCATACCAAATGACATATTAAAGAGACATATGCATTGCGTCTGTCATTCCAACAGATGGTGGGCCACAAACATTAACACTTTTTTTTACAAATCCCATAACAAATGGCAAATAGCAGAGACATATGCATTGCTGAGGTCTACATGGATTTCTTAGATTTCAACCCCTGTGAGTCGGAGCTAGGTGACTAGTTTAAAATGAAATCTACAACACCTTAAAGTATGCTGAAAGTGAAGTGGCCTGAATTCTTTCTGAATCCATTTTTGTAGGTGAGTATTACCCCAAACAGGGATCAGGAAGTATATCACCAAATAAGTAAAAATACATCACATAAACCTTTCAAATATACTTAATCCAATCCTGGGTACTGTGAATGGAGCCCCTCCAGGCATCTTTAAGACATGAACCAACCCTAGAAGGGATGCCAGTCCAACGCAGGGCCTGTTCACACCCCTCTTACTCACAGGGGGCCATTTCAAAGTCACCATTGATCTATAAACTTCTTATGAATAGAAGGAAATCCGGAATACCAAAAAACAAACCCAGGCACTCATGGAATGAGATATCAACTATGACGGACACAGAGCCAATGGGGCAGGCCAATATGACGCCCTCGAAATATACACACAAAATTGAAGTTGTAAAGTGATTTATTGACCCAACCATGCTGGTCAAGCAGATCCTAGCTTGGCTCAGTGCTAGACTACAACATCAGTGTCAACAGCAGCAGGCGCAGGGGTTCCACAGAGCAGCATCTGGAAATTTCAAGTTGTCATTTTCGGATCATTTCCTTTAGATTTGTTGTGGGAGTAGATATGGCTACTGTACTGTAAATGGGCTCCTTTACCCACCCAATGTGCTTTCACTCTTTTGGTCCCACTTCGATCACCTGCACATGTGCACGCCTCCGCAAGGGCTAGTCATAAATTAGCAGCAGCGATGGGGGAGCCTAACAATAACCTTTGTCCTCACCACTGCCGAGAACTTCCAGCCTTTCTGCCGCGGCTCCTCATGGGACTCGATGATAAGTGGAGAGGGCTGCACCCGGTTAATTCGGATCAGCTTCTGAGCAATTCCCAGCTCCAGCTGGTCAGATGGTCCCCCCGGGAGTCCAGTTGAATGGAATTGCAATAAAAATGCCATAATATACAAAACAGGTGTAGTAACCACCCGGTGATGCAGAGCGGTTCTTTTAAATCCATTATAATACTCAAGATATATTACAGCAGGTTTCAAAATACAGGTTCATGCCAATGATTTGAGCGAGCCGCATCTGAATTTGAGCTCCCACACCAAAAGTAGGAATTCACATTTATTACATGTAGACCTACAATGATACAAAAGACCCTCACAGGTATTGGCTGCATTCTGGATTCTGGATTCGGACCTTTATCTGGGCACTGTCTGTTTTGGGGTTTTCACTTTCTAAATTTGTCCATGTGTAATTTTCAATATTTCACAATTTGGAATTTACATGCAACTTTGGAGGATTTGTTTTTTTTTTTTTTTTGGCTCTCCTGACACTGGCTCTGAAGTCAAGTCAAGTTGGGGAGCAGGCACTGGTACAATGCATTGCCGCACCCACTACACGATGAAACAACTCGGGATCCTGGTTGGCAAACCCCCTGGCAGACACGCAGTCCAGTCCCACCCTCCGGAAATGACCCTCTATCTGCGGCAGCGAGGTGTTACGTGGGCGACCCCTTGGCCTGGTCCAGCCACTCGGGTCCCCAACAATGAGGACCCTATGAGCCGGATCACCCTCGGGGTGCCATAACTGACGTTCCCTCACAATGCAGGTCATGTGCCTCATTCAGGACTCCATGAGCAACACAAAGTCAAACCAATGGTACCTAAGGATTTTCCGGACAGACACAGTACCAAAGGAGTCCAGCCTTCGTCTCAGGTCACTGGATAGCGTCCATGTCTCGCAACCATATAGCAAGACAGGAAACACCAGGACTCTAAAGACTTGGACCTTCATCCTTTTCCAGATATCAGGAGCACCACACACCCCTTTATGACCTCATGACCCCCCACCCCAATGCTTTCCCAATCCGTCTACTGACTTCACAAGAAGAGTCACGAGAGACATGAATGTCACCGCCAAGGTAAGTAAACCTCTCAATGACGAGGTCGACACTCTCTCTGCAGACAGACACACTGCTGATGGCCGTGCCCAAGAGGTCATTAAAGGCCTGGCTCTTTGTTTTTTATCAGGACACTCACAAGCCCGGACACTGAGACTCCTTGCCTTCAGAGCCTCCATTGACTCCACAAAGATCACAGCATCGTCAGCAAAGTCAAGATCCGTGAATCTTTCTTCACCAACAGATGCCCCACAGTCGCTGGACCCCACGACCCTGCCCAACACCCAGTCTATATAAGCATTGAACAGAGTAGGAGCAGAACACACCACTGACGAACACCATGATCAACTGGGAAAAACACAGAGGTCCTGCCTCCACTCTGCACAGCACTCACAGTACCAGTATACAGGCTGGCCATGATATCCAGCCACCTCAAGGGGATCCCACAAACCCTCAGGATGTCCCACAGGGCAGCTCGATCATCAGTTGGCTCTGAAGCTGCAAATTTAAATGATGGAATGCCATCTCAGTCTGATGTGTGACTCATCCCCAGTTCTGTTACATGGCCCTCATCTTGACGTCACTGTCCCCAGCAGCCACTTCACCCTCCTTGCAATGGCACACAAACTCTTCAAAATGGCGGAGTGGTCTTCACTTCTGCTGCAGTTGTGTGACCGGTGACAAGGTCACATCTGCAAGGACCGTGAGCTCTTCATTATCAGGTTGAATGCTGTGCAGTCATGAGGTGCAACAGAGGTGTTTAACGCTGCACTTGTGTGTGGTGATCTGTCCATTATACAGAATGTGGGCAGGTGAACCCCCCTTGCGTGAAGCTACAATTGTGCAAGTCGCTCAGCTGTCTTCCTTCACTGAACTGACACTGCAAATGGCACTCAGCTTTGAGACCCTTCTTCTACAGCTGCCCAGTAACTCCTCAATGATCTGCCTCGTTCCTTCCTTGAGAAGTCTTACCACTGGCTCTGCTTCACACTGCTCACCTGGGGTCACTGGCAACACCATCTGCCACACTGTTGCCAAGTCTATGTGCCTGAAGCTCCGTTGACAGCCATGCATCCAGGCCAATAGACTTTAGCATGTGGAGTAGCGGTGGAGGTAGTGGTCTTTTAGCTACTTTCCCTCTCCCTGTACTGATGCTGCAAACAGCATCTCAGAACTCAGCATGGAGACTCTCCAGTAACTCCTCGGAAGAGTCCACAACATCCATTTTGGGGAATGCGGGACTCCAAGCTTTGAAGCCAGCAGCTCTGCTGGACAGCCAGGCCAATGCACTTCAGCATATGGAGAAGCAGTGGTGGAGCTTCAGTGTTAGAAGTTTCTCAGCCCTGTTTCCCTCCATGTACTGATACTGCAAATGTCATTGTAGATCCTGGAACTCAGTATGGAGACTCTCCCGTAACTAATCACAGGAGCCCACAAAGTCCATTTTGGGTAATGTGGGACTCAATGCTTTGAAGCCAGAAGCTCTGCTGGAGAGCGCACAACCAGGCCATTGCACTTCACCATATGGAGAAGCAGTGGTGGAGCTTCAGTGGTGGAAGTCTCTCAGCTGGTTTCCTCCTTGTTATGATACTGCAAATGTCATTGTAGATCCTGGAACTCAGTATGGAGACTCTCCCGTAACTAATCACAAGAGCCCACCAAGACCATTGTTGGATTTCTGTGGCACTCCGCACTCTGAAGCCAGAAGCTCTGCTGGACAACCAGGCCAATGCACTTCAGCATATGGAAAAGCAGTGGTGAAGCTTCGGTGGTAGCAGTCTGAGCCGTTTTCCTCCCTGTACCGATGGTGAAATAATATTGTAGATCCCAGAATACAGCAGGGAGACTCTCCCGTAACTCCTCACAAAAGCTCACCAAGTCCATTTTTAGGTTTCTGTGGCACTCCGCACTTTGAAGCCTGAAGCTCTGCTGGAGATCCCATAACCAGGCCATTGCACTTCAGCATATGGAGAAGCAGTGGTGGAGCTTCGGTGGTAGAAGTCTCAGCTGCTGATTCCCAAACTCAGCATGGAGACTCTCCCGTAACTCCTCACAAGAGCCCAGCAAGTGTGCTTTGGGTTTCTACTTAGCACTCTACGCTTTGCTAATTCAGACTGCATGTCCACTTCTCATCCCACTTCTGACACCAATGGATTCTGTGTTGCTCACATGGCTCTTTTGGGCAGGAGCACTCACTAATGCCACGCTTTGCCTGTTTTCCTAAAGCCCCCTTTAGCCTGCTCTGAAGCTGCTCGTCAGTGTGGCTTGCACCCTACTGTTACAATACGATCCAAGATCTTCTTATTCATTTGCGGTCGATTTTTTTTTTTTTTTTTTTTGTGTGGGGGGGGCTCGGCCCCACCGTCTTACAAATGATCGGAGTAAGAAGGTTTGGGGAATGAATGAAAGGGTGTAAAGAGTTTGAAAGTTTTCAGAAAGAGGAAAAAGTTATAATAATACTGCATATTAAGTATTAATCTTTGCAAAGCAGGAAAGGAAAAATTCAGAGAAACAGAAATTTGCTTTCATAACAGCGATGTTTAAAGTGAACCAGGGGTGTATTATGACTGCAATCTGCTTATATTAACATCTCTGTCTTCAAGCAAGCTTATGGTTATTCAGGTGGCTGTTTCAAGCAATTGACTGTTTGATTCTTTCATAATTATTGCTATTATAATAGGTGTAAAAATGATTGTACAGAGGCAGTGGAATGTTTCCAGAATGACCACCATTCTCCATAAAGGAAACGTTTAACAGCCTGGGGATTCCAAAACATTACTTAGAGGGTGATTTCCAAGATACTTATGTCAGAGGCCTTTTAGAAGAAGTGGCTGCCCCTGTTTGGATTCAGGCGGCACGTGAGGTTTTCTTTAGGAAAAAATGAAACCAACGTAACAAGCCGTCTTTTGACAAGTCCTTTAATAGCATCGTGTTTCCATGTCCTGAGAGTAGCACAGGGCTTTCCGATCTTTGAAAATTCACCTCGTAAAGCGAGAAAAAAAAAAAACATTACACGATATAGAAATAACCCGAAAGTTCCCTTAACGTTGAAAACTTGACACATAAACCCACAGAGAAGTCTTCTGTTTGAAAGTTAAAAAAGCTCATCCAGTAAACAGCAGACAAGGATCTGCGTCTTGCATGAGGAGAGCCATCCATCCATTATCTAACCCGCTATATCTTAACTACAGGGTCACGGGGGTCTGCTGGAGCCAATCCCAGCCAACACAGGGCGCAAGGCAGGAAAGAAACCCCGGGCAGGGCGCCAGCCCACCGCAGAGCACGCACACACACACATACCAAGCACACGCTAGGGGCAATTTAGAATCGCCAACCCACCTAACCTGCATGTCTTTGGACTGTGGGAGGAAACCCACGCAGACACGGGGAGAACATTCAAAATCCACGGAGGGAGAACCCACAAAGCGAACCCGGGTCTCCTAACTGCGAAGCAGCAGCGCTACCCACTCCGCCTCCGTGCCGCCCGTATGAGGAGATTTTTGGCCATTTTCAAGATGCTGTGTGTGGTCTCCAGAATTGCAAAATGAAGATGTCGTGTGAATAAAGCGGCCACAGACCTGCCGCAGCTCTGCTCATATTGTGACGCACACTTAAAGGACGGAGATTTCAGGTAAATTAGCTTTGTTTAACTTGAAACAGGAACAGCAAGGTTATTTATTGCAGCGGGAGATGCCCCTCTACTTACACACAGATGCAGCAAACGGGGCAGGGTAGGGCTGGGGTCAGGTCAGTGGCCCCAAGTTATAGAGTGGTGGTCCCCACCTCACCCATCGGGCAACAGACGCATTGTGGCGAGGAGGCGGTGAGCTTTGCCGTTCCCTCAGTGGCGCGACGGACAAGCAGCCCTCAATAGACAACGTCAATCGCGTTTCGGCGTGCCTCCCCATTGAGGAGGGTCTCATAATGTAATCAGAATATAAGTTTAATGTCACTGTGCTCTGTACAAAAATTATTTTATAAATCCACTCATATGTACAGAGTACAAAGTTAGGACACAGAGGCTCTCAGCATTTAGAACTGCTAGGCAAGCATTTGAAGAAAGAAAGGTACAACTACGAAAATGGGCATTGTACTATTTTTGTATGTTAGAGATGAAATTGAATTGTCTCCTTGCCTTGTTTGGAACATAAGTAATGGCCTACACATGGAGAAAATAGTATAAAAGACTTGGACAGCAGCCGACGGACGGATGGGTGATAACGTCATCCGTCCTGAAAATCCTTCCAGCACGGCAACGAAAATGGCAGACTCTTTACATCGGGTCCCCACTTCGGTAATAATCTTGTCATGGCTTCCTTCATCTGTAATACCACGTAAAACGTCATTAAAGAAAGCGAAGTTATTTTCTCTTATGTGATTTCTTACCGCCATATCACTATGGGAGAGATATCGAGATATCGCCTTTTTACTTTATATCTATGTAGTTTTGGGTTACTTAAAATGCTGAAATTAAAAAGAACTTATTCCAACTAGGGAGCTTGCGACCCCTAGAGGAAATACATAACAGTTCAAAAATCTCACAATACATACAAATATTACGACCCCTGTGGACCACCACGGGGCACACTGCCGCCCAAACCCGACACAATCAGGCGTGGGGCACAAGTTAAGCACACACATTTTTAGTTTGTTTCTTTTTCCCTCATAATGCACAGTCACAGCATAATACTCTTCTTCTTCTTTCTTTCTTTCTTTTCTGTTCTCTTGTCTTCTGCAGTCTCTTTTTTCCGACCTCCACTCCTCCTGGCAAGCTTCATCTACAGTAATCCCTCTTCGATCGCGGGGGTTGCGTTCCAGAACCCCCCGCGATTGGTGAAAATCCGTGAAGTAGAAACCATATGTTTGTATAGTTATTTTTATATATTTTAAGCCCTTATAAACTCTCCCACACTGTTAACATTATTAGAGCCCTCTAGACATGAAATAACGCCCTTTAGTCAAAAGTTTAAACTGTGCTCCATGACAAGACAGAGAGGACAGTTCTTTCTCACAATTAAAAGAATGCAAACATATCTTCCTCTTCAAAGAATGCGTGTCAGGAGCAGAGAATGTCAGAGAGAGAGAGAAAAGCAAACAATCAAAAAATCAATACGTGCTTTTGGGCTTTTAAGTATGCCGAAGCACCGTGATAAAGTGGCCGCAAAGAAGGGATCAATGTGAAGGTAGTCTTTCAGCATTTTTTAGAGGAGCGTCCGTATCTTCTAAGCAAACAGCCCCTCTGCTCACACCCCCTCCGTCAGGCAGAGAGAGTGAGAGAGACAGAGAAAAGCAAACAATCAAGCACCGCATGGGAAGCATATCGTATATCATTGAGGAGTTTTATTTAATACGTAATACCTGCTCTGATTGGGTAGCTTCTAAGCCATCCGCCAATAGCGTCCCTTGTATGAAATCAACTGGGCAAACAAACTGAGGAAGCATGTACCATAAATTAAAAGACCCAGAAATCCGTGAACCAGCGAAAAATCCGTGATATATATTTAGATATGCTTACATTTAAAATCCGCGATGGAGTGAAGCCACGAACGTCGAAGCGCGATATAGCGAGGGATCACTGTACTCCCATGACTCTGGCTCCTTTTATAAGGCACCCAGAAGTCCTCTTGATGCTCGTTGTGCTTCTTCTGGCAGGGGGGAGGAAGAGCTGGCCATTAGGGTTTGGCAGCAGCTGCATCACCCCCTGGCGTCACCCACGGAATCCAACATGGCTGTAGCACACTCCAAGTCCTATGGAGCCCCGTTGGAGTTCGAGGCACTGCAGTAATCCAGGGGGGGCTGCCACCTAGTGCTCCGGGGGAGGTAATGCCCTGGATATGCTTGCCAGGTAAGTCTGCCACACCCCTTTTGCCCCAAAGCAATCGCCCACACCAACTCAAGGGGCAGGTCTTTGCATTTCTGTGGCCGGACACTAGTCGATATGACTTCCCAAACTTAAATAATGTGAATCCCATTGCACTATTTTAACAAAGCATTGGTTTCAAAAGATACAATACAATTTATTTTTGTATAGCCTCAAAATCACACAAGTGCCGCAATGGGCTTTAACAGGCCCTGCCTCTTGACAGCCCCCCAGCCTTGACTCTCTAAGAAGACAAGAAAAAACTCCCCAAAAAAAAAAACCCTTGTAGGGAAAAAATGGAAGAAACCTTGGGAAAGGCAGATCAAGGAGAGACCCCTTTCCAGGCCAGTGAGTGTCAAAAAGAAGGGTGTCAATACACAAAAGATGGTGTCCCCCTATAATGTCTGTGACAGAGACACATTTCTCCTTGATTTCCCCCTCTGCTCCACAGTTAAAAATTACAAATCAACTCAGACATTGTGATTAAAGCGCACATTGCAGACTTTCATTTAAGGGGATTTGCAGACATTTCTCTACATGCCCCCCAACCCCGCCATTTCAGGGCACCATATTGTTGGGCACACGAGCCGTCATGTTTAGGACTTTGTCGCACATCTCTCACATGCAATGACTGCTTGATATCACCAAGATGCTGAGGGTCTTCTCTGATAATGCTCTGCCAAGCCTCTCATGCAGCAGGCCTGCTGGCTTCGGGGGGCTTGTCCCATTCTCTTTTCTAGGTGGTCTTAGATTCCCAATCATGCTTTTTTCACCAAGGAGGCGGTTTGCAATTGCTGCTATATTTTATACTGTGATGAAGACATAATCCGCTTCTTATTATTTTTTCTGGTTTGATTAAAATAAATTTTGTAGGATCCCAAACAAGGACATTTTCCAAAATGTTTAAGACAAAAATAAGTCGAGTCTTTTTGCCAAAAGAATCCAAAGAAATGATGGCATAGGATAAAAGACTTGCCAGTTTTAACACTCTCGAAATAGAACGCTTACACTTCAAAGAGTACAAAGAGTAGACCATCGATCCAATAAAGCTCAACCACGTTTTATTTTTTTTTATTTTACATTTTTTTTGTTAAAGTAACCTAAAAATAAACGCGGTTGTTCAAATAAAATTACAAAGACCACCAACAGAACTCCCACAGTTGCTGGGTTAAAAAAAACTTTTTAATTAAAGAATTCTTCTGGTATCGTACAGTGGATTTGGGGAAGTATCCAGATCCCTTTCATTTCTGCATACTTTATTGTGTTGCAGATTAAATATGAAATGTTGAAGTTTGACATTTTTGGCTCATCAGTCTTATACTCGATAACCCATAATGACAAAGTGGAAATCTCAGTATTCAGACCCTCTCCTGAGACCCTCCAAGATGTTCCTCTGGTTTGCTTTAATTATTCCTGAGGTGCGTCTAGAACTTGAGTGGATTCCACCAGCGGCTCGATGAATCGATTGGACCTCATTTAGAAAGACACACGTGTACCTGTGTAGAGGGGGTCCACATTCCGCATCGGGACAAAAAACAAGCCATAAAGTACAAGGAAGGCACTGGAGACCTCCACATGATCTGAAGGTAGTTGGGACCACCACAGTCACCAAGAACACCATTGGTAACACACTACACCCTAATCAGGGGTGATCAAATACGTAATTTCCCCCACTGTAGATCAAATTGCGGTAAGGTATAGATCAGGCCAAGGGGATACAACCATTTCTAAAGCTTTGAGTTTTCCCAGGAACAGAAAAAGTTGGGAGATACCAGGGCTATCTTTTTAGAGTTGGCTGCCCAACCAAACTGTGAATAATAAATTATATACATCACAATTACTGTAACCCTGATCATTTTACACACTGCCAATGATCTCTTAAAACTATTAAAAAAACTACTGCAACAATCTATTATGATATGTATGAGGTGCAACTGACGCCATTGATGAAATTCAGTAAATCATCGAGCCGACTGCACGCGAGCACACAGATGCCAACGCTGACACTGGCAGGCGAGTCTCATGCAGCGGCTCAATCCCAGGGACAGTGATGCTGATTCGCGGCAGTGGTCATCAGCTGGCTGCTCAACGAATGTACGACACGGACTGATCAGCGCTGGCGTGCTGGCATATTGCACTGGGAACCAACTATAGCTGGTTGCGGCATTCAATGAATGTGCCATGCCAAATATACAGGGTGGTCCAGATCTAATTATGCAGATCCAGATCATCTGGATGACTTTGATTTATACGGGGACGACTCCAGTTCGGCATAAAGATGATTCTTCATGTTGTCAGTTTGGACACTTCTCGATGGTCCGGGATTTTTCGGGTGATTTTCTATGTAATAAACTTAATAAGTTATAGCGTAATGAAAATTGCATAATTAGATCTGGACCACCCTAGACTCAAATTACATTGGTAACCAAATAAAGCCAGTTACGGCGGTTTAAGGTTTAAAATGAAACTACCATAAAAATTAAAGACTGTTCATTTCTTTGTAAGTGAGCAAACTGACACATTCAGCAGGGGTGATCAAATTCTTGTTTCCCCCACTTGCGGTAAGGCATAGATCAGGCCAAGGGGATACAACCATTTCTAAAGCTTTGAGTTTTTCTTGGAGCACAGTGGCCGCAATAACTGTGAAATGGAAGAAGTTGGGGAGCTACCAGGACTATCTTTTTAGATTTGGCCACCCAACCAAATTGTGAAAGAGGGGCCTTGGGCCTGGGACCTAACCGAGAACCCAATGGTCATTCTAGAGTTTCAGAAGCCCTCCGCTGAGATGAGAGAACCTTTCAAAATGGACAGCCGTCTCAGGGGTGTCATGTTTTGGTTTTACGGTTGACTCGTTTGGATAGGATGGTACCATCTTGCCCTTAAATTGGGATTTTCTGAGGTCGAGGATTCTGTTCCTGTCATTAATTGTTTGAAATTCCTCATGGCTTACATGCTGTGTTTTGTTGCCTAGACACATCTATATTGGTAACAGCATAGCTGACACCGTCAGCAGCGTAATATGACTGTCCCCAAGTGAATTTGAAAAAAGGCGTGCAGGACCGGGAGACGTGGCGGAAACTTGTTCCCGACCGCACAAAGTCTGCCAATTAGGATGAGGATGATTTGACACAAAGTAAAGGGGTCTGAATATTTTACTGTGCCCATTGCATGTGAGAATGTGAACGGGACATTCAACCGGCTCTATTCAATAGGGGCGCGCAAAAAAAGGCGCGCTTCAAAAGGGCGACCTCAATTGACTGCGGCGAATAAAGGTGTTCGTAGATAATTTAGTTCAAATGGCTCTGGAATATGCGAAGAGCAATAAAGCTGCAGATCTACTCGTAGTCGAAGGCTGCACATTCAGAAAGGAGAAAACTATCATCGGGAAACACATCTGGAACACAACACAACAACGAGCACAAAACAACGAAATATAGAGAGCTTTAGAAATAGTTCGTTAGAAGTTCATGCATTAATTAACTGGATGTTTTAATATTCTTGCTTTCGCCTTTTTATACGTTCAATCATTGCCTTTATCGAATACATTTTCTTCACAAATTTGTTCCAGAAATAGTTCGTTAGAAGTTCATGCATTAATTAATTGGATGTTTTAATATTCTTGCTTTCGCCTTTTTATACGTTCAATCATTGCCTTTATCTAATAAATTTTCTGCAATAATTTTGTTGCGTTTGCCTTTATTCGCTGCGCCCAATTGAGGTCGCCCTTTAGAAGCTCGCCTTTATTTACACGCCCTTATTGAAGGATACCCATTCAACCTGCTTTATATTGTCATTTATAATATGGAGGGGATGGGGGATAAAAATTTTAAAGAATAAGACAGGACACCTAAATTTGGACTGCAGTATACAGTAGGCCGGTACCCTACGGAAAAATCAATGGAATTAGAGACGGCCACCCTCTAATTAAAGCTCTGAGCTGCGGCCTGAGACTCTGACCTTTACTGACCAACCTTACCACTTAATGCCACCTAGCGGGCACAAGTGACGCAGTTCTTTTTTTGCCTTTCTTTCTTGGCACAGGTGTCCCATCTGTTCTAATTTGTTTGTCCAGGTTTAGGAAATTTTGACCCCCTTTTGCCTTCCTGATAATTGTATCACATTATCTCTTTATTGTTCCCCATTTCCCCCTCTTAACAAAGGGTTGCAAAAATCTCATACGCTGCATCAGAAAGTTTCAATTAACCTCTGACCTCGGTTCGGTGCATGTGGCTTGGTTTACTTGTCACACCCAACTGCGGACCCATTAACACGTTGTCGTAAAACAAAAACTGTTTTGACGGGCCGTAATTGCTGTTAAGTGATGCTGAACAATGGCATCCTTGTACTTTTGCTAGATGTGCGGCATGTGGGGTGGGGGAGACTGTTCTCATAGCTCCGGTCCGTGAGATTTTCTGCGAGATACACATGAGACCCCTGTTGTATCTCTTTAAACAGTAAAGCTACTAAGATTCTTTGGAAACTATGAGATAATGAGGGGCTAGTGAGGAGAATGGGCTACGTGGAATTACATGCTCCAGATCTGCAAATGCTGATTAAACCACGGGCGATGATTCCCATTCACATTTGCCAAAAGGCTTTCCTGCGTAAAAAATATAATTAGTTTATGTTAGCTGGAAAAGGTTAAAGGTTTTTAAAGGGCATAGCCTTTTTTTGTTTTTAGGCAAGATAGTGAAATAATTGCTTGACGCTTAGATCTGCAGGTGCATTATGGAGCTCATTTGGACTTGGCAGCCTGCAGTGAAAATTGATTTCCTTTGAAAGTAGCAAATGTGGAGTGACAGGGCATATTTGTTTCAACAGCCTCGATTGTCCTTTCATTCTTTTTTTACTTGTTCACCCCAACACTACTTTGTTGGATCCACACTTTCAACTCAATTTAATCGTTTCGGGGGGAGAGGGAGAGTGTGAAACTCACAACGTGATTTCCTCGTGAAAAGTGAAATTTTAACATTATGGAATACTTGGAGTTGATCAGAAACAAAGCTGATCCCTTCAGATAACGGCTTCTTTTGTTCTCAAATGGACGGCTCAGGAGTGACGTTACCTCTAATCTGAGCACGTCAGCGATCGCTCATACCTTTTAGGATTTCGATTTTATATGGTCACTCATATAAAGACTCAACTTTTACAATTAAATAAAAATTATTCTTCCTTTTCATCTTTTCTCACTTCTGTGTGGGTTCAAATTCTCCATACAGCTCGGTTCTGCTCTGAAAATGTCCTCCACAGTGAGACCATTTTTCTTCAGATCTTCATTTACTTTATCCACCACCTCCGCTTTGGCCTCCACTCGCTTTCTATTACCCTGGACTTCCAATCCCATCACTCTTTTCCCCACTTATTGATTGTCTCTCCTTATCACATGCCCATACCTACTTTACTCTACTTTCTTAGATATCCTCCCTCTTTTGTTGTACATTCTGATGGTCTCATTTCTTTTTCTGTCCTTTCTGTATCTCCACACATCCATCTCCACATTCTTATTTCTGCCACATCCTACTTCTTCTAATGCGTTCCCTTCACTGCCCACGTCTCAACTCCATATATCATTGATGGTCTGAACACCTCCTACACATTGAGACCCTTTTCCTTCAGATCTTCTTTTACTTTATCCACCACCTCCTCTTTGGCCTCCATTTGCTTTCTTTTCTCCTGGACTTCCACTCCCATCACTCTTTTCTTCATTTATTGATTGTCTCTCCTCATCACATGCCCATGCCTACTTTCCTCTACTTTCTTAGATATCTCTCCCACTTTTGTTGTACCTCTGATTTTCTGTACTTTCTGAAACTCCACACATCCATCTCAACATTCTCATTTCTGCCACATCTAACTTCTTCACCTGTGCTTCCTTTATATCCCATGTCTCAGCTCCATATATCATTGCCGGTCTGACCACCTCCTCCACAGTGAGACCCTTTTCCTTCAGATCTTC
>JANRMT010061414.1:6232963-6247063 GCA_026402145.1 Polypterus bichir lapradei | reverse complement strand
TCATGCCCATGTCTACTTTCCTCTACTTTCTTAGATATCACTCCCACTTTTGTTGTATCTCTGATGTTCTGCACTTTCTGAAAATCCACGCATCCATCTCAACATTTTCATTTCTGCCACATCTAATTTCTTCACCTGTGCTCCCTTTATTGCCCATGTCTCAGCTCCATATATCATTGCAGGTCTGACCACCTCCTCCACAGTGAGACCCTTTTCCTTCAGATCTTCATTTACTTTATGCACCACCTCTGCTTTGGCCTGGCCTCACTTTCTCTTCCCTTGGAGTTCCAATCCCATCATTCTTTTCCCCACATATTGAGTGTCTCTCCTCATCACATGTCCATAGCTACTTTCCTATACTTTGTTAGATATGTCACCCACTTTTATTGTACATTCGGATGGTCTAATTTCTTATTCTATCCTTTCTGAATCTCTATACATCCATCTCCACATTCTCATTTCTGCCACATCCTACTTCTAATGCACTCCCTTTACTGGCCACGTCTCGTCTCCATATATCATTGCAGGTCTGACCACCTCCTCCACAGTGAGACCCTTCTCACCTTCTTTCCTTTGGCTACTGTGTGGTTTGACCTGTTTATATTCTACTAGCTGTCAACTGCAGCTTTGCCCACGTAGCAGTGAAACACGACAAAAAAACTGTAATTCTGGCCATCAGATTGGCTCCAATGTCAAACGTTGGCACTGAATGTGATTGTGTTCAGCTCTGACAGGCGAGCATCCCTAATGTGGGGAGAAGAGCACGTGGCCGTGATATCTCTGGAAATGAGCAGCTAGCCTTTAAAACACACATAGCTCTGATCTCTCTCTCAAAAACGTCAAACGTTACTCCTTAACAATCTCTAGATGATAATGTCTACTGAGCAAACAGGAATCGCTATCTAAGCAGAGGCGAGGTGCGCTCCAACACATGGTGAGAGGTAGAGTGACTGGAATGGAGGCTGGCGTATGAGTGAGTAGGACCCCACCCCAGCTCCCTACTCCTAAGGTCTCGCCTCCCCCTCCCCTCGGCTCACTACGTCTCTCTTGGATTCACGCGAATAAATAGGTACCAGAAGCGAACTATGATACTTAGCGGGATAAGAGAAGTCGCAAAATCAAGCGGAATGTTCAAGCAAATTCTAGAAAAAAACTCGATCTAAATCTGTGAAGTAGTTCTCTTGTGAAAAGCGGACAGACATACAGACAGACACACGTTGGATTTTATATATCCTTCTATATAAAAGCGGTCGGGATTGTCCTTCCGTCCCGTGAGTGCTACGCAGGCGCGGAGTTTCACACACGCCCCATCCATTTTGCAATGCACGATGGGATTTGTAGTTTTGTTTTTCCAGGTAAAAGATGATTTTCTACTCCAGACTGTGCGATATCTTCTTCTTCTTTCTTACTATATAAAAGCGGTCGGGATTGTCCTTCCGTCCCGTGAGTGGAAAGCGTAGCGGTATTCCGCTTATCACAGACTTACTACTTGCAGCTTGCGGTACGAAGCGACATGATGTGAGCAGAGTTCTTTTGCTCCCATCGTTCCCTTGCTTTTGTGGGTGATGCGCTGGAAAAATCGACAAAATTATGTCTCTGGAAATAATTAATATTGATGGAGTACAAATGCCTCACCGCGTAGTAAATATCAGGGGGGTTCAAAAGGGCGACCTCAATATAGAAAAAAAGTTTAAATTTCATCACAAAAATAACAGAAACTACGAGTATTAAAGTAATACCGCTCAAATGCAATATAACCAAATTAATGAGTTTGAATAAAATATCAAATTGATCTACATATTGAATTGCCTTAAGAAGTGGTCAACTTAAAAGTCGGTCACCTTAAAAGGCAGGTCAGCCTAGTTTATATATATAGATTGTGTTTTGTAATATCTGCCATTGTTTGCATTTTAAATTGTACATTTTGTTGTTTATAGTCACTTTATTTTACTTACGTTCATTCTTTCCATTGTCTACTCTGTGTCTGCTGCTCAGAGGGAATGCTGTCTCAATCCCGTTGGACTGCAAGTGTAATGACAATTAAAGAACTTGAAGTTTATCAGAAGACAAATGTCTTTTTCAAATTATTATCCTTGAGGGAACAGATTTTCAGCAGACATGAACAATCTCTTATGCACAACCTGGCCAGCTAGGTATACATTTCTGACATAAAACTGAAGTGAATATTAAGTAAATTTCATCGCCATAACAGGTTTTGACCAATGCATCCTGAGTAACATAATGACAAAAACAAGTAAAATGGATAGTTTTTGTTATTTCCGAAAATCAAGATTAATTAAGTCCTCTTCCTCATGTGGGATTTTCATATGTTGTGCTGAAGGTTTATTTTTCATGCTAATAAGTCTCCACATCTTGAATTTCCATGAGCATTTTTCTTAATTCAATTACTCCCTGAATGTATTCAAGTAGCATTTAAAGACCCTCTCGCTTCATCAATTTCTGTCCTACTGCTATTGGCTGTAGTAAATCTGGGACTTGAAACTCACACGCATGTTGTTATGAACTCTTCGCTTTTTGCACCCTTCTGCTATTGCACTTGTCCCCAAACAGACCCCAGACTGATGTTACTCGATTATGGTGACCTCTTTTGCAAGTCGTGCCATGCATACACATTGGAGGACCTCCTCACGGGCTCGATCAAGTTATGTGATAACCAGCCAGGGCAAGAGGGGGCGCTGTTGCTAACATTCTCTTCTCCTTCTCTGCCTGCAGCACCAAGGAACCGCCCAGTGAGGGCACTTAGCCCCGCCCCTTCTGGTCCACGTGATATAAGAAGCCCGGCTGCCTGGAAGGAGGCGCCATTCTGCAAACCGAGTGAACGGCCAAAGGGAGCTCCAGTGACTGACCCTGATATTCTTGGCAAAAAGCTATATTACCTTTATTGTTTATTTTGCCCAAGTCGGCAGCGTATTGAAGCCATGAGGCGTATTTTTGCTGGACTTTCCCCTTACAAAATGGGACAACTGGTTTTCTGTCCCAAGTATTTATCGGCTTTGTGACTTGTCGTGCACTTTGGATGAAAGCGTCTAAGCAAATAAATGTACAGTAAATATAAATGTTGGAGGCATATAAAACATTTTATTAAATGGAAGAAGTCAATTGACAGTGAATTGATGTGGTCTGCAAAAAAAACAAAAAAAACAATGGGAGGTCTGAAGTTTGAATACACAATAGGAGCTCTGAAAATCAAAAGTCCACCTAATGAGAAGGATTAGGGAGTCGTGGTAGACTCTAAGATATCGACCTCCAGACAGTGTTCAGAAGCCATTAAGAAGGCTAACAGAATGTCAGGTTATATAGCGCCTTGATGTGTGCAGATAAGTACAAGTTATAATGCACTGGTGAGGCCTCATCTGGAGTACTGGGTGCAGTTTTGGGCCCACCCAACATAGCAGCACTAGATGTGGTCCAGAGAAGAGCGACTTGGCCGATTCCAGGGCTGCAGGGGATGAGTTATGAGGAAAATTAAAAGAGCTAAGCCGTTACTGTTGAAGCGAAAGAAGATTAAGAGGAGACCTGACTGGAGTGTTTAAAATGGTGAAGGAATTAGTGCAGTGGATCGAGACGGTGACTTTAAAATGAGTTCATCAAGAACACGGGGACACAGATGTAAACTTGTTAAGGGCAAATTTCACACAAACATTAGGAAGTTTTTCTTCACACAGAGATCCACAAACACATAAAATAAGTGGCCAAGTATTGTGGTCGATGTTAGGATTTTACGGACCTGCAAAACTTGACTTGATGTTATTTAGATGAATTTAATGCATATGACTGGCAAGCTTTGTTGGGCTCTTCCAGATTGTTCTAATGTTCTAAAAAAGGAATCATGGTTTTTAGATACTTGTTTTGCTTTGATTGGCTAAACTGTAGTTTCGTACACTAGCGCTACGGGAACAGCTTCAATGCTCAAAGCAGTTACGGTCAGCGAAAGGGAACACCCAGATGGTACCCACTTCTCCCTTTTTACCAACTTAGAGAGGAGTACATTTCCCGAGGAGACCAGTGCCATGCCATATATCATTATATAGGAATGCAAACTGCCTAATAAGCCAGCAACTGTTGAGGACAGAACATGTACCACAGACGCAACTACAAATGTAGTCTTCCAGGACCAGAACGATCTTTTACCCTTGTTTCAAATGTCTTTGTGATGCCCTGTGTACCTTGCACAGATTTAGGCTATGGGCATCCTTTTGTTGTTTCATAAAAACAATACAATCAGAGTGGAGTGTATGAGATTATCTGGACTTTCAGAAAGCATTTGATGAGGATCCACATGAGAGGGTGGGCATTAAACTAAAAGAAGTGACAGTCCAGGGGGTGGAGTGTATATGAGTACAGAATTGGCTCAGACACAGGAGGCAGAGTGTGATGGTGTGAGGAGCCTCATCAAAATTGGCCGATGTTGAGAGTGGTGACCAGCAGGGGTCAGTGCAGGGGACGCTACTATTTTTAGTAAATATAAATAATTTTGATAGGACTATAAATAAGAAGCTGGTGTCACGCATGTGCGCATGGGAGGCAGCTAGAAGGACCAAAAGAAGGTAATTCTACACCAAGCCAGGGACCGGCAGGGTGACGTAAACCTCTCTCTGTTATTCCTGCAAACAAACAATGGAAACTCTGCCTGAACCAGATGACGTCACTTGCTGTTCCGAGATTAGTTACGTCACTTCCTGTTCCGACATTAGTGACGTCCCTTCCTGTTCCGACCCCGATGATGTCACTTCCTGGTCCGACCCCGATGATGTCACTTCCTGTTCCGACCCTAGTGACGTCACCTCTGGTTTCCGACCCCTATGACGTCACTTCCTGTTCCGACCCTAGGGATGTCACCTCCTGTCCCGACCCCGATGGCATCACTTCCTGTGCCGACCCTAGTGATGTCACCTACGGTTCCAGCCCCGATGATGTTACTTCTGCTAAGTTGTCTTAAAAGTCAGACGACTTCGGATTATAAACTCAGTTCTGTTTTGGACTCAACCTGTACACGACTGTACTACCAATTTCCACTTCTTTGCAGCCTTAGTCAAGTGTACGGGTGGCTGCCCCAAACCTTTTTCCTTTCACTCTGCTAGGTGGCTAGGCAGATCATCGAGAATGCCTGTAATGAATCATTACAGAGGGTTCCATCTAATGAACGTACGCTTCTTCGAGAGCCTTGTCTTTTAGTGTTCTGATTGCCGACAGTGTGAAGACTTCATGGGGGACCCCCTAAAACATTTGGTTTTCCATGAGGTAATGGGGAGCTAAGCCCCTAGTAAACTCTGGTGCCCCTGGGTTAGGTAAGACAAGAAGCATCAAATGTTGCCCAAAATGCAGTAGTGGACGCTCACTGAATCTAATTCTGATCTCTTTGATTTGTTACTAAGGTTGGCATTTAAATCGTAGCACCCACATATATTTGGCATCACTGCAGAAATTGACTTTGATTTTCGAAAGGGTATTAGCGCCGTTAAAACAGGAGCTCATTTCCGCCTCTCTTGATATATAACTGGAATCGGTCTGCAAATTCTAAAAAGGAACTACAGGTATCTGTCACTTCCTGCTGCAGGAAGAAATGACAAGATAATGTTTTTTCAAGTAGACAGGCAACCATAATATAAATGATCTTATATGTCTCCGGTAGTGAAGTTTAAATGATAAATCCTGTTATGGGGCCAAACTATTCCCTCTAGTGCTAAAAATAGCAGCGCCAGGTTTAATTGGAATACATTCTGTTAAAATGAGACGACATGCACCTTTCCCAGAAGGTGCAAGCAGGGGAAAACCTGAGGAGTAATCAAGCAAGTCCATTCTATAATTATTTATGACCACCAGAGAAAAGAACACACGGATGTTTGCAAAATTCTTGGCCGAGACCTACGGTACCTTGAAGGTAGGGACCTGCCAAAAAAGCAAGGTCATTTGATTTGATCCGAAAAGGCAATCCCACTTGCCTGGACTGCAGTCACTACAAAGTACTCAGGGTGCCGCGCTTCCAAGAAACATCCTGATTTTCCGGCGTGTTTATTCCAAAGAAGAAATATTTGCTTCCATTTCATTTTTTTTTTTTTTTGTATTTTTATGCTGTACATACGACGGATTTCTCTGGTGTTTTGAACCAGAGACCGGGTTTGCACCACACTTCAATCCTTAATAGTCCACAGGCCGAGATGAGCTGGACAAATTGGGACCCACACATTCAGCAAGGGGTTGATGAAAAAGGTTTAAGGAAGTGCTTTTATTTACGGTGTTCAAACAGTGCAGAGCTCCTTCCATTAAATAAATGATCCATAAAGTCAGTGAACTTAAAAGCAATTCATAAATAAGTCCTTTAAAGCAAGGGTAAAATCAAGGGAGAGCATCCATCCATCCATTATCCAACCCGCTATATCCTAACTACAGGGTCACGGGGGTCTGCTGGAGCCAATCCCAGCCAACACAGGGCACAAGGCAGGAAACAAACCCCGGGCGGGGCACCAGCCCACCGCAGAAGGGAGAACATATTCTCTTTAAAAACCACAAGCCTTGGCGCTTCCTTCTAAAATCCGATGACTCCTCGGCTTACCCTTTGCGGATTCCTCAAAAACGAGGAGACGTCCACCAGCCGGCACAGACGACCCTTAACCCAGCTTGGGCCCCTGTTGTCAGACATTACAGGGTGCCATGCTGTGCCAAGCTTTGCCCCTTGCTCCCTCTCTTGCCCGTGGGAGCCCCCCCGGTGCACTTGGCCACTCCTGTTCCAATAATGCTTTACATGAACAGCCCCCCTGCCCCGTCTGACCCTACGCTTCTTTCCTGGGGCTCACTTTTCCCATCTGCCTGCTTTCCATCTCACTTGCACTGGCCTCCAATCCCATTCCTGCCCTGCTCTCCGGTTGGCTATCCTCCATCTCGCTCTTTCTGTTCTTCCTCCGTCTCTGATCTCCTCCCTTCCTTCTCTGCCTTTTATGCTCCCTGATTGGGCACTGGTGTGGCAGTCTGCCTCTTCTAAGGTGTGAATGGGGAACCAGGCTGACCCGCATCGCTTTGGCGCGTGAATGTGCGATCAGCCAAGCACTCCAATCAAACCTGGCATGGCATGTTTTTGCACACATACCCGTTCAGAGCCTGCACGCTCCGGGGTGCGATTATTTATTTAAAAGCCTACATTTCGCCACAGACCTCTTATCACAGCTTTGCCACTTGGCAGTCCAATGGATCAATGGATGAGTCTGGGTTTTGGTAGATTACCGGAGAACTCCATCTTCTGGACTGCATAGCACCTACGGTAAAGTTTGGTGGGGCACGGAATGAGGTGTGGGTGAGGCCCTGTGACTCCATTGAACTGAACAGCAGACAAAGACATTTTTGGACAATCATGAGCAGATTGTGAAGACCCTCTTTTTGTTCCAGTGTGACTGTGCCCCTTGTGCAGCCAGGTCCATAAAGACATGGAGGATGTGCACAGTGCCCTGATCTCACCCTATTGTGAAGACCTTTGGAGAAATCGCCCAGTGAGGGCACCTGACTCTGCCCCTTCCTGTCTGCCCGTGCATAAAAAGTGCCAGATTCCTGGCAGGAGGGAGGTGTCACTTGCTAGACGGAGCGCCCCTTAAAGTGACCCAACAGAGTTTATATTTGTTGGTCCAAAACCCTGGGCATTTAATTCCCAAGATGGGTGTCACTTTTATTGACTTCTCATTTGTAATAAATGGGATACCCCAAATTTTTAATCCACACAGGATTTAACAACTCCAAAAACACGCAAAAGACCGGCTAAGGGGGTCCGCTTAATGCAAGTTCTAATTTTGAGCCTACTGAGTTTTTTTTTTTTTTGGTTAGCCTCTACCTTCAGCACCCCACCGTCCTTTCTATCTTATGCTTTATTTCTTAATTGGCGTTTTCAGACATTTCAAGATTTAACCGATTCTCTGTTTCCTTTCCCTTAAAGGCACTTCACCTGTCAGTTTCAATTACATTGGGAAACATTTGGAAATTTAAATTGCTGCCTGATTAGAATCCCAGCTTCCTGCTCCCCTGCAGTCCCTCCTGCTGTGGTGGTCTTCAAATCAGATTAGTTGGTTTGCATTTCAGATAAACTTTACACCATTAGTTCTCGCAAATATTTGCTTTGGGTTGTGTTTATAAGGATCTCAGTTGATAAAAATGTAAGTCAAAATGTATTTCCTAGTTGGCCACATTACAATATCATTTTTAGTGGCTTAGCAATTTTTCTTTGAATATATTTTTTATATTTTAGAGATCCGGTAAAAAGACAACAGTTCAGGTCTGCAAATGTTCTTGACGTGTGAATGCCACTTTCTTCTTCATCACGGCCTGATTCTGCGCCACCATCCCTAACCCTAAATGCTGAGAGCCAGAAAATGTCGACTGGACGTTAAGTGAAACATTACATTTCAAGAAATAATCGAGATATTTGGAGCGGCGGTAAGGAGATAGTCGGGAGCAGTAGCTGGGATTGGCTCCAGCCCACCCGCTCGCAGCACCCCTGTTCAGGACAAAGGGGTTTCGAAAATGAATGACTGACTATTAGAGTAAACCTAAAGTGTCAACTGTGACGCGTGGTCCATGGCGCTTTGCCGATTTTTAAATAAATAAATAATGGATGTGCTTGCGCTGGGGAGTGGAGCAGGTGCAAGCGATTGTCTGAGAAGACGGTTCATCTCCTGGTTGGCGCAAGGTGGTCAGCCGGCTGTGCGTTGCCTTGCCAGCACATTAGGGCCACTCTGATTGTCTCATTATCAACCCGGGGCGGCAATCAGGCGACTGCTCCTCAGCAAATAAAAGGGGAAGTGCAAGGGACAGATGGGAGGAGAACAAAGCGGCGGTTAAAAGAAAGGAAGGAAGACGGGAGAGAGAAATGGTAGCGTGGAGCCGACCCGCACCATCACATCAACATGTCTGTGCGTCTGAGCACCACAGATGTGATGTTGCTAGAGAAGGTTAGAAGGAGTTGCATTGTGTCATTATGGACCTGGAGAAAGCATATGACAGGGTGACTGAGAGGAGCTGTGGTATTGTATGAGGAAGTCGGGAGTGGCAGAGAAGTATGTGAGAGTTGTACAGGATATGTACGAGGGAAGTGTGACCATGGTGAGGTCTGCGGTGGGAGTGATGGAGGTGGGATTACATCAGGGATCGGCTCTGAGCCCTTTCTAATATGCAATGGTGATGGACAGGTTGACAGACGAGATTAGACAGGAGTGCCCGTGGACTGTGATGTTTGCTGATGTCATTGTGATCTGTAGCATGATCTGGAGAGGTGGAGATATGAGAGGAGAGGAATGAAGGTCTGCTGGACCACCAAGACAGAATACTTGTGTGTGAAAGAGAGGGAGGTCAGTGAAATGTTGAGGATGCAAGGAGTAGACTTGGCGAAGGTGAATGAGTTTAAATACTTTGGATCAACAGTACAGAGTAACAGGGAGTGTGGAATAGAAGTGAAGAAGAGAGTGCAGGCAGGGTGGAGTGACTGGAGAAGAGTGTCAGGAGTGATTTATGACAGCAAGATTGAAAGAGAAGGTCTACAGGATGGTAATGAGACCAGCTATGTTATACGGGTTGGAGAGGGTGGCACAAAATTTGCATTGGGTGAGATGAGGATGGGCAGGATTAGAAATGAGGACATAAGAGGGTCAGCTCAGGTGGGAAGGTTTGGAGACAAAGTCAGAGAGGCAAGATTGTGTTGGTTTGGACATGTGCAGAGGAGAGATGCTGGGTATATTGGGAGAAGGATGCTAAGGATAGAGCTGTCAGCTAAGAAGAGAAGAGGAAGGCCTAAGAGAAGGTTTATGGATGTGGTGAGAGAAGGCATGCAGGTGATGATGGGGGTGACAAAACAAGATTACGAAGGCAGAAAGATATGGAAGAAGATGATCCAGAGGAGACATGCTGGGTACATTGGGTGAAGGATGCTAAGGATAGAGCTGCCAGGTAAGAGGAGACGAGGAAGGCCTAAGAGAAGGTTTATGGATGTGGTGAGAGAGGACATTCAGGTGATGGGTGTGACAGAACAAGATACATAGGACAGGAAGATATGGAAGAAGATGATCTACTGTGGTGACCCCTAACGGGAGCAGCCAAAAGAAGAAGAAGAAAAAGAAATGAAATCGCAAATGTATCCATTTCAAACTCAATAAAAGTGCGCAGAAAGTGAAGGGGTTGGAAGACTTTCTGAATCCGCTATATTTTTTTTTTTTAATCAACATTCATTTTTTTTTTTTTTTTTGTAAAGTGAGTAAATCTCCTGTCCCTAACTTACTTTGAATCCTCTGAAAATACACAACAGATTTGTGTATTTAGATTCCACGTCTGATCTGTTGTCTGTGTACTGTTTTCGATGACAGGATTTGTAGATCATCGCCTTCTGTTTTTATTCCCTTTTTACAGAACGGTTTTGAAAGCGGGCTTGTATGTGTATGTAACGTAGATGGGAAGCGGAAAAGGGCTGTGTGTGGCTGTTTGCATCCATTTCGTTTATTTTACAACATCTATTACTCTCTGATCATCCATTATTTACTGCACTTCTTTTATTTATCGTCGGCCGGGGATTTGTACGTGGGGAGGCTAACATCCGTGAAGTGATTACAGCCTGACTGGGCTGAGCTCTTCCTTGGGTGTGTAACCGGACGACCTTTCGTTTTTCAGGCTGGTTGGCTCTGTTTGGGTTGTTCCTCTTTGTCATCTCTTGATCCGGGGAATTCTGTTATCTTTGGACAAGGCAAGTTTTCATCTTGGCCACAATACCACCACTTAATGACTCAAAAACACACAAAAACATAACCAGTACTTTTAACCCAGAAGTTTTTACAAGGTGTCATTTTTAGAGGGTGGGACAAAGATTAAGGCAGCGTCAAGTGACTTTAAGTGACTTAAAGTCATTAAGTGACTTTATGGCGGGGCAGTCGGTGTCGGGTGGTGTGCCGCCATTTGTAGGTCTTTTTTTTATTTTAGCTTTTGCTCCTGTTCTATAATATGAAGAGAATCGAGTATGGCGCTCGTGATTGTCACCTGTGAATGAGCCGCACAAATGCGCACTCCTCATTGGTTCCCTGGTCAGAGGGCGCACCTAAAGGCGAATAACTTTTCTTAAGTGAATGGAATTTGGACCTTGAAATGATCCGTAGAGAAGGCCGAGGTCTAATATCGATTTCTGTCTAAGACCTGATCGTGGAAAGCCACTGATTGTCTTGGTCATGTTGGCTGTCCCGTTCAGTCATCCACAGAGAGCGGTGCCAGACACACGATAAATATCATACAAGCCTGATAATGTTATATGAAAACAAAATAAATATTTTTAATGCCATATGTTTTGAATTTACACACAGAGATTCCCCTTATTACTGTACATGCATACGGTGCTATCGACAGAGCCTACTGTAAGGTTTCGAAACTCTTTTGGGACATAAACGGGACGACACACCGAAGAAAGGCCCGAAAGCGCGAAGACAGTTTATCCGTTGCTGGGGCTGGGGCTCCCAATGCGGCTGGCAGCTAAAGCAGATGTGAGTCGATTGCGGTCGCAGTATAAGTGCCTGTCAACGATGGGTGTTGTAAGGAACCTTATAAACGCAGGGAACAGGACCACTTGGCCACTAATCTGTCCACGACTCTGCCTGAGTGCTGTGTCCTTGTGTAGGAGAGTGGCAGATCCCGCTACAATAAATAACTGGGCTGTTCCATTTAAAGCGGAATTCCGCTGTTGCTAAAGTACAAACGCAGCACCCCGAGGCGCTTGTGCGAATCTCTGGAGACTTTAACCATGTGACGCTGGACAAAAAATTACCTGCCTTCTCCCAGTATGTGGATTGTAACACCGGGGGAAATAGGACTATCGACCTACTGTATGCAAACGTTAAAGACGCATACAGTGCCACCCCGCTGCCTGCGCTTGGGAAAGCAGATCATAACCTGGTTCTACTTCAGCCTCACTACAAACCAAGAGTGAAGGAGCGACCTACAACCACACGTCATTCAGGAAGTGGTCCCCATGAGGCAGAGCAGGCTCTGAGAGACTAGAACTACAGACTGGGATATACTGCAGGGGTGACATAGTGAGAACATTGAACAGGCTGTTGACTGCACTACTGACTACATCAGCTTCTGTATGGACATTGTAGTTCCAGTAAAAACAGCACGCTGCTATTCTAACAACAAGCCATGGATTACAAGTGACATCATGGGCCTTTTGAACCAGAAGAAAAGGGCTTTTAAAGGAGGTGATCAGCATGAGCTCAAGCGCGTGCAGAAGGAACTCCGAGTCCAGCTCAGGGCAGCGAAGGAGCAGTACAGGAGGAAGCTGGAGCAGAAGTTGCAGAATAACAGCATGAAGGCAGTGTGGGATGGGATGAAGATCAGCACTGGCTTCAGCTCGAAGTGGGGTGCCACCATCGAGAGAGACGTGGAGAGAGCAAACCAAATGAACAACTTCTTCCACAGGTTTGACCACCCTAACCCACTCTCACCTCGGAGTACTGCACCCTCCACCCATCCTTCTGCTGATACCAGCATAGAAGAGACATCCCCACCCACAATTACAATTACAGCAGCGCAGGTGAGCAGAGAGCTGAGGAGACTTCATGCCAGCAAAGCAGCGGGTCCAGATGGAGTATCGCCACAACTGCTGAAGGCCTGTGCGCTGGAGCTGGTGAGTCCTCTACGGCACATCTTCAACCTGAGCCTAGAACAGGGGAGAGTCCTGAGCCTTTGGAAAACATCTTGCATCACCCCAGTCCCAAAGGTATCACGTCCTAGTGAGCTGAATGACTTCCGACCTGTCGCTGTGATGTCACATGTGATGAAGACCATGGAGTGGCTGCTGCTTCACCACCTGAGGCCACAGGTCCACCACGCCCTCGACCCTCTGCAGTTCGCATACCAGGAGAAGGTGGGAGTGGAGGATGCCATCATCTACATGCTACACCGATCCCTCTCCCACTTGGACAGAGGCAGTGATGCTGTAAGAATTATGTTTCTGGACTTCTCTAACGCCTTCAACACCATCCAACCTCTGCTCCTTAGAGACAAGCTGACAGAGATGGGAGTAGATTCATACCTGGTACCATGGATCGTGGACTATTTTACAGACAGACCTCAGTATGTGCGTCTCGGGAACTTCAGGTCTGGCATGATGTTCAGCAGCACAGGAGCGCCGCAGGGACTTTACTTTCTCCGGTCCTGTTCAGCCAACATACATCAGACTTCCAATACAACTCGGAGTCCTGCCACGTGCAAAAGTTCGCTGACAACACTGCCATCATGGGCTGCATCGGGAGTGGGCAGGAGGAGGAGTATAGGAACCTAATCAAGGACTTTGTTAAACGGTGCGACTCAAACCTCCTACAACTGAACACCAGCAAAACCAAGGAGCTGTTGGTGGATTTTAGGAGGCCCAGGCCCCTCATGGACCCCGTGATCATCAGAGGTGACTGTGCAGAGGGTGCAGACCTATAAATACCTGGGACTCCAGCTGGATGATAAATTGGACTGGACTGCCAATACTGATGCTCTGTGCAAGAGAGGACAGAGCCGACTATACTTCCTTAGAAGACTGGCGTCCTTCAACATCTGCAATAAGATACTGCAGATGTTCTGTCAGACGGTTGTGGAGAGCGCCCTCTTCTACGCGGTGGTGTGCTGGGGAGGCAGCATAAGGAAGAGGGACGCCTCACGCCTGGACAAACTGGTGAGGAAGGCAGACTCTATTGTAGACACGGAGCTGGACAGTTTGACATCCGTGGCAGAGCGATGGGCGCTGAGCAGACTCCTGTCAATCATGGAGAATCCACTGCATCCACTGAACAGGATCATCTCCAGACAGAGGAGCAGCTTCAGCGACAGACTGCTGTCACCGTCCTGCTCCACTGACAGACTGAGGAGACCCCACACTATGCGACTCTTCAGTTCCACCAGGGGGGGTAAACGTTAACATTATACAAAGTTATTGTCTGTTATACCTGCATTGTTATCACTCTTTAATTTAATATTTTTCTTTATCAGTATGCTGCTGCTGGAGTGTGGGAATTTCCCCTTGGGATTAATAAAGTATCTATCTATCTATCTATCTATCTATCTATCTATCTATCTATCTAT
>JANRMT010061414.1:6214114-6222407 GCA_026402145.1 Polypterus bichir lapradei | reverse complement strand
ATAGATAGATAGATAGATAGATAGATAGATAGATAGATAGTGTAGTTATCAGGATTCAACAGATAGATGGAGCGTATGAAAGACCCTATATCGGCACTGCCAAGGATGTCAGAGATCTAAATCTGATCTAAATTTTGTGGTGCTTCTTATGGAGTCACCACTAGGGGGGGCTATCAAAAAACAGGGCCTGTTAAAGCCCATTGAGTCGTTCCTTGGGTGATATTTGGCTATTCAAGATATAAATTGTTGTTATGTATCCAAAGTAGTGAAAACATTTGCCCAAGATGGCTTGCAGTTTGAAACTTACTGTAAGAATTGCTTATTTCAGGAATTTTACATTTAAAATTTTCAGGCCACAGTAAACTGCAGAGCACGAAAACTTCTGAAACTGAATCCAAAAACAGAAATGATATTACAGCAGCCCCCATGCATCTGCAGTTGATACGTTTCAGGAGCTACTGTGGATACCTGAAACCACATATATTGGCAAACTCTATATGTTATTTTTCTTTTACTTACATACCTATGATAAATGTTTAATTGATAACTTACACAAAATATGACATTACCAAATTTAAATGATAATGAAAAACATTGGACATTATTATACCTGTACTTTTCCTCAAATAAATGCATCAGCGCAGTGAAAATGATGACAGTCAAGGCACACTGCACCCAGAATACGGCAATGTAGTTTGAAACTTATGAATCATTTATTCCTGAAATTTTCCATTTAATATTTATTGCAAAAAAATACCAATAGACTCCAGCTGCATACCTCCAGAGCTCCACTCCATGGAAGAGGCTGTTGTAGTTGGCAGGATTAGATAGATAGATAGATAGATAGATAGATAGATAGATAGATAGATAGGCTTTTCTTGGTCTTCAGTACACTTATATCACATCAGTAAAGTGCTTATTCATCTCTGTGCAGCGTGGCATATCAAGACACTTTGTTGCACTATTAAACATTCTTATGAGTATAAAGGATTTACAGGCTTTATACTAAAGCATTCATTATTAAGAGAAACTTATCTCACTTGAGTCGCTTCTGACCATTCTAAAGTGGTTATTTTACTGCACTGCACTGATGACTTAGCACTTAACTGACGCTTTGTAAGTAACCTATTTTAAAGTCTTCTGACATAGAAGTAAATGAGTAATAGATGCCTTTTTGCAGGGCCTAAACTAAAGTGTTGTCACCACTTTATTCGTCCCAAGGGATACATTTACATTATTAATAGATGATCTACCTAAGAACAAAATGTGTGACTTGGCTAAAGATAAGACAGCAGGCCCAGTTCCAGTGAGGGGCTACACAGTCGTATTGCCATTGGTATAAAGGAGCCCTAAAGTATAAAGGAGTATAAAGGAGTCAGGTTTGTTCACACACTTCTGCTGAATAATCCCTTGACTGGAAGTCCTCAGTGCTAGTGCAGGAGACAGAAGATGTGCTGCATTGTTCATAATGACCATCAGTTTTGTTTTCATTCTATGCTCCACTACCACTACCTCCAGCAGGTCCAGGGGGCGTCCCATAAATGACTCTTCTTTCTTCCTTCTCATTTAGGTCATTGATTTGCTGGTCCTCTTGTGAAGTGACGTAACTGGATGAGCCCACCACACTGACTATCACAGAGTTACAGAACATGTAAAGGATGTCACTAGCCACATGACAGGAGTATCGTCTCCTAAAAGCAAAGTGTCTCATGTGGTACTTAAATTGAAATTGCTGGCAGTACTCTGTTTATGTAAATACAATGACATTCAGTTAATGAGAATGATGAAGCTTTGAGCACCGTGGAGCTCTGGTAAGAATGGTGTCTGTGCTCTTGGTAGGTTCCCAATCAAAACTTAAGTTGGACACGATACACAAACATTCGATCCAATAGTGGGTCTCCCATGAAGCATCAAGTGTTAGGATACATCAACATTCAGTCGAAGAACAGAGGGGAATCCAAACGCAAAATGCTGCCAGTTCTCACCGGTACGCTAAGAAAAAGTGTTGGTACTCGAAATAGAAATTGCAAGAGCTGTGGGCATCACATGCCAGCAAGTACCAGCCCACTGGTCTCATGCATCAAACATCTAGTTTTGAATCCCCCACTTGGTCATTGTCTACGCGGACAGGTTAACTTAAGTGGTCCCGTGTTCCCCTAAGGTGTTCAAAGTCAAAGCTGTCGTCAGTGCAGCTGGGATAGGCTGCACCTCCCCATGAGCCTGAACCGTCTTAAACAGATTTGGTACGTTTCTGCTGTTTAATGCATGTTTAACCCTAACCCTAACCCTAATGAGAAAGCCATTCGATTCATTTATTGACTTTTAAAACTTTTTAATTTTGGTTTTGGAGTTCTCTCCTTTTATCGAGATCATTTAAGAATTAAACTAGTTTTCTTACCCATTTTCTTACTTCTTTATCAAATTTAGGAGCCCATGCATACCGGCGCCATTGCGTATGAGGCATAAACCAACTGTGGACTTGGTGCCAGTCTGTTAACAGAAGAATGGACATTTAAAAATAAAAGATAAATCCAGAAATCAAAGACTGTGCATAGCGTAATCAGGATTCATTTCTTTTTCTGTTTCTTTGTAGCCATTGCAGACCAATGTCCAACCCCCCCACCCCCCTAACCCTCCAATCCATTTTCTAGGCAGCTGATCCCGCTGTGGGTCACGGTGGCCACACGCTGAGCTGATTTCCTTTCTCCTAGCCACGCAGTCGAAGGCACTTCACAGGGAATTTCCAAAACTCTCGGGTCAAATCCAAGATAACCTTCCACGTCTACCCTGGGGTTTCCTGCGAACGGCCCATGCCTGATATCCCTTAAGTGGATCCTGCTCTTAGGTTTTCTTTGCTGCAAAATAAAAGCCACATGTCCCGTTACCTTCATGCGTCAAATTTTAAAATAAACTAACCTGCTCCTCTAAACAACCAAAAGCAATACCATGACAAATGGCATAGCATGACATTCTCAAAACCAACTTAATCCGGTTCAGGATCACTGGGGGCCTGTGCTTATCCAGCTTAATCCAGTTCAGGATCACCCTGTGGGGGGGGGGGGGGTGTCCTGGTAGCACTGAGAATTAGGCAGGAAACAGCCCTGGAGAGGGCACTTCAAAAAAAAAACATAAGGTTCAAAATACTCTTATACTATTGGCTGATGTCATCAACTGCTACCAACCACAGGACCTCAGACGAATTGTCGGGGTGCCAACCAGCCCACCCAGTTTACTTCATTAATGTACATAACAAATGATGGAGCCAAATATAACAAAAATCAGTAGAGCCATCGACTACTATCAAATTTCATATTCAAAGTCGTCAGGCCTGTCGTCCGACTTCCTTCCCTTAGGTGGGTCATCTTCCAAATGAGCCGCCATCTTCCAGGAGCGCCCTGTTTTTATAGCTCCTGGATTGGAAGGGGAAGAATTAGTTGCCGTCATTGGGCAGTTTCTCCATGGCTCAGGGTGGAAAAGGAGACAAGGTATTTAGCGATTGTGCCCTCTGGTGTCCCGGGGTGGTAATGTTTGGTAGTGAGGAAGGTAACCCTCTGATGCACATGTGTGACACCCGCTAGACATGTATGCGTCGACTTGTGTTTTGTTGGACTACATAGTCATATGTTCCATAAATTCAGGTCCGTTCTTCTTCTCCTTCTCCACCAATGGGAACTTTCCTGTCTCCCTTCGGGTTTTCCCTCCACATGAAAGGCTTCCAATACAATACCATCGCTTGCCACCTACGGAAATTCTCAGACGACTCGTCCATCGTAGGCTGCATTAATAATGGAGAGGAGTCAATGTACAGGAAAGTTGTGTGTGCAGCTCAACATCAACAAAACGAAAGAGCTGGTGGGGGACTTCCAGCATGCTAAGGAGTCACCATTCTGGGGGGAGGATATGGAAGTGATCCGGAGCTGCAAGTTCCTGGGGGTCCACATACATAACAAACCGGGCTGGTCTGACAACACAACAAGAAGGGCCAGAGGAGATTGGACTTCCTAAGGAGATTCAGGTCTTGTGATGTGTGCAGCAAGCTGCTGGAGATCTTCCACCAGTCCATAGTAACCAGTGTGGCGGTCTACACTGTAAGTCATTTGAGGAAGCATCTTTCCTGATCAAACTCACCAGGAAAAAAAGCTCCATCACATGGACACACCTGAAGCTGTTGTGGAAAAGAGAACGGTGACAAAATCAGATACCATCGTTAAAAAAAATCCTGTCCACCTCCTCCAGGAGGCGCTGTCTTGGAGCATCACAGGCTCATTCCATCAGTGTTTGCTAAGAAGAGCTTCTTTTCTGCCCACTCCTGTAAGCCAATTCATCACTTCCTCCCGATGTCCTAAACTAAATGCTTATACTCGTTAAGGTTATTTTGTAATTTCTGCGCAAAATACATTTACTATTTACTGATTGATTGTATTATTTTTCTTGTTACTTTGCATCTCTGCTTTTTATGTTTCTGCTGCTGTATGCATCTAAATTGGGATGAATACAATGTATTTAATCTCACCTATTGATGAAGAATTATATTATTTTTCACCCATTTGATCTTCCATAAAATGATTATTTATATATATATTGTGATGGTCAAGAGAAGTAGAGTTGGTAAACCAAAAAGCAGTCTGAGATGCCAACATGGCGCTCCCCTTTCTTTTCTAAACAAAAGCAACACACGATGGATTGAAAACAATAATGCAGCAGTCTCAATCATCAGGCTTCTGCCGGTGGCCTAATCTTTAAAAAGGAGGCACTGAACTAGCAATTGCTCCGTCCTGGGTATGACGTTAATCTGCATCCAGCAGATTTGGGGGTTGGTGGCAGGATTGGCACTCCAGTCTCTGTAAAAAAAAAAACTCAGACTGTTCAGGGTGGTGCTGTGGTGTCACCCGTTGCACGGCTGCACTCAGATCTCAATCCGAGTGGTTCGCCGTGTGGTGGGTGTGGCAATGTGCTGCAATCAGCGCATGCTCCCCACCTCCTCCTCCTGCTCCTTTCTTTGGATCGTCTCATTGGTTAAAGACGCCTCCACTCCCTCAGGCCTGGGACCGGAAGGGGCGGAGTCAGTTGCTCTAACTGTCCGTTTTCTCTGGACTGTGGAGAAAGAACACGAAAAGGCTGTTAATAGCAGCGCCCCGTCTTGTCCCTAGGTGGCATTTCATACTTGAGAAGAGCTTGGGTGGTGATCCTCAATCACCCATGTGTGGCAGTATATATATTTATATATATAATATAGTACCTGCCAAATAATACAAAGAGTACATGACATGTGTTTCACCCCAATTGGGGCTCATCAGGTGTACGCACTTTTACTTCTCCTTGGGATCAAACCTCAGATGTCAGTACCTGAGGCAAAACCTCAGACGTTGCGTCACTGTTGCTGGGTGTAGATCTGAGCATTATATACGGATAATCTGCTTCTCACAACTGGGAGGGTACGGCCAATGTCTGGTAGGTAACCACCCAAATATCAGATTGTGATCTGAGCTATGCATATATATATATATATATATATATATATATATATATATATATATTATATAAAAAAATCTTGGGTCAAGATGTGAACATCTTGGAGAGACACTTTGAAGTCTGGCGAAACTTCTTGCACATCACGCTCCACTTACAAACAATTTCTCTGAGACAAAAGGACAGCTGCTGTACAGGCTTTTAAATGATCGACACGCAGCACGACATGCAGATCATGCAGACCGGCAGCACCTGATCCGTCCTTAGCAAGCGTTCAGCCCCCCTTGACAACATGAGCGGCAGAGATACGAAGTGGCTAGCGTGAAGCGTGCCCCCGGGGGTAGGGGTTGTGGGGTGGGCGAGTGAAGCAAGTAGGGGGCACAGCCTCCTAGTGTGTATATATATATATATATAGAGTGGCAGGTGACCGGGGCCTTGCCCAGCTGGGATGCCCCTGTAATGGAAGGACTGGGGGAGAGGGCATTTTCCAGGGCAATAGCTCCCCCGGAACATGAGAGGGCAACCCCCTTCTGGTTTACAGCAGGGCCACGGGGCTGGAGCTTAGAACCTCAACCCTGCTGGGGCCCATGGCCACCCCCAGGGGGCGCCTGGACAGTTTCTGAGCCTTGGGTTGCAGGGTGTCCACCACACCCAGATGTCCTGCCGGAAAAAGATCTGGGAGCATCTGGAGTACTTCTGGGTGCCCTATAAATGGGGCCGCCTCACTCCATTCGGGGAGCCAGAGTTGGGAGGAGGTGGATGAAGCTTGGCAGGAGAGGATTGGAGGTGGCAGAGAAAGAGAGAAAGAAGAAAGGACTTTGTGTACTGTGTTCTGTAATGGGGAGCGCAGAAAAAGTGTTCTCCCACTTGGAATAAAACGTGTATGCTGGACAGAATTTGTGTCTCACGTCTGTCTGTGTCGGGTAGGGTGGCTGGTACGCCTCCTGGTTGTCCACAATATATATAAAATCCAACGTCTGTCTGTCTGCCTGTCCGTCCGCTTTTCACAAGAGAACTACTTAACGGATTTAGATTGGGTGTTTTTTTAATTTACTTGAACATTCCGGTAGATTTTGCGACTTCTCTCATCACACTAAGAATCAGAGTCCGCTTGGAGTACCGATTTATTTGCCTGAATCTGACAGAGAGGCTGCGGGCCAAGGGGAGGAGCAAGTGGGTGGGGCCCTGGTGATTGCCAGAGATATCACGTGCTCTTCTCCCCACACAGAGGACACTGTCCGGTCAGAGCTGAACAGACTCAGATACAGTGCCAACGTTGGACTCTCGAGCATACCTACCTTTCGCTTTCCCAGAATTAAATTTTTTTTATGACTTTTAAAGTTTGTCCTGCCCTGCGGTGGGCTGGTGCCCTGCCCGCGGTTTGTTTCCTGCCTTGCGCCCTGTGTTGGCTGGGATTGGCTCCAGCAGACCCCCATGACCCTGTAGTTAGGATATAGCAGGCTTGATAATGGATGGATGGATGAAAGTTTGTTCTGTTTCACTATTACATGGGTGGAGTATAAATATATATATATTGTGGCAGACGGCTGGCTTCCCACAGGGCTCCCTGGGAATTGGAATTGGGTGCAGCCCTGTTCATCCTGCAGGCACCGGCAGGTGGTGCTGTGTTTGGGACTCCTGAGCCCATGTGGGCAGCATATGCATCACACCCGGAAGTGCAGCCGGAACTCGGTGATCAAGCACCTGGATCACTTCCGGGTGAACTATAAAAGGAGCCAGCGGCCACCACTCAGCGGCCAGAGTCGGGTGGAGGAGGACAAAGTTGCTTGGGAGGAGTGGTGGTGCCAAGGAGAAGAAGAGTGCTTGCTGTACTGGTGTGCTTGGGACTGTGTATTGCTTCTGGGTCACGGGGAAGACGTGTGCCCACAGGGGAAGAAAATAAAAAGTATTTGTTTTATTTGACGCTTGCCTCCCGTGTCCAATCTGCACTATACAATGTCCATTCTTACAATATATATATATATATTGTAATAAATCAAAAAGACAATCATAAAGGTTTGGGGTTTTTAGCCCCATATACTGCAAATCAAAAAAGGTCAGAGTGTTTTTCAAAATACATCAGGCACATGAGGGTTGGCAGACGGACAATTTATAGGCTGGGACTGGAAGTGAATCGATGAGATGCTGGGAAAATCGTGGTGGTGGATGGGAAAATGATGTCATCAAGAAGGGACCACAGGATAGAAAGGGACCCGGAAGTGATGTGTTTCCTTAGGTGTCCAGGTAAAGTTGCGGCGGTGGTGCTTCATTTTTTCTGAGGAAATAATGAATGAGAGGTTAGCACCCCGCTGTTGTCCTCTGGCATGACTTGTCTTAGTGCGCGTCAGGTCCTCAAGCTGCTCCCCAAGCACTTGTGTGTGACTATATATATATATATATACAGTATACACACATATACATATCTAATATATAAAGCAGAGTCGATGTATGTATGTGTGTGTATGTTTGTTTGTCCGCCATACAGATCTGCACCGGGCGTCCGATCGCCACCAAACTGGGCATGAGGCTCCTTTGTGACCAGGAGAAAGTCATGGGGTATGTTTAGTTCGGAAAAATGTTTGTGGTGAAGCTAAGGGCACCTTTTCACCAAAACAACCTTCGGCACACATCCCCGTTCTTAAGATGGCCGCACGTTGCAACAGAACTTCACTGCGGCAGCTTTGGTCTCTGTGCGTCACTCTTTACCCATGTTTCTTTAAATTGCCAAGAGATGGCGGTAAGTGTCCAAGTATGAGAAGGCTGACTGCTTTGATCGGGTGAAGAGGAACTGCCGTATTGATGTAAAACGTGAACGACCCAGTGC
>JANRMT010061414.1:6204114-6211614 GCA_026402145.1 Polypterus bichir lapradei | reverse complement strand
GAGAAGCTCCGATGTAATAGTCCGCCCGCTGCACAGTCCCATTTTTAGGAGGCTGTGCCGGCTGTAGTCGTTATTCGGCCAGCAGAATGTCATTATGATGAACAGCAACACATACACAGGAGGACAAGCAGAGAAGTGAAAGGAAGAGTATTTTGTTATACAGTATTTATGTATTTGTTGGTTTCATGTTTAGGGCATTTAATTGTATTATTTCTACCTTAAATTACATGTATTTGCTGTTTAAGTTTATCGAAACGTGGTATTGTTTAGGATTCTAAATTGGCCCTTGTGTGTGCTTGGTGTGTTTGTGTGTGTCCTGCGGTGGGTTGGCACCCTGCCCAGGATTGGTTCCTGCCTTGTGCCCTGTGTTGGCTGGGATTGGCTCCAGCAGACCCCCGTGACCCTGTGTTTGGATTCAGCGGGTTGGAAAATGGATGGATGGATGGTATTGTTTAGGGTCTCATAATGGATGAATTCACTTTCAATTATTTCTAACTAGCCACCCCCTGCGGCTCTGCCCACGTAGGAGTGGAACAGGACAAACTATAAAAATCAATAAACAACCAAACAGGTATCACTGGCTAAATGGAAGCAAGGCTCACTCTCCAAAACACAGAGGTAGACCGACTTGAACGGACGCTGAAATTAACCCGATTAAGCTGATCTAAATCCATTAAGTCGTTCTCTCATTCGCTAGCTAAGCGGCAGTAAGGTACGCTAGCTAAGAGGCTGACACCTGAGTGAGGAGGGCCCTGCCCCTCTCCCCTCGGCCCGCTGCATCTCTCTCAGATGCGCGTAAATAAATGATCTCTGATACTTAGGGCGATGAGAGAAGTCGCAAAATCCACTGGAATGTTCAAGCAAATTATAGAAAAAATGCCGATCTAAATATGTTGAGTTGTTCTCTCGTTCGCTAGCTAAGGGAATGTAGGATACGCCCCGAGGCTGGCGTGTGAGTCAGGAGGGCCCCACCCCCCTCGGCCCGCCGCCTTTCTCTCGGATTTGCACAAATAAATTGACACTGCAAGCAAACTATGATACTTAGCGAGATGAGAGAAGTCACATAATCAACCGGAATTATCAAGCACATTATAGAAAAAATCCCAATCTAAATCCTGTGGACCACCTAGGCTGGCACTGCCACCTGAACCCGACACAGACAAGCATGGGACACAAGTTCAAGGCACACACTGAATTTTTAATTTTCTTTTTATCCATCCATGCATCCATCAATCCAGTATCCAACCTGCTATATCCTAACTATAGGGTCACGGGGGTCTGCTGGAGCCAATACCTGCCAACACAGGGCGCAAAGCAGGAAACAAACCCCGGGCAGGGCACTAGCCCACTGCAGTTATTTTCTTTTTACCTTGTAAAAACACAGTCTCTGCACAAACACAATATGTCCTCTTTTCTTTCTCTTCCTCTTTTTCCTCTCCTCTACTCCTCTGGTCGAGCTTCGTCTTCCTCCTCCCGACTCTGGCTCCCCGAGTAGTGGCTGCTGGCTTCTTTTATAAGGCACCCGGAGGTGCTCCAGGTGCTTGATGACTCGTTTCCGGCAGCACTTCTGGGTGTGGAGGAAGAACTTCCCACAAGGACTCAGCAGCCCCTGCTGCAGCACCCCCTGGAGGCACCTACAACAACAACAACAACATTTATTTATATAGCACATTTTCATACAAAAAGTAGCTCAAAGTGCTTTACATAATGAAGAATAGAAAAATAAAAGACACAGTAAGAAAATAAAATAAGCCAACATTAATTAATATAGAATAAGAGTAAGGTTCAATGGCCAGGGTGGACAGAAAAAAAAAAAAAAAACTCGGCGGCTGGAGAAAAAAATAAAATCTGTAGGGGTACCAGACCATGAGACCACCCAGTCCCCTCTGGGCAATCTACCTAACATAAATGAAACAGTCCTCTTTGGATTTAGGGTTCTCACGGAAGGACTTGATGATGATGGTCACGTAGACTTCTGGCTTTTGATCCATCCATAATTGTTGGAACATCTTGATGCTTTGAGTAGGTGGTGGTGGCACAGGCCACCACCACAGAGAAACCGGAAAAAGAAACAGAAGAGAGAGTAGGGGTCAGTACGGATTTTAGAGCCACCATGAATAGTTATTATGATGAACTGAACATACAGAGTATCAGGATTAAGTTAAAGTGAAGTTATGAGAAGGCCATGTTAAAGTAATGTGTTTTCAGCAGTGTCTTAAAGTGCTCCACTGTATTGGCCTGGCGAATTCCTATTGGCAGGCTATTCCAGATTTTAGGTGCATAGCAGCAGAAGGCCGCCCGCCTCACCACTTCTTTTAAGTTTTGTTCTTGGAATTCTAAGGAGACACTCATTTGAGGATCTGAGGTTGCGATTTGGAATATAAGGTGTCAGACATTCCGATATATAAGATAGGGTGAGATTATTTAAGGCTTTATAAACCATAAGCAGAATTTTAAAGTCAATCCTGAATGACACCGGTAACCAGTGTAGTGACATCAAAACTGGAGAAATGTGTTCGGATTTTCTTTTCCTAGTTAGGATTCTAGCAGCTGCATTCTGCACTCGTTGCAAGTGATTTATGTCTTTTTTAGGTAGTCCTGAGAGGAGTGCGTTACAGTAATCTAGTCGACTGAAAACAAATGCGTGAACTAATTTCTCAGCATCTTTCAATGATATAAGAGGTCTAACTTTTGCTATGTTTCTTAAGTGAAAAAATGCTGTCCTAGTGATCTGATTAATCTGCGATTTAAAATTCAGATTACAGTCAACAGTTACCCCTAAGCTTTTTACCTCTGTCTTGACTTTTAATCCTAATGTATCCAGTTTATTTCTAATAACCTCATTGTATCCATTATTACCAATCACTAAGATTTCAGTTTTCTCTTTATTTAACTTGAGAAAGTTACTATTCATCCATTCTGAAGGATGAACCATTCTGATTCACCTAAGGATCCCAACAGGGCTGCACCAAACTCCAACTCCCGTGAAGTCCTGCAGGAGTCTGAGGCACCACTGCAACCAAGGGAGGATTGCCATCTAGCATCCCGGAGGAGGTAACGCTCTGGCCACGCTTGCTCACCCAGTCCTCCCGGCGTGGAGGTGCCCTGGCTGCATGCTACAATCCATAAGTAGTTCTTTCATGAAAAGCGGACAAAAAGACAGACGATTGATTGAAAATTGATTCGGACTTGAAGTGTTCCGAGTTCAAATGGCCTCCTGAAACGAATGAAGTGTTTGAAGTACGAGGCACCACCGTGCATTCCAACAGACGGTGTGCCGCAGATGTCTTCCATGAGGAGTACGATTTCAGCCCGTCTCAGAGAGGGCACACAGTTAGCAGTCACTCAAAGTCTCAGAGCTCATCCAACTGTAGTTGTTATTCGCCCAGCAGAATCTCATTATGATGAACAGCAGCACATACAGAAAAAGACGAGCGGAGAGGCGAAAGGAAGAGCACCGGGCCACTGTGTCTATGCACGCCACCATTCATTTCATTTAATCATCCAGTATTAAGTATTTGTTGCTTTCGTGTTATTATTTAATTGTGTTATTTCTACCTTAAATTATGTGTATTTGCTGTTTAAGTTTATCGAAACGTGGTATTGTTTAGGGTCTGAGAATGGATTCATTCACTTTCAGTTATTTCTAAAGGGGAAAACTGATTTGAACTTTGAACCGTTCAGAGTTCATACGGCCTCCTGAAACGAATGAAGTGTTTGAAGTACGAGGCACCACTGTGCATTCCAACAGACGGTGCGCTGCAGATGTCTTACATGAGGAGTACGATTTCAGCCCGTCTCAGAGAGGGCACACAATTAGCAGTCACTCAAAGTCTCAGAGCTCATCCAACTGTAGTTGTTATTCGCCCAGCAGAATCTCATTATGATGAACAGCAGCACATAGAGAAAAAGACGAGCGGGGCGGCGAAAGGAAGAACACCGGGCCACTGTGTCAATGCGCTCCGCCATACATTTCATTTTATCATACAGTATTTATGCATTTGTTTTCGTGTTATTATTTAATTGTGTTATTTCTACCTTAAATGATGTGTATTTGCTGTTTAAGTTTATCGAAATGCGGTGTTGTTTAGCGTCTGAGAATGAATTCATTCACTTTCACTTTTTTCTAAAAAGTTTGGACTTCGAACTGTTCAAACGGCCTCCTAAGTACGAAGCACCACCGTGCATTCCAACAGACGGTGCGCTGCAGATGTCTTCCATGAGGAGTACGATTTCAGCCCGTCTCAGAGAGGGCACACAGTTTGCAGTCACTCAAAGTCTCAGCTTGCCCCACGCGGACAGAGAGATCTCCTAAGGAATAAGCAGGGAGAGAAGTAAAGAACAAAAACCGAACGAGAGACGTCACCCTTTACCGGTCACGCTTATGACTAAAAATGAATATCTTTTCGCAAATCTACTTATTCCGTTCCAAGTTAAAAAAAAAAAAACTAAAAGGCCCGCAAACCCCGATGCCGCTTGCGAGAGTCCCCGGTGTGGGAAACGGCCTTCCCGAGGGCCTGCTCTCCGACTTTGATTCTTTCCCATACCTGTAACAGGAGGTTACATTAAACGGCCAAAAGGAACACAGACGACAAATCTAGGCCTGGATGTTTCGGACTTTCTAATTAGGAGGACGTGTTAACCTTTTTTACAAGAAAGCCTTTTCTTTGAACTGCTGCAACTTAATGGTTATCAAATGGGCGGCTGTTTATTTTACATGTGAAAGACTATCCTGCCGAGCGAGTACTTTAGGCACTTTAGATAAACAACCTCTGTAACTCTTAAAATGGGGCATTTACCAATGCTTTTATAATGGCTTCATTTATGTGCACATTTGTGGAAAAATCAGAACAAAGGATTACTTACACCATGTCATCAATGAAGTTTAATCTTTGAGTTCAGGCACCTGATACTCCCCTTTTGGGTGGTTGTGGTTTTTATTTATTAAATGCTGCAAAAAGGACCTTTTGTGAGGCCTCCTCGTGAGCTAAATGGTTTCCTTTCAAGATTTCAAACTGAGTGCTTGTATTTCTGACCTGCAGGTTTTCTTGGACTACCTTCTAAGTTCCTGGTCAACACAAGTGTGTGAATCTGTTATGTTTGTGGATGAACACTTGTAAAACAGTGAGAGGTTGTTTTACAATTAACAGCCGCCCGGGCTGCGCTAAAAGGATGGGACGGCCCTCTGCTGGGCCCAGTTTTGTTTAGCATCACATTAGATGATGAGCGGCATTGACCCTGTTAACTGTTCCATGAAATGTGCCTTTGGAACAGCGCAAACCTCCCCGAAACAGGACGAGCACTGTTGCCGCAACAGAACATTCTTTGTGTAAAAATGGCCGAGCATGTCTTTGCCTGATAATCTTTCTTTTCATTGAAGCCTCAGCTGTGAGGAAACAAAGCCTGCTGGAAGACAGTGAGGGAGTTTTCACATATGAGCCGCGGCCTCATGGCTTATCTGAAATGTACTCTCGCTGGGCTCTTTTAGGGGTGCGCTCTGAGCAAGTCATACGAGAAAAAATAAAACATAAATTCAAAAATGACTCTTATGGTGCCGCCAGCTATCAACGGTTATCAGTTCAGGTGGAAAAAACCCTCACCTGCCATGGCGCATGTGAATGTGAAATGAAGGAAACTCTGCTGTGCTAACTGTCATCAACAGCTCAGGGGAAACCATTCTACTTCTTCTTCATCATCTTCATCTTACTCTGACACACATCCTTGTTCAGGAATAAGCGGGTTAGAAAATGACTGAGTGACCTGTAAATGATCTTCTTCTTCTTTCTCCTTTTTGACTCGGGCAGCCATGTCGTGTTTTTTGACCTCACTTGTCTCAGCTCTCACCCTTAAATGACGACTAGCATCCAATGATGGGTGGGATAGCATCCAGCACCCCCTGTGTCCCTGTTCAGGAATAGGCCGGTTTGAAAATGACTGACTGACCTTTAAATGATGTTTTCTTATTATTATTAATATTACTATTATTATTGTTATTATTAGTATTATTGTTCCTCTTCTTATTGTTGTTGTTGTTCTTCTTCTTCTTATTGTTCCTCTTCTTCTTCTTCTTTTTCTTCTTCTTCTTATTATTGTTCCTCTTCTTATTATTGTTCCTCTTATAATTCTTATTTCTCTTCTTCTTATTATTATTATTGCTGTTCATCTTCTTCTTATTGTTCCTCTTCTTATTATAATTGTTCATCTTCTTCTTATTCTTCTTCTTCTTCTTATTATTATTATTGTTGTTCATCTTCTTATTGTTCCTCTTCTTCTTCTTAATGTTCCTCTTCTTATTACAATTATTCCTCTTCTTCTTATTGTTCCTCTTCTTTTTCTTATTATTATTCTTCACCTTCTTATTGTTCTTCTTCTTATTATTATTGTTCCTCTTCTTCTTATTATTATTATTGTTCCTCTTCTTCTTCTTATTGTTGTTCATCTTCTTCTTATTGTTCCTCTTCTTATTATAATTGTTCCTCTTCTTCTTATTATTATTATTCCTCTTCTTCTTATTGTTCCTCTTCTTCTTCTTCTTATTATTATTCATCTTCTTATTGTTCTTCTTCTTCTTCTTCTTATTGTTCCTCTTCTTATTCTTCTTCTTCTTATTGTTGTTCATCTTCTTCTTATTGTTTCTCTTTTTCTTCTTATTGTTCCTCTTCTTATTATAATTGTTCCTCTTCTTCTTCTTATTATTATTGTTCATCTTCTTATTGTTCTTCTTCTTATTATTATTGTTCCTCTTCTTCTTCTTCTTATTATTATTGTTCCTCTTCTTCTTCTTATTGTTCATCTTCTTATTATTATTGTTCCTCTTCTTCTTTTTCCTGTTTTTCTTCTTCTTCTTCTAAATGGGGTCGATGTGCTTCATCAATATCCTCCAAACAGCCCAGTCCTAAACCCCCGCCCAACACCCAGTCAGGCCCTTTTCCCTTCAGATCTTCTTTAATTTTCGGCTGCCCTCATTTTCTTTTCCCATGGACCTCCATTCCCATCACTCTTTTGCCCACATCTCTTTTCCTGTCCCTTTTTCAGATGTCTCACCCACTGTTGGGGTACCTCTGATTGTCTCATTTCTTTACTTTTGTTTGGTTTTTTTTTACACGATTTTCTTCAAGTTACCCTTTCTGCTTGTCAGGGTCTCATTTTACAATCATATTTATTTTTACCCACTTTTGCCAAACCGATTTCCTTCAAACTTTGCCTGCATGCTGATCTCCAGTGATCGTGTAATGTTTCATCAGTTTTGACCCGGGATCTGTACGTTAATTTCGTCATTTCCTTATCTTATACCTTTAGCGATTACACATACACAGTACATTGTGCTTTTAGCCAACTCACATACATACTGTGTATATATTAGGGTGGCTAAAAAAGATTTTTAAGTGACACAATTTTATTCAGAAATGCACTAAAAAGTCAAAAATAATTTTCCTTCTTGTACTAAGATTTTGTTGGTCATAAGTGACTAAAAATAAAATCAATAAAAGGGACCGCACT
>JANRMT010061414.1:6184107-6203714 GCA_026402145.1 Polypterus bichir lapradei | reverse complement strand
AAATGGCCCACCCTGTACTTCTGGGTACATGACAGAGGCAACAAGAGCCGAGGAGGATAAAGAAAGAGACACTCCAGCAGATGAAAAGAATGCAGAGAAGGCCGCTCTACAGTTTTAAGAATGACACAAATATGGATTTTCACAAAGTTTGCTGCCTCAGTCCTTATGATGCCAATTTGCATCGACTCCAGAATGTTCTGACGAGCGATCCGACGAACTGCAATTAATTACAAAGTCCCTCTTTGCCATGAAAATGAACGTCCTCTCAAAAAACCCATTCCCACTGCTGTTGTGAAGAAGGCTTCATAATATAATAATAATCATTCTTTATTTATTTGTCACATACATAGTTATAGAGGACAACACGCAGTGAGATGCATCTTTTTCGCATACCCCTTGGGGTCGGAGAGCAGGGTCAGCCATTGTACAGCGAGCGCCCCTGGAGCAATTGAAGGTTAAGGGCCTTGCTCAAGGGCCCAGCAGAGTAGCGTCTCTTTTGGCAGTGATGGGGATTCAAACCGGCAACCTTCGGAATGCCAGTGCAGATCCTTAGCTTCAGGGCACCCAAGAAAGTCCAGCAAGCACCAGGAGCGTCTCCTAAAGTGGATTCAGCTGCGGGCACCACCAGGGCAGAGCTGGCTCAGGATGGCAGCAGGCAGGTCGGAGTGAGGTGAAGACTTTTGGAGGATGGCCTGGTGGGTGTCCGGAAGGGCAGCAAAAGAAGCCAAGAAAAACATCAGGGACAGACTGATATTCTGGGATTGGACTGCTGGAGGAAAGTCATATTCTCTGATGAATCCCTTTTCTGATTGTCCGGAGAAGAAAAGATGAGCGGCGCTACCATCAGTCCTGTGTCAGGCCAACAGTAAAGCATCCCGAGACCATTCATGTCATGTGGGGTTGCTTCTCAGCCAAGGGAGTGCCGGGCTCACTCACAGTTCGGCCTAAGAACACAGCCATGAATAAAGAATGGGACCAAAGAGCTCCACCAAGAGCAACTTCTCCCAACCATCCAAGAACACTTTGGTGACCGACATGATGGAGCACCGGGCCATAAGGCAAAAGTGAGAACTAAGTGGCTCGGGGAACAAAACATCGAAATTTTGGGGTCCATGGCCAGGAAACTCCCCAGACCTTCATCCCATTGAGAACTTGTAGTCAATCCTCAAGAGGCGGGTGGTCAAACAAAAACCCACCAATTCTGACCAAGTTCAAGCATTGATTCTGCAAGAATGGGAAGCTGCCATCAGTCAGGATTTGGCCCAGAAGTTGATTGGCAGCAAATATGGACTCTTTACATAAACTTCATGGAATCGTCAATAAAAGACTTTGAAACTTCTGAACTGCTTGTAATTCCACTCCAGTATACCATAGAAACATCTGACCAAAAGATCTAAAAATACTGAAGCAGCAAACTTTGTGAAAACCAGCACTTGGGTCCTTCTCAAAACTTTTGGCCACAACTGTACACTTTGATTACTTGGCACATCTCCCGTCCAAAGATCTTCATCTGGACTGCTATCACCTCCAGTGCTGCCCAAGATGGAGCACGGTGTTACAATTCAATACAATTTATTTTTGTATAGCCCAAAATCACACAAGAAGTGCCGCATTGGGCTTTAACAGGCCCTGCCATTTGACAGCACCCGAGCCCCTTGACTCTCTAAGAAGACAAGAAAACACTCCCAAAAAAACCCCAGCAGGGAATCAAATGGAAGAAACCTTGGGAAAGGCGGGTGGGTTGGGCATGCAGTGGGTGTCAAAAAGAAGGAGGTCAATACAATACAATACACAGAACAGAATAAATCCTCAATACAACATAAAAATTAAAAATCAAGCAGAATTTAACAGTAGATGACATCCCATCTGCTGCCTTGCAGTTAGGAGACCTGGGTTCGCTTCCCGGGTCCTCCCTGCGTGGAGTTTGCATGTTCTCCTCGTGTCTGCATGGGTTTCCTCCCACAGTCCAAAGACATGCAGGTTAGGTGAATTGGTGATTCTAAATTGTTCCTAGTGTGTGCTTTGTGTGTGCCCTGCGGTGGGCTGGCGCCCTGCCCGGGGTTTGTTTCCTGCCTTGTGCCCTGTGTTGGCTGGGATTGGCTCCAGCAGACCCCTGTGACCCTGTGGTTAGGGTATTGCGGGTTGGATAATGGATGGATGGATGATATCCCATAATATGATTTGGATTTGTGTACAATACAGTTTATTTTTGTATAGCCCAAAATCACACAGGAAGTGCCGCATTGGGCTTTAACAGGCCCTGCCTCTTGACAGCCCTCTAGCCTTGACTCTCTAAGAAGACAAGGAAAAACTCCCAAAAAATACCCAGTAGGGAAAAAAATGGAAGAAACTTTGGAAAAGGCAGTTCAAAGAGAGACCCCTTTCCAGGTAGGTTGGGCGTGCAGTGGGTGTCAAAAATAAGGGGGTCAATACAATACAATACAATACACAGAACAAAACAAATCCTCAATACAGCATAAAAATAAAAATTTTAGAAGTACGGAGCAGAATTTAACAGTAGATGATATCACATAATAAGATTTGGATTATATAGAGTCCTGGAAGCCTCAGCCATCAAACTGCCTCCCCCAGTTGGCCAGTCCACAGCTGAAACAGCGCTGGGCCAGCCAATCTGATGAAAGAACCCTTCTACCCGACGACTCCATCAGAGATGACTTTACCTTAGGCAGGCAAAACAACTTGGCAGGCGGGCAGTGGGCACCAAGTGCCACATTTGAGTACTGAGAAGAGAAGCAGAACAGATGAGGGTTAGTAACAAATTCTAACTATCATGTTAGTTATGTTTTAGTGCTAATGACTGACAACAGAGATGCAGTCTGTACAGTTAATCAGCAGCTCTAGTCAGGGTGTGCTAAACTGAAGTCGTGAGTCTTCTGTTGAGACCGAATGGGGATCTTTTATAGTAGCAGGCAGACAGTTTAGGGGGTCCTGTAACTAAAAGCTCGACCTCCCACTGTTATTTTATTAATCCTTGGAATCATAAGCAGACTGGCACCTTGAGATCTCACAGTGCAAACCTGAGCGCACATTAAGCCATGATAAGTTCAGACAAGTAAGCCGGACCTCGGCCATTTAATGCTTTATATGTTAAAAGGAGGAATTGAAATCTGCCCTAAACTTAACCGGGAGCCAGTGTAAGGATTTGTTAAAAGTAATCGGAACGCATGGCCTTACCTATCAAAGGTTCAAAGCTGACGCTGTCTATGCTCTACAAGACAACCCTCTTGACCACAGAAACTTGTCTCTCCACAGCAAATATGACACTTACTTGCAGCAGCATCTGCATGTGTGCATTGAAAACAGCAAGAGACAGCTGATTTAGAAGATGCACGTCTCTTTTCTTCTTGTTACCATGGTGGACGAGTAATAAAGAGTGCAGGCTGGCCTGTATCATGTCACTCCAGGGCTGAATGAGAGTCCCACTCGTCCCCTGAGTACACCTCAGCAAGTCTGAAAAAAAGTGAGCCTAAGCAAAGACTTCGAAACACAGCCAAGACTATCAAAATGAGAAGAAACGTTCCACAGTTAGGTGTGCATGACAAATAAAACACGCCAGGGTAGTAAAGGCGAGTGAGACTTAAAAAACCGAACCATGGAACAAATCAAACCCCAGGAGGTTAGCTAAGCAAAAGCAGAACGTCCAGGGCTTTGCAGAAAGGCAAAGATTTCTCCTGAAAGGACGTGAGAGAGAAAACAATTTAGAGACGCCATTAGGTGATCCGGACACGCTTGCTTTAATCTATGAAATCAGACTGTCATGCTGACTCAGAAGGGGCCGATTTTAACCATTTCAGCCCCAGTATGTATTAAAAAATGATACCGGTGCAGTTATTTTAATTTGTGAATTCCGCTTCCAAAGCAATGCTTTTATTATCCCACTTGCTATGCTTTAAATTTGAGACGAGTGATGGTTCCTGATTTGGAAAGGTGTCTGCTTCTAACTTCGCATTTACATCACTGGCTGCCTTACTGCCTCTCGGTCTTCTCTTCACCAGTGATATTCCAGTTGTGATACTAATCGTAATTTTAGTTTTTATATTATTTTATAAAATTAATTTTTATTTCGTTCTAGTTTTCAGTGGAGTTTTATTTTTATTTAGTTCTGTTAGTCTGCGGTGGGCTGCCACCCTGCCCGGGGTTTATTTCCTGCCTTGTGCCCTGTGTTGGCTGGGATTGGCTCCAGCAGACCACCATGACCCTGTAGTTAGGATTAGGTTTAGGGTAGGGGATATTGCCCGAAGGCACACATGGGTCCACAGTTCCAGTAATAAAAAAATCTTTACTTTTAAAGGCATATACACCCATTCCACAAAATGTCCTATAAATCATAACAAGGTTGGATAATGGATGGATGGATGGATAGTTCTGTTAGGCTGGCCTACACAAATTTCAATGCAAGTTTTGCTTCAGTCAACAAAATACACTCACAGTTCATAATGCCGTTAAACACAACTTGACTACCAATGATCAAACAGATTAAGTGGCCTAATGAGTGTAGTAGGCAGGATCAAATGTTTCAACCCAAGACACCAGTATGTGCGAGTGCATTGCTGTTACGCTTTAAATGAGCACGCACTTCGAGAGATCTGTTCACGTTGCAACAACATACACAGTGGAAATATTCGCCTGACGGACGCCTGTGATGTGGGAGCACAAACGAGGTTCTCGGCCACTGGTGCCAGCAGACTATATGTTGACAGTTTCTGGAGTGCAGTCCTGGTGCCAGAGAAGTGCTGGACTTCCACTAAGTATGTTCTGATCCAGCTGTCCTGCATTGAAACTCCGAGACTCATTTTCTTCTTCTCGCACGTTACATTTGCTTTTATTATCATCTGCTCTGTAAGTATTTCCACACGTTACTTTCTCACTTTCTTCCCGCAAACATCTGGGCAAAACTCGGCATTGTCAACCACAAGTGCTTACTGCTTCAACCCGACGAACCAAATGTGCTCAACCAAACAAACAAACAACGGTCCTTAACGGAAGTGGTGCCACGTGACTCTAGTAAGCCCAAGGTACAAGATCACCGCCTAGTAAATGGCGTAATGTAACCGAATGCTCAGGGCGACCAACTAATGACCGAACCGGACTGAACGAAAAAGATATTGCTGTTTTTTTCGTTTTTTCTCAATTTTCGTTCTCGTTTAAGTTTGTTCACATATCACTAATTTTTATTTTGATTTAGATTTCATTTTTCTGTTTGCCTTAATTTCAGTTCTCGTGCTTCTAAAATGGAAAACAGTATTCTTAGTTCTAGTTCTCGTTTTTGTTATGAAAATTTCACTGCTCTTCACTACTGAAAGTGTCCTTGGCTTCCTTGGTCAAGCCGTGCTAGGAGCCGCCATCCGGCAAGGCGCCTTCTCTCACAAGCTGCTGATGCTCAGAAAGTCGTCTTCTGATTCTGCTGTGGCTTTGGTTCCTGTCAGAGTTTCCTCCAGTTGTTCCATTCCCTGTGATGGTAGAGGAGTCTGTACTCTGTGACAGCTTGGCTTCCTTCTCTAAAGGAAAGACGTACATGTTGAAGAGTTATAGTGGTCTTCATTGCCTTTTTCCTGCCATTATGATAGCAATGATCAGACTCATCATTTAAAACCACCTCCCTAATATCGTCGTAGGTCCCTAAACCAGCAATGACCCATCAAGGCATGGCCTCCACAACACCTCTGAAGGTGTTCTGTGCTATCTGCCACCTACATGTTAGCAGCAGGTCCTTTTCAAGTCCTGTAAATTTGGAGGTGGGCCCTCCATGGATCGGACTTATTTTTCTCACAGATGCTCCATCGGAGTGAGATCTGGAGGCCAAGTCAACAACTTGAACTCTTTGTCGTGTTCCTCAAACCATCCATCCATTAGCCAACCAGCTATATCCTAACTACAGGGTCATAGGGGTCTGCTGGAGCAAATCCCAGCCAACACAGGGTGTAAGGCAGGAAACAAACCCTGGGCAGGGTGCCAGCCTACCGCAGGGCACACACACACACACCCAGCGGACAATTTAGGATTGCCAATCCACCTAACCTGCATGTCATTGGACTGTGGGAGGAAACCGGAGCACCCGGAGGAAACCCATGCAGACACGGGGAGAACATGCAAACTCCACGCAGGGAGGACCCGGGAAGCGAACCCGGGTCTCCTTACTGTGAGGCAGTAGCACTACCACTGCGCCACCGTGCCACCTCCTCAACCCATTCCTGTGCAATTTGTGCAGTGAGGCAGGGCTCATTATCGAAAGAGAAGGGGAATACCATTGCCATGAAGGTGTAGGCTATGTGGTCTGCAGCGATCTTTAGGTAGGTGGTCATGCTGCCCTGTGGGAGTCCGAGGCACTGCTGTAACCCAGTGAGGCTGCCATCAAGTGCTAACAGGGAAGATAATGCTCTGTGAATACTCCCTCCCTTGGTCCTTCCATTCTGAGGGTGTCCTAGCTGGATAAGGACAAGGACCGTCCCTCCCAACAGTATATACTGTAAATACATATCTCACTATTATATCAAAAAAATTCTGGGACGAGACGAGACTTATTCAGAGAGATAATTTCAAGTTCCAGGAGATTTAAGCAGGCCCACAGTCCACTCACCTCTCATTCATGTGAATGCTATTGTCAGACACACTTCCTGTGCTCTCAGTTCTTATAAATTTTTACATTTTCCTCATTTTAATATAAGACATACAATCTATTCGTTTCCTTCAATGTAGTCCTTTTCTGGACAATAATTTTATACGTTCTAGATTAAACGTCAACGACTAAGAGAAGAAGAAAGGGCAGCGTGTTGAAAAGAGGCCAAAAAGCATTGGAGAGAAAAGAATTCAAAAAAGAACAATAATAATCTAAGGGCAAATTCGGAAAATAAGGCAAGATGTAATCAGCCCGGACCAAGTGGAATTGAAAACCTAACAGGTCCAAGAGGGGGCCGAAATAAAAGAAAAGAGTAGAAGACAAAGTAGAACATCGTAAAGAAGTCCAAAAATGTTGGTGCGGTACACATGCAGAGCAGGTTAGGGATTATGAAAGTACTAAAATTCGAAAGTCTCAAGAAAAGGATAGGAAAGATCGCATTAGCACAAACAAATGGAAATTATTACTCGGTGAAATAACGGAACATCAAAAAGAGATTGAAAATATGGACACAGGAGATATGACAGAAGTTGGTTAGATATTGTATGGCTTTAAAGTTTAAGTCAGAGACTTGTAGATCGTCTAATTCGTGTTGCCATCAGGGAAAAGTTGTGTTTCTAAGCCTTGAAGAGGCGTTTCCGCGAGAATTAAAAAATTTGTTATTTGATGAAAGTGAAATCAAGCCCCGCGAGACAAGACTTTATGTAAAGAGATTTGTAAAAGTCCCACCCACATCTAAAATATTTACAACCACACACACGGCTCAATCATTTCTCCTTTGTGTGAATGCTATTGTCAGACACAGTTCAAGTAATTCATGTTGCCATCAGGGAAAAGTAGTGTTTCTAAACAATGAAGAGGCGTATTCATGAAAATTAAAAGATTTGTTATTTGGAGAAAGTGAAATCCACAAACACTGCAGGCAAAATATCTAAATGTACAATGATCTGTTCACGTTCGCATCATTCAATGCTCAAAACGTAAATTTACACGATTCAGGACCATACGCTATGAGAATCTGTGGTCCCGCAACAATTAAAGCTACGACAAGTTTAACTTCAAAGAAACCACAATTCAGTCAGGTGTATATATATGATAACGGAGAGGCGATGCAACATAGAATCGAAAGAGTTAAACGATCGGATGTATTAGAAATTCTGCAGCCAATAATGGATACAAAAGTATCGCACCTTATACGAAATTTTTCTAAAAAACAGAAGTTTTCTTGGATTTCTATATGAATCCGAAAGATCCCACTCACATATATAATAAACCAACATGTGACGAGTTGTCAGCGATCATAGTTTCGAAAGACGGAGGTATCAAAGACAGAGTTGATATTCGTGTTTATCCAAAAGCACAGCACGATTCGTCGCAAGTGGCAGATCCGGGAAATGACGAGCGCGTAGGCTCCGCACGGGTGCTGGCAAGCGAAGTGAGCAGAGGGCAGATCCCCCTAGTATACACATATAAATGTTAGTTTATATGTTGTAAGGACCAACGGGATGACAGTAACAACACACACGCACACATACCAACTTAAGGAAACCCGAATTGGGTGTTTTATTTCAAATTAACAAAACAGCAACTGTAGATACGAGCTAAATGTTGCTGTTGTTTTGGCCTCATGTAACGCCTGCTAAACTCCTTAATGTCGTAACCGATGTGTATCTCTCACACCTCACTCCAGAAGAAGAAGCTCTTTCCCATTCAACTCCTATTGTCCTCAAACTCCGGCCACCTTTCTTCGTCTTCCAAAAGAGTGCCCCCTTAGCTTGCACGTCTCACTGTTCTCGGTCTTGTCCCTGGACCCACCTACCCACCTCAGTACCCAACCAGCCGCTACAATAAATATCTACGGTACTCTTCAAAATTCCTCTTTGACTCTGCCTTGATTTGTGAATCGCGGCCTGCTTGAACTCCGATCTCTCGGCGCCGTCCCCCACAATTCCTTGCTCTGTCTCCCAAGCAGCGCACATTTCCTTCCACAGAACAAACCAGCGGCCTGTGATATTTTATGTAGGGAATGCCATGAGCTGGACACATCAGATTTTATGAACTGTTGTTTATCAAGCTGCTACAAAACTGACCTTTGGAAATTTTTCTTTTTAGAAAAAAATGAAATATTTCACTGGAAAAAAAAATTAAAGCAAAAACACTAAAACAGTCAAGTATTTCAAATTATTATTATTTTCTTTTTTTACTGGAAGGTGACGTTTATTTTCCACGTTTTCAAGAACAGTCTATTGTAGCCTCGAGAATCGAGTCCTTAGAACTGAGTAGGAAAAGGGCAGGTTAATTGGACAGCAAACTGGAAACACAGGCTTATGACTTTCACTCATTAAATATAATTCTGGGAAAAATTAGACCCACTTAATAAATAAAAAGTGAAGTGTGTTAGACACCTTATTTTAACACTAACACACTGTTAAATTGTTAACACTGTGTATTACATGTGCATTGTTGTCTTCATTACTTAGGAGTAATAAAGAGATGTGCTACATCGTACCACACACAATGCTATTATTTCATTTTCTGGAACAACATTTAGACATCCTGGTGGGACATCTAAGAATTACATTAAGATGGTTTGAGAATTGTTATTTTACAATGGCAAGAAAAAGTATGTGAACCGTTTCGGAGCCACCGCATTTATGCATAAATTGTCTTAAAATATGGTCTGATCCTGATCATCTATAAACCAGAATGCATATTAAGATCTCAAGATGCCGGTCTGCTTATGATTCCAAGGATTAATAAAATAACAGTGGCAGGTCGAGCTTTTAGTTAGATGGCCCCTAAACAGTGGAGTGGTCTGCCTGCTAAAATAAGAGACGCCACTTCGGTCTCAGCTTTCAAATCCCGGCTAAAGACTCACGACTTCAGTTTAGCACACCCTGACTAGAGCTGCTGATTAACTATACAGACTGCATCTCTGTTGTTAGCCATTAGCACTAAAACATACAGTAAGTAACATGATAGTTAGAATTTGTTACTAACCCTCACCTGTTCCGTTTCTCTTCTCAGTACTCAAATGTGGCACTTGGTGCCACGGCCCACCTGCCAAGTTGTTCTGCCAGTCTAAGGATAAATTCTTCTCTGATGGAGGATCACAGGAATCATCGGGTAGAGGGGTCCTTCCGATCCCAAGTTGAATGGAAAAACCAGAAGAGGAGTCATTAAAACAGGCAAGGAGATTGTAACCGGAAAACTGAGAGTGAGAGAAAGAGTGAGAGAGAGAGAGAGAGAGGGAGAGAAAGAGAGGGAGAGAGGGAGAGCATCAAAGCCAAATTGTACCCAAGAAGTGGAATTTGAAAACAGAAGTCAGGAGCTGTCAAGTCCAAAATCGGTGGCGGGCATTTCAATTCACTTTACTGATTCGATTTTTTTCAAACTACATGTTGTTGTATTGCTCAATTCTTTTGATTCACTTAGAGTCTTGTGTTTATGGGTTGTTAGTAGTGGTGGGGGGTATGTGGGCCCATCAGAAATATAGAATTGAATTTGATTATGTATATGTATGTATGTATGTGTGTGTATATATATATATATATATATATATATGTATATGTGTATATATATATTGTCACATACGCATGTTTAGGAGACAACTAAAAGGCTTGAGTACATGTAATTCCACGCCAGACCAGGGAGTGGCGAAGTGCACAAATTCTCTCTCTCGATATCTTACAGACCATTCTAGGGAAATCCCGCCCGGCTCTGGGGCAGCCAACGACATCACTTCCGGTTCTGGTCCTGATGACATCACTTCCCCTACTGGCCTTTAAAGCTGCCATCTTGTCAATACTAAATGAGTTCTGTTTTGGACTCAATTGTGTGAACATGTCTGTCTATTTGAATCAGTTTTGCAGCAGGGAAAAATTATATGGGTGGCTGCCCCAAATCTTCACAATGTCTTATGGCCGTTCTTCTTACTATATATATATAAATAATATAATTGTTTATTCAGTTATATATAATTTGGGGGATTAATAAAGTTTATTTAATCTAACTAAATCTAATTATACATAAATATATAATTCATGTATATTTAACACGACAATTCAAATGCTATTGCCCTGTTTCTATCTAATCTAATCTAACCTAATCTAAACTAATTATACATAAATGTATAACTCATATATATTTAAAACAATTCATATGCTATTGCCCTGTTTCTATCTAATCTAACCTAATCTAATCTAATTATATATAAATGTATAATTCATATATATTTAAAACAACAATTCATATGGTATTGTCCTTTTTCTATCTAATCTAATTAAACATAAATGTATAATTCATATATATTTAAAATGAAAATTCACATTCTGTTGCCCTGATTCCATACATAAAGCATGATTGATAACACATTTAAGATGCATACTTAAAATGTTTTGTTACAGAATCACAAATGAACGTGCATCGCCCAACTCAAACAGATTCATTCGCGAATCAAACGCATGAGAGCCACTTGACTGATTTTTGTGTAGCGATTGGTTCTCAAACCAAATGAATTAAAATCATCAGCCTGGTTCTCAAGTAGCAACCTACGACTCCTATTTCTGTTTGTTTTCGTGCCTGTGTTCTTCAACATTTAACAATGTCAATGAAACGAAAGACACCGCCGCAATCACAGCGGACAGACGTGCACTTGAGCACTCCCACTGAGCTCTACTGAATTGATTGATTTTGTGCTCACGCTGTGTGCTTGTTTTGTTGTTGTTTATTCTTTAATATTATGTTCTAATCTTAAATTGTTCTCTTTTTGTAACTTTCTTCTGTCACACTTTGTGCTACATCGTTGTATGAAAATAATAAATAACAAATATTGTTGTTGATTCAAATGATTCACTGAAAAGAGTCATTCAAAAAGAATACATTGTTCACAAATTACCCATCACTGTATAAAATGGTCCAAACAACACCTCCATGTAAATTACATTTTAGTGGTTCCACTGACAATACAATACAACTGGCCAGTGAATGGTGGCACTGGTTTTAACAGTGGTCTCCACAAATGATGAATGGTGGCACTGGTTTTAACTAGTAGTCTCCACAAATGATGAATGGTGGCATTGGTTTTAACAAGTGGTCTTCACAAATGATGAATGGGGGCTCTGGTTTAAACTTGATGTCTCCACAAATGATGAATGGGGGCTCTGGTTTTAACAGTGGTCTCCACAAATGACAAATGGTGGCACTGGTTTTAACTAGTAGTCTCCACAAATGATGAATGGTGGCACTGGTTTTAATATGTGGTCTCCACAAATGATGAATTGGGGCTCTGGTTTAAATAAGAGGTCTCCACAAATGACGAATGGTGGCACTGGTTTTAACAAGTGGTCTTCACAAATGATGAATGGGGGCTCTGGTTTAAACTAGTAGTCTCCACAAATGATGAATGGTGGCTCTGGTTTTAACAGTGGTCTCCACAAATGACAAATGATGGCACTGGTTTTAACTAGTAGTCTCCACAAATGACAAACGGGGCTCTGGCTTTAACAAGTGGTCTTCACAAATGATGAATGGGGGCTCTGGTTTTAACTAGTAGTCTCCACAAATGATGAATGGTAGCACAGCTGGGTAGCAATCACAATTCAAATTCTGTGCTCCGTGTCTGTGTGGCTTTTCCACAGGGCACTCCGGTTTTCCTTCCTCCTCCCTGAGGACATGCAGGTTAGGGTTAACTAGTGTCACGCACGCGCGCATGGGAGGCAGCTAAAGGGCTCGAGTGAAGGCAGTTCTGAGGCATGCCGGGATGTGGCAGAGTGCACTAACTCTTTTTCTCACTTCCCTGTAGACCAAACCCGGGAGGCTCCACCTGGCTCTCTTGACATCACTTCTGGGACCGAACCAATGGAAACAGACCTTACCAGCTCCGGCCCCCTGATGTCACATCCGGGCCTGATCCAATGAATAATGAACACGTGCCCGATCCTTATGACCTCACTTCCTGTCTTCCCCTTTAAAAGCCTACCCTTTTCCCTTCTCCCACAGTCTGGTTTTGGACTCTGTTGTATGCACTTCAGTGCCAGTTGCGTGAAAACGACTTTTGCAGCCAGGATACCAAATTATATGGATGGCTGCCCCAAACCTTTATCTGTCTTTGTCTCGTTTTGTGACACTAGGCAAACTTCCATATTCCTGTGTGTGAGAGGGTCCCGTCCGTGGCCATTTCCTGCCTTGTGCCCAGTGCTGCCAGGGTAAACCTTGGAACCCACAACCCATAAATTTAACCTGAGGAGGTCCGAGAATGAAATGAGATGAGGATGATGTGGCATGTGCCCCCTCAACACTGCACTCCCTGGTGGATTCTGTGCCCTCTAAGTAGTAAAATACTCTTAACTCCCCTACCCCCCCGCCCAACACGTCCTGATTGTAGTTAACCTGTCAAAACTGGTAAGAGTTTTCTTTGCTTATGTTCCATTTTTAAGGAGGCCTATAAAGAGTGTTACTGAAATGAACCATGTCTTTGCCAATGGCTGTTTATTTCACATCTGGTCAGCATTTCCTGGTCACTGCAGTTTTTCAGGTAATAAACCCTTTTAGCTCCTACCCCCAGCTCTCCAGGGGTGGCACCGATATTACACAGTGTCATGAGGTCTGAAACTGATTCCATTTGCTAGAAAAATAATACGCAGTCCTCCAATTTGCAAACCTGAGTCAAAACAAAACTTCCTCAGTATTTAGAAAAGTGGATATTTAACAGACTGCAAATATTCTTTAATCTGCTTCATGCCGAAAATAATCCTGAGCTGTTTAAAAAAAAAGAATGGACACGATTTAATGGACGTTCAATCTGGCGGCACTCGACAGCTTAAAATCATTAAGTCGGAGTAGCAAAGTGTGTGAAGTTGCAGTTGCTCAGGCAGAGGAATTGCCCCTTTGCTGGTTTCTTGAATGCATAGAAGGCACACATTGAGTCGCTAGGTCTGCAGCCCACCTGCCCACCACCTCACCATTCCAACACCTCGTATGTCCCGGGATCACGGTGTGTAGTATACTGTAAATCAGACAGACCATCATTTCCAGTGTAACCAGTAGGGGGCACCATTGAGTCTCAAACCCCAGACCCCCCAATAATCCCCAACACAGTGACAGGTTCAAAGAGTGGATTTTTAATCCAACAAGCACTTTTTACAATGAAGCGCAGCCAATGACCACACAAATCATAAAATTCTTTCCTCTGCTTCTGCCTTCAGTTGAGCGTCACCCGCTGCCTCCCGACTGCTCGAGGTAAAGCAGAGGGCTTCTTTTGTACTGGACATGTGTGGGTGTTTGGGGGAAGGAACTGCTCCAGGCCTCCGGCTTCTGCATTTCTATCCCCTGGCACTTTCCATCTTGGTAGGATATCATGCCGTCATTCAGCCAGAATGCCAACCCCCCCCAGCCTTCCATGGCACACATAGTAACATCAGTTAAAAATCAATAGTGAGAGTTCAAAGGTGCAAAACAAATGACCTTCGGCCCATTGTATGTGACATAATCGTGGTGTGTTATTAGGAACATGCCCACAAAAGGCACTTTAGTCTCCTAAGGCTCATATTTTATTGGTGGAGAAGTTAATCCTGGAAATTCCTAAGTAATGTTCTAGAGCTTACTAATGTTGACTTTTACATGTACACCCCGTAATTCTTACTTCTGGAATCCTGTTCTCAGTTCTCCTCCCCTTCAAGGATTTAACACTGGACCTCTGAGTCCCTTAATGGTGGTAGGCTGCACACAGCTGGAATCTTCTCACTTTTCCACCTTGTGATGCGCCATCTGTTGGAGTGACAAATGCAATGAATATATCTCTATTATACACCATTTGGTATGGGGCTCATTAAAACAGTCCTAATATTTCTGATACGCCATCTGTTGGAGTGAAAATTCAATGCATATATGTCTGTGATATACCATTTGGTATGGGGTTCATTAAAACAGTCTTATTAATTCTGATGCATCATCTGTTGGAGTGACAAATGCAATGAATATATTTCTGTTATACACCATTTGGTATGGGGTTAATTAAAGCAGTCCTATTATTTGTGATGCGCCATCTGTTGGAGTGACAAATGCAATGACTATTTCTCTGTTATACACCATTTGGTATGGGGTTCACTAAAGTAGTCCTATTATTTGCGATGCACCATCTGTTGGAGTGACAAATGCAATGACTATTTCTCTGTTATACATCATTTGGTATGGGGTTCATTAAAACAGTCCTAATATTTCTGACACGCCATCTGTTGAAGTGAAAATTCAATGAATATATGTCTGTGATATACCATTTGGTATGGGGTTCATTAAAACAGTCTTATTAATTCTGATGCATCATCTGTTGGAGTGACAAATGCAATAAATATATTTCTGTTATACACCATTTGGTATGGGGTTCATTAAAGCAGTCCTATTATTTGCGATGCGCCATCTGTTGGAGCGACAAATGCAATGAATATATTTCTGTTATACACCATTTGGTATGGGGTTCACTAAAGCAGTCCTATTATTTGCGATGCACCATCTGTTGGAGTGACAAATGCAATGACTATTTCTCTGTTATACATCATTTGGTATGGGGCTCATTAAAACAGTCCTAATATTTCTGACATGCCATCTGTTGGAGTGAAAATTCAATGCATATATGTCTGTGATATACCATTTGGTATGGGGTTCATTAAAACAGTCTTATTAATTCTGATGCGCCATCTGTTGGAGTGACAAATGCAATGAATATATTTCTGTTATGCACTCTTTGGTATGGGGTTCATTAAAGCAGTCCTTTTATCTGCGATGCGCCATCTGTTGGAGTGACAAATGCAATTCATATGTTTCTGTTTTAAAGCACAAAGTCACTTATATGGGAAAATGTGGGTTGTAACACTAAAAAGGCTGTGAAACACTGGTGTAATAGAATAACCGGGCTGAACTTTGGATATATAGAACAATGATATACCCACAAACTAGAGCATAGGTGCATTACTGAATGTGATGACTTCTCTGACATTTCATGCTACTCTACTGGGCCTTTGGTCCTTATGATTTTTGAATGGAGGAGGCTACTCATGAGATGCAAAGACAGAAATTTAATAAATAAGCGAAGAGAATAATGGATTGATCCCTATATTTCACAGTAGTATTACACGTCACCACTAGATTCTTTTCCTTCCTTATTACTGGTGCAACTAGGCTTGGCTCCAGCTGTCAATGAAATTAGGATTTAATGGCTCTACAAAATGGATGGACGCGGAGTATGTGTGATTAGTGAGCTCCTAATGGAAGAGGTGCCGTATGTCGCCGAGGTGCAGCGATGTTCGATCTCACCTCCGACTGGGCATTGAGTGCTTATCGTGATAGAAGGTTTTTGTCAAACTTTGTGATTACAAATCCTTGGGTAAGCCGCCACAACCTTATCTCATCAGTAATTATATAACTGAAAGCTACCGATTATTAAATCCAGAAACCTTGACGGAAATGTTTGGAACATTTTCAAACACTTTTGCTAGTCCTGCTAGGGCATCATTGCATAATTAATGCCACATTTCTATGCTTATAATGTGAAATCTTGGCTACAGTCTGAATCAAACACAAATAACATAAAACAAAAGATTGAATACCAAGAACTAGAGAGCGGGAAAAAAAAAGTATAAGTTCTGCATACCTGGAATGTGGAAATAACAGGCAGCCATTTCAAACGCTTTAACTAATAGACCATCAAGACATCACACTGCGCACTTAGCTGGTGTTGCAACACGTTACATGACATCAGGCAGCGCCTCACGTAAGAAAATCACAATAAAAATGTAGATTAGGTCCACTATAATTAATTGCAAATGTTTCTTCCATTTAGAGCGACCTTTATTACCAATAAAGTGCACAAAGCATTCCACCACAGTGAGCTGCCAAAAACTATTTATTAGGGCAGATTGCTTTCATTCTTAAGGCACTTGTTAAATGCAAATGAAACACCAGTAGCAGTTCTGCTCCGAGTCCAACTGAGCTTTTACTGCCATTGACTTTCAAACGCCTACTCTGAAAAATGAAAATAAGAGCAGAGAAAAATGGCGTCGTTCTAACGTTTTATTTCAAGCTAATCTATACTAATAAAAGGCAAAGCCCTCACTCACTCACTCACTAACTCACTCACTCACTCGTCACTAATTCTCCAACTTCCCGTGTAGGTAGAAGGCTGAAATTTGGCAGGCCCATTCCTTACAGCTTACTTACAAAAGTTAAGCAGGTTTCATTTCAAAATTCTACACGTAACGGTCATAACGGTCGACAACGTCCGCCATGTTGAACTTTCTTATTTATGGCACCATCTTCACGAAATTTGGTAGGCGGCTTCCCTGCGCTAACTGAAACCGATGTACGTACTTATTTCAGTGGTATGATGCCACTGTCGGCCGCCATATTGAACTTTCCAACGGTCTTTGTTACCTATGGGCCCATCTTCCCAACGCTAACTGAATCCTACTTACATACATATATACATCCATAGCCTGCAGCTCGGTCACCGTGTGAGGTGGCGTTGGGTCCCCCATCCCAACGCCTCCCACGTTGTTGGCTGCCCGCCTATATAAGACCGTCTGTCGCTCCGGTCTCTTCATTCCCTTCCTTGCTTCACCACGGGATTCACGTCTCCCTGCTGATAACTACAGCCTTTTTATTTAATCCATGGCTTCTCCGCTGTTTTATTGTTCGTTTATTACGATTATAGTTATTGTGTAGGTATTTTAGACTTACTTTACATTGTTCAGGTACCCATTTCCTTTATCATTCCAACCGTACCCCCATTAACATGTCTATCGAGGTGATCACCATCAATCAAAGAACTGTCACTTACCGAGTGGTTTCCATGCTCGGAGATGGCACCTGCCTTTTCCATTCTCTTTGTTACATATTGCACGGCCATATCAGGCTCACTCTTGATATCCGGAGGAACATTGTGTCTTATGTATTGAATGACTGGGACAGGTTCAAGGTGTGGACTGATGACGGTACAGGAGATAATTAGACTACACAGGAGCACTAGAAGAGTGAAATGCTAAGCCCTTCACCTATGGTTCTTCATGTGAGTTGATGGCTGCCGATGAATTGTTCGGTTGTCGCTTTCAAGTGTAGCGAAATGGTCAAAAATTTTATACCTTTGGACAACCGCCAATGCCTCTTAAACATCTTAGATTGACAGGTGACGATTTCAGTAGTGGACACTTTGATGTTTATGAATGTTTAAACTCTCAAAAGCTGGATGTGAAGTTATCGATGAAACCAGTTGTGTGCTTACAACGCTTGACAGATGCCGAATGTCACTTCAACACAAGTCCTGCAAATACTAACGTCATTGAAACAAACCATGAAACTCAAATCGATTATGACAGCAGCAATCCAAGCTGTGAGATTTCAGACAAGATTTCTGTTCACATGGCCAACTGTACGTTACATGCTCAAGAGTAAGCTCAGCGCACAGCTTGGTTATGTTACAACCGGAGGGCCGAACTGACAACGTGGTATACAAAGAGACCCTTAACAAATAATTATTAGTATATTTTTCCTCAGTTTAAAAAGGTTTACTTTTCTTCTTAATAAAAATTTTAAGGCAGTACTTCGCCGCTACGAAGCGCGGGTATTTTGCTAGTGAATAAATAAATGGCTTGGGCTTTTGTTGTTGTGGTTATGTTTAGTATACTGTATGGACCACTGGGATGATAGGACCGGTCAGGCCAGGGTGGGGGAGTATTCACTGGTACAACAAGCGCCCCACCATACCCACCACATGACGAAACACCTCGGGATGCCAGTTGACAACCCCACTGGCAGACAGGTGGTCCAGTGATACCCTCTGGAAATGACCCTCTAACTGCCAAAGCCAGGTGTTACGTGGACATCCCCTCGGTCTGGATCAATAGATAGACAGATAGATAGATAGATGATGTAATTGGCAGGATTAGATAGATAGATAGATAGCATAGTTAGCAGGATTTGATAGATAGATAGATAGAATGAACTTCATCTGTCTTTTCCAAAAGTCTGATCCATCTGACATGATGCCTACAGGACATTAGTACTGCATACATAAGAACTCCAGAAGGGTTTATGCTCACCTGTTCTGAGAAAGGTTGGTGACAAAGGGGGTCTTATGTTGCCATTCGTCTTCCATGCTTTTTCTTATCTTCTGTAAACCCTTCACCCGCCCCTTTCCTCCTGAGACACTCCAACTTGGTGAAATTCAATCTCCCTCAGCTGCAGTGCTGTTTGTTCAGCCACCGGTGACTCTATTAAGGTTTGATATTCAATTATATGCTGAGGTTTCCTACTTATTACCTGAATAAGAAATGTTTATTCTGTATTTAAAGAAAGATAACATTGTGATATTCGGGAAACCTTTTTCAGTGATCATGTTCCTCTTACTAAGTTTTTTTTAATACTCTAGAGAATTAAAACTGTTAAAATATCCCATAATGTGTTGGGTGTTTTTTTTTTTTGTCACAGAATCTTGGATGTCATTAAACGTCACCACTGCAATGAAATACTCTCTTGGTTTCCTTCAATGCAATCACTTTCTGAGCTGTTTGCAGAAACGGGACCAATTCTTGTAGGAAATAGGAAAACAGATAATGGAGCCCACCAGTAAGCATCAAATTTGTTTCAAACTGAGTCTGTCATTTTTATGGACATAATAAAAAAAAAAAATTCACACATTCATGGCCTTTACTAAAATATTACAGGAGAAACCTCTCTTAATGTGAGGGATGTATTCTCAAGCACTAGTGGATTCAGAAAATATTTGGACCCCTTTCACTTTCTATCTCCTTCTCGCTTGCTCAGGTCTGCTCATGAATGGCGTCTGGGGATGCCACCTTTGCCACCAGACTCTTTTCTTGCGTAGCTCCAGGCTGGTGATATGAGCTTGCCACCTACACATAAATAAAATGTATTATTATTATTATTATTATTATTATTATTATTATTATTATTATTATTA
>JANRMT010061414.1:6169236-6184097 GCA_026402145.1 Polypterus bichir lapradei | reverse complement strand
TATTATTATTATTATTATTATTATTATTATTATTATTATTATTATTAGGACGTCTGACTCCATCGCTGTGTGTAAGGAGGGTCTCAAGACTCTCTTGATTGGTGAATTTCTGTGTACCTGCTGTTAGGTTTTGTACCCAATGAAATGTAACTCCACTGGCATTTTCTTCCAAGTCTTTCACGTGTCATGATCAGTTTTGTCATCTTGCCCTATCACACTTGTTCCCAAACAGTCGCCCACACTAGGGTTTACTCGATTATGTTGGCCTCTTTTCTAAGTCACTGTCTCTGTAAGGTGTTTGTGCAAGTTGGGCTGGAAGGTACCCTGGCATCCTCTATAACGAAATTTCAACTTGGCCATTGCCAGAATCTTAGAAGTCGACACAGCTCTAAAATCGGACCACTACACGGTTAAGTGACCAATGTAAAACATCTCCAAGTGGGTGGGCATCTAATTGGGCCCTGCAATGGGCTGACACCTCAGCAATGAGCTGTGTATGGCTGAATAGTAGGTACAGATATCTACCTACAGTGGTGTGAAAAACTATTTGCCCCCTTCCTGATTTCTTATTCTTTTGCATGTTTGTCACACAAAATGTTTCGGATCATCAAACACATGTAACCATTAGTCAAATATAACACAAGTAAACACAAAATGCAGTTTTTAAATGATGGTTTTTATTATTTAGGGAGAAAAAAAAATCCAAACCTACATGGCCCTGTGTGAAAAAGTAATTGCCCCCTTGTTAAAAAATAACCTAACTGTGGTGTATCACACCTGAGTTCAATTTCTGTAGCCACCCCCAGGCCTGATTACTGCCACACCTGTTTCAATCAAGAAATCACTTAAATAGGAGCTGCCTGACACAGAGAAGTAGACCAAAAGCACCTCAAAAGCTAGACATCATGCCAAGATCCAAAGAAATTCAGGAACAAATGAGAACAGAAGTAATTGAGATCTATCATCAGTCTGGTAAAGGTTATAAAGCCATTTCTAAAGCTTTGGGACTCCAGCGAACCACAGTGAGAGCCATTATCCACAAATGGCAAAAACATGGAACAGTGGTGAACCTTCCCAGGAGTGGCCGGCCGACCAAAATTACCCCAAGAGCGCAGAGACGACTCATCCGAGAGGTCACAAAAGACCCCAGGACAATGTCTAAAGAACTGCAGGCCTCACTTGCCTCAATTAAGGTCAGTGTTCACGACTCCACCATAAGAAAGAGACTGGGCAAAAACAGCCTGCATGGCAGATTTCCAAGACGCAAACCACTGTTAAGCAAAAAGAACATTAGGGCTCGTCTCAATTTTGCTAAGAAACATCTCAATGATTGCCAAGACTTTTGGGAAAATACCTTGTGGACTGATGAGACAAAAGTTGAACTTTTTGGAAGGCAAATGTCCCGTTACATCTGGCGTAAAAGGAACACAGCATTTCAGAAAAAGAACATCATACCAACAGTAAAATATGGTGGTGGTAGTGTGATGGTCTGGGGTTGTTTTGCTGCTTCAGGACCTGGAAGGCTTGCTGTGATAGATGGAACCATGAATTCTACTGTCTACCAAAAAATCCTGAAGGAGAATGTCCGGCCATCTGTTCTTCAACTCAAGCTGAAGCGATCTTGGGTGCTGCAACAGGACAATGACCCAAAACACACCAGCAAATCCACCTCTGAATGGCTGAAGAAAAACAAAATAAAGACTTTGGAGTGGCCTAGTCAAAGTCCTGACCTGAATCCAATTGAGATGCTATGGCATGACCTTAAAAAGGCGGTTCATGCTAGAAAACCCTCAAATAAAGCTGAATTACAACAATTCTGCAAAGATGACTGGGCCAAAATTCCTCCAGAGCGCTGTAAAAGACTCATTGCAAGTTATCGCAAACGCTTGATTGCAGTTATTGCTGCTAAGGGTGGCCCAACCAGTTATTAGGTTCAGGGGGCAATTACTTTTTCACACAGGGCCATGTAGGTTTGGATTTTTTTTTTCTCCCTAAATAATAAAAACCATCATTTAAAAACTGCATTTTGTGTTTACTTGTGTTATATTTGACTAATGGTTAAATGTGCTTGATGATCAGAAACATTTTGTGTGACAAACATGCAAAAGAATAAGAAATCAGGAAGGGGGCAAATAGTTTTTCACACCACTGTATATATACAGTATACACAAATTGTGGACGTCTGGTTAGGAGAGCATGCATCCCAGCCAGGAAGGAGGATAGTTTCTTACATGGACAGGAGGCCAGAGCAGAAGAACAGATGGGTTGGCCAGCTGGACGAAGACACCACTCTGTTGGAATAATAGGACGGCTGGACCAGCAGAAACTGGAAGTCAGGAGCAGTTCCATTCCCCATGCAGCAGGTGGCAGTGGTCCTCTTGTGGTGGCCCAGGGGTGCTTGGGAATTGGAATTCAGAAGTGCAATCCCGTTGGGGGTCACTGGGTGGCGGCAGAGAGTGACGTCAGGGGAAGACCTCCCTACTTTCTTTGGAAGTGCTCCCAAGTGGACACGCTGCTGCATCAGAAGCATCGCCGCCGCCTCACATCGGGGAGTCAGAGACAGGAGGCAACAGGCAACACTCAACTGGAGGAAAGAAGGAGGAAGACATTTGTTTGTATTGTGGTTTGTTTATTGATCTTTTCCATGGGTGATTGTTAATGGGTGTCTTGGGTGAATAAATATCTTTTATTTTAAACCCAGTATCATGTTGGGCATTAGTGTGTCTGAGGTTTGACTGCTTTAACTAACTGAATGATAGAATTGGTGACGACAATTGGCACAATAAATAATCGGCCAAATGTAAAGCTTTATTTTTGGTATTGAATTACAGATAGAGCCATTATAAATAACGATGACAGCCTCACTCTGAAACACAAAAACCGGAGCATGCTGGCTCTGGTCAGCTTCACGGCTGTTAATCTGGAAAGACCAGATTCCCTGTTGGGTGACCTTTAAATCCGGTGATTTACAAAGGAAGACCAGCAACCTGCTTTAAATCCAGAGAGCTTGAGTTCATATCTGGGATGAGCCTATAAGTTCCCATGCAACATAAATATGAAAGCTGCCTTATCTTATAAAATACTTCATGCACCACAGAAATCTAATTTTGAAAGTAATTAAATGCACCTTAATTGGGCCTAAATGCACTTTAAAATAAAAAAAAAAACGCAGAAACCGTGTGCAGATGTTTTCTCTGTTTCCGCAGAGGATCCGGAAAGTCTTCAGACCCCTTCACTTTCTGCACACTTTCCCTTAAATCGGTAAGTTTTGCTTTTTTGCCCATCAGTCTACACTCAATAACCCACACCGACAAAGTGAAGATGTATTGTCAGAAAGCTTTTCGAATCCAAACCTTGAAATCGCTTATTGTTTATAAGCATTCAGACCTTTTGCTGTGCCACTCTGAGGTGTACTCCGGTGTATCCTGTTGGCTTTTATTCTGCCCCCAGTCTGCCCATTAAGGATTCACCCGAAATTGGGATACGTATTGAGAACCATGACGGCCGGACTACACCACCATCAAAAGTGTCTTTCCAGGAAGTACCCCCACCCCCTCCCACCTCAAATCCCAGTTGGAATGCCACCCTATCCATTATGGCACTTATAATAGATCTTAGAAGATAAGAAATGTGACAAACAAGAGAAGACCACCCAATCCATCAAGCTTGTTTGTGTATCTAATAGCTAAGCTGTCCTAAAAACTCATCCCGATTCTTCTTAAAGGCTCTCCATGCTTCTCCTCCAGGTCCCGGTAGGTTTGTTTCAGAGTCCCACAACTCTTTGTGTACAGAATTGCGTTGTGGCTTCAGTCCTAAATGCTCTTAATGGCCACCAGTGTCCCCAGGTATGTGATTCACCCTGAAGCTGAAAGAATTCTCCTGGACCTGCTTGGTCAAAGCCTTTTAGGATTTTGAAGGCCTGACACAAAGTCCCCATGTCATCTCATCTAAATCTCGGAGTCTGTCCCAGCAGGACTTGTCCTTGAGTCCTGGGATGTGCCTGGTGGTCTCCGCTGCCCAGTTTCAAGTGCTGCTCTGTCTTTGTGGTGTGGTGACCAGAACTGCAACCAGGACTCCAGATGTGCTCTTATGAGTGCATTATAAAGTTTCAGCAGAATGTCCCTTGACTTATATATAACAGTTTTTATCATATAACCTATTTTATTAGCCTTCTTAATTACTTCTGTGTATTGTTGGGGTGTACAGAAGGGGTGGGCAACGTTGGTCCTGGAGGGCCGCAGGGGCTGCAGGTTGTTGTTTCTTAATGAGAAGTCTCAATTATTGCTAATGAAGCCCTTATTGCTCAAGTGACATATTGATGCTTCATTTTAGTGGTCTCCCTTGTTAAGGTTGCCCACCCTTAATTGCTTATTTCACTCTTGAACAGCTGCATTTGACATTTTAATGGCTGCTTATTAGCAATAAGATGCAAATGACAAAGGAGCCAGCAGTTCTCCATCTAACCTGCGTGGATTCATCCTGCACTATCTGATCTAAAAACACACTGAACAGAAACATGTGACCGACTGAAAATGATCCATTTTAGGCTTCAGATCATTTGGGTGATATCCTTGGAAAGGAAAATAATCTACGATATAAGAACCTAACATTGCAGTTTAATAAGACGTCAAGTTAAATAAGGTCCAAGGTTGGTGAGGATTGGTTTCTAATTAAGCAAAGGGGTTGGAATGAAAACCTGCAGCCACTGCAGCCCCCTCCCCCCAGGACCGACATTGCCCACCCCTGGTTTACTGTAGATGATGAAAACAGGATGTCAACATAAACCCGTAAATCCGTGTCAGAGGTCACTTCCTGGAAGCTCAGCGTCTCCCGTCATGTCAATGTTAATTTATTCATAGAGCACATTTAAAACAGGGCAGCACGGTGGCGCAGTGGGTAGTGCTGTTGCCTCACAGTTAGGAGACCCAGGTTCGCTTCCCAGGTCTTCCCTGCGTGGAGTTTGCATGTTCTCCCCGTGTCTGTGTGGGTTTCCTCCCACAGTCCAAAGACATGCATTTCTGGTGCATTGGCGGTCCTAAATTGTGCTTGGTGTGTGGGTGTGTGTGCCCTGCGGTGGGTTGGCGCCCTGCCTGGGGTTTGTTCCAGCCTTGTGCCCTGTGCTGGCTGGGATTGGCTCCAGCAGACCCCCATGACCCTGTGTTAGGATATAGTAGGTTGGACACTGACCAGAGTGCTTTACATTAAAAAATACAATGAACATAAATAAAATAAATAGAAATAAATTACAATAAAATGAAATGCAGCCAGTGGTGAGTTAAAGAAAAGGCAATCGTCAGTATGAGTGAAGGTCACTGAAAGCGAGGCGTCATGTTTCACTGAAGGAGACCCCTAAATGTAATGAGATAAAGAGTCGCACAGATGAGTGTGGTAAAGTGAGGTCTGCAGATGAGCGGCACTATTTTGAATAAATAATCATAACTCCTCGCGGCTTTAAGGAAGGTAGGTAAGGAAGGCATGGTAGGGTGGCAGGAGCGGATCCCGGGCATGATGCGGGTGGTCCCACACTTAAGCGCAGAAGGTGAGGAATTGCCTGTGGTCATAACTGATGCCAGGAGCATCAGTGCCACATCCCTGCTTTAAAAGGAGAAGAGCAAGTGCGAGGGGGGGAGAGAGCAAAAAAAGAAGGGAAAAGTCGTGAGAACAGAAGCGGGTGGTGCCATGCAAGAACGGAGAAAGGCAGTCCCGTGTATGAGCAAGGTTTCGGTGCTCTAGGGGTGGATCGTGCCCACTGACTATTCTTGGAAGAGCGGATATGATCGAGGTGGTGTCCTCTGATGGACGACCGCATATGTGTAAGGGAAGGCGGGAGGACAACCGACCCCAAGTGGTCTGGCAGAATGGAGAGGAACCACGGCTGCTGAACACTCCGCCAGCTGCGTGAGCTTTGGCTGAGCTGAGGGGGAATGACGAGGGTGTAGTGTTGGACTTGTCCACGTCAGGAGAAGAACAATGATTTGTAGGTCACCTCCAATGTCGACAGCTCCCATAAAGCACAGATTTTAAGATTCTACGAGGGGAGAAGTCAAAAATGATCTGCACTTTTATTTGAATCGACTTTCAGAAAAGACAAATCCATCACTTTTCAATGTAACCTCCCTGCGTTTCAATACCCTTTGTCCTTCTGTCAACAAGTTTTCGTATTCCTTCGTTTGAAAATGTTTTCCCCTGAGCTGCTGTGTTCACCTCTTCATCAGACGTGAATCCTTGTCCTTGTAGGGCTTCTTTAAAGGAACCAAACAGGTGATCGTCCGATGGGACCGGATCAGGGCTATAGGAATTCTTTGCAGAATTTCAAGAGCGTTGGCAGCGGCGTGCAGACTTGCACTGTCAGGCAACAACACAATGCCCTTGGATTACTGTACTGTCTGATGTTTAGGCTTTAGCTTTTCAGTTCTTTTGGTGCCCATCTCACACAAACTTTTTGAAACCCAAGTCTGTCATTGATTACCGCATAGGCAGAGCCATGGCAGATTTGCCACATCATCTGCTGTCACTCGTCCATTCATTTGCTCGCTCAGTGTTGTCATCGCTCGTGGACGTGGACTGTCCATCCGGCTCCTCCTTTGCGGCAGACACTTGTGTGACTTTCCTTCTATCCATTGTGATAAAGCGCTATATGAGCGCCAACCCGACACAGACTGACACTGGAGGCACACGTAATAAAACAAAGAGTTATTTATTTTCTTCATCTGTGGGCAACGTCTTCCCCGTACTCACAGACACAACACAGTCCCCACAAGCACAAACACAAATACAAATCTTCTTTTAAAGAATCCTCCACTCCTCTCTGGCAGCTTTGTCACCCTCCTCCCGACTCTGGCTTCTATAGTGGTGGCTGCTGGCTCCTTTTATAAGGCACCTGTAAATGCTCCAGGTGCTTGATTGCCCAATTCCGGCTGCACGTCCAGGTGTGGCAAAAACACTGCCCATAAGGGCTCAGCAGCTCCTGCTGCAGCACCCCCTGGCAGCACCTAAGGATCCCAAAAGGACTGCACCAATCTCACATAAAACCCTTCGGGGGTCCGAGGTACCATTGCATCCCAGTGGGGTTGCCAACTAGTGTCCCGGGGGAGGTATTGGGTAGCCCATGCTTGCTCCCCTGGAACAAATACTAAAGGGATGTCCACCACACCATTCGTACATACTTTCTTCCATACTGTGCCCCAAGTCTTTAGTAAATATCGGTACCGGGCTCACCCTCAGACCTTCTTCAAATTTCGGCTGTTCCTGTTAGAGGTTGCCATAGCGGATCATCATCTTCCATATCTTTCTGTCCTCTGCATCTTGATCTGTCACACCCATCATCTGCATGTCCTCTCTCACCACATCCATAAACCTTCTCTTAGGCCTTCCCCTTCTCCTCTTGCCCGGCAGCTCTATCCTTAGTACCCTTCTCTCATTATACCCCTCATCTCTCCTCTGTACATGTCCAAACCAATGCAATCTTGCCTCTCTGACTTTGTCTCCCAACCTGAGCTGACCTTCTAATGTCCACCCATCCATTATCCAACCCGCTATATCCTAACTACAGGGTCACAGAGGTCTGCTGGAGCCAATCCCAGCCAACACAGAGCGCAGGGCAGGAAACAAACCCCAGGCAGGGCGCCAGCCCACCGCAGGGTGCACACACACACCCACACACCAAGCACACACTAGGGGAAATTTAGAATCGGCAATGCATCTAACCTGCATGTCCTTGGACTGTGGGAGGAAACCGGAGTACCCGTCCTCATTTCCAATCCTGTCCATCCTCGTCACCCCCAAATGCAAATCTTAGCATCTTTAACTCTGCCACCTCCAGCTCTGTCTCCTGTGCCACCGTCTCCAGCCCATATAACATAGCTGGTCTCACTACCGTCCTGTAGACCTTCCCTTTCACTCTTGCTGATACCCGTCTGTCACAAATCACCGCTGACACTATTCTCCAGCCACTCCACCCTGCCTGCGCTCTCCTCTTCACCTTCTCTTCCACAATCCCAATTACTCTGTACTGTTGATCCCAAGTATTTGAACTCTTCCACCTTCGCCAGCTCTACTCCCTTCATCCTCACCATTCCACTAACCTCCTTCTCATTCACACACATGTATTCTGTCTTGGTGGTCCTACTGACCTTCATTCCTCTCCTCTCATATCTCCACCTCTCCAGGGTCTCCTCAACCTGCTCCGTACTCTCACTACAGATCACAATGTCATCAGCAAACATCACAGTCCACGGGGACTCCTGTCTAATCTCATCTGTCAACCTGTCCATCACCATTGACAATAAGAAAGGGCTCAGAGCCGATCCCTGATGTAATCCCACCTCCGTCACTCCTACCACAGACCTCACCATGGTCACACTTCCCTCGTACGCATCCTGGCCCACTCTTACAAAAACGAATCACTGCACGTCACTCTTCAAATCACAAGCAGGGCAGCCTTTGTTACAAACGATCTGACGTAAGACGTTCACACCTGCAAAGCAGTGACTGGGGAGACGCGGACCTCGTACGGAAAGACAGGAGTGTGTCTGACTCTCCCTCGTTCTTCATCGATCTTACATAACGGTAAGGTTCCAAAAAGGCAGGAACAAACCGTGCAGATGCCATATTACCAATTTTTTTTTGGTTTTTGCCCTCCCGAAGAGCAATTTGCTCAGAATAATTGGAGCCAACCGGCAACTAAATATTAAAGTATCAGGATAGCTGGTCAAGCGTTCTATCAAATGCGAAAGGGAAACAAAAAAACAAAACAAAAAAAAAAACAAGAAGTCGATAAACTCCTTCCCCACTAAAATAAGGAAGCAAAGTAAGCATTCTCTGTTCTCTCCAGATTGCTAACACCTCATAAAGTTGTACTTTTGAAAGGAAACTGGGGCTAACTTTGCAGTATGACCTTAACAGGTTTCCCGCTGTCTCTGATTACTTTGTGTTAATCTTACAGCTGCTCCTCATATAACACCCTTAATCAAGGCTTGAAATCCAGCCAAGAATTTGTACCTTTCACTTTGCCTGTTTATGGCTGATTTTTTTTTTTTCTTGCTTTCTTTCTTTTTTTCTTTCTTTCTTTCATTAACCATTCCCTCGACTTGGTACATAAGCTACTAACCTTTCCGTGAACTGTGGTCAATTGAAAATATGCCTTCCCTATTCAATTGACTACTTTTCCTGAGATCAGTTTCTGCTCTCGTCCAAGGACCCTTTTATATAAACAGTTGGTGAATTAAGACAGCTGTCAATGTTTAAAGGGGGTTACTAATTCCGTACAGCACTGGGCCCCCTGACTTTAAAGAAAAAAAAAAAAAGACATTTGTAAAGCCGAGAGAATGGTGTACACATGATATACGCTGTTAAAAAAAATAAAAATAATAAATAAAAATAGACGTACAAGTATGTGTGTGTATATTTATAAACCGGGGCATATCAAACAAGGCCACGGATTTGATTAAATTGAGCAAAAGCATTTTACAAAAACACGCACTCTTATTTCTCAACCCAGAAATGAAACGCCTCTCTCATTGCCCGACAGGTTTAATACCCTCAAAGAAAAATATTTGTCGTAGATTAACATTATTTACCATTACTTAGGCTTTTGGTCTGTCTTCACGGCCCTCATTAAATACACTTGTTCTACCACATTGCTTCGACAAATACACGTTTGTCCACATGGTGTGAACATTTGGCCAATCTGACCACACAGGTTTGATTATGAACCGTGTCGCTGAAATGTCGGGCCAGCATGATTGCAATACGGAAAGCGGGGACCCTCGTGTAGACTCGTGTGGTACAGCAGATTCTTCTCTACTGGCACCTCATTTCACTCATTTCCTATCTGCAGTGCCCTCCATAATGTTTGGCACAGGGACACATTTTTCACCCATTTTACCCTTCTTCTTCTTCTGTTTAGGGGTCATCACAGCAGATCATCCCTATCTTTTACATCCTTTTCTGTATTCGTGTCCTCCCTCACCACATCCTCTCTGCTCCACAGTTGAAAATTACAAATCAAGCAATGAAATTGTTCATTGCAGACTTCCATTAAAGGGGATGTGCAGACATTTCTGTCACTCCGTGTAGAGATGACAACACTTTTTCAACATGGTGCCCTCTATTTCAAGGCACCATCATCTTTGGGACAGTTGTTTAAGGCAGTCTAAGACTCAAATAATCAACACAGACCTCAACGAGGTGCACCATGGTTTGGAATTTTTTTTGTAATGCATGTAGTAATAATAAAATGCATTGTATTTGTCATTCCAACAGAAGGCATGCCACCTTTCTAAGGGTTGAGGTCTAAGTAATCAATGCAGACCTAATGTTTGCAGTGCACTGGTCAATTGGAATGCGTTTTGTAACTCATATAGTAATAAAATAGATTTTTTTGTCATTTCAACAGATGGCACATCACAATTATTACTATCATTGCTTGTGATGTGCCGTCTGTTGAAATGACAAATGCAATGCATATGTCTCTGTTATGTACCATTTGGTATGGAATTTGTAAAAGCAGTGTTACTGTTTGTGTTACTCCATGTGTTGGAATGGCAGAGGCATAGCAATTGGACTGACACACAGATATATTGACACACAGACACATCGTTTTATTGAGGTGGACACATTTCAAAGCATGTGTTGATATACAGATGTATTGGATTAAGAAAGTTTTCAGACCTCAGTGTTAACATTTGCAATGCAATTGGAATGCATTTTGTAACACATGTAGCAATAAAATGCAATGCTTTTGTCATTCTAACAGATGGCGTATCACAAATATTTGTCGTGAAAACATGCATTACTATCAGTGCTTGTGATGTGCCATCTGTTGAAATGACAAATGCAATGCATATGTCTCTGTTAATACACCATTTGGTATGGAATTTGTAAAAGCAGTGTTAGTGTTTGTGCTACTCCATCTGTTGGAATGGCAGAGGCATAGCAATTGGACTGACACACTGATATACAGACACACAGACACTTATCATTTTATTGAGGTGGACACATTTCAAAGTATGTGTTAATATACATGTGCATTGGATTCAATGACACCACCGTTAATGTTTGCAGTGCAATTGGAATGCATTTTCTAACACAAATAGTAATAAAATGCAATGTGTTTGTCATTCCAACAAATGGTGTATCACAAATATTTCTGGTAAAAACATGCATTTCTATCAATGCTTGTGATGTGCCATCTGTTGAAATGACAAATGCAATGCATATGTTTTAGTTAATATACCATTTGGTATGGAATTTGTAAAAGCAGTGTTAGTGTTTGTGTCGCTCCATATGTTGGAATGGCAGAGACATAGCAATTGGATTGACAAACATATGCAGATACACAGACACTTATCCTTTTATTGAGGTGGACACATTTCAAAGTATGTGTTAATATGCATATGCATTGGATTCAGAAAGTTGCCAGACCCCAGTGTTAACATTTGCAGTGCAGCTGAAATGCATTTTGTAACACACATAGTAATAAAATGCAATGTTTTTGTCATTGCAACAGATGGCATATCACAAATATTTGTGGTAAAAACATGCATTACTATCAATGCTTGTGATGGGCCATCTGTTGAAATGACAAATGCAATGCATATGTCTCTGTTATATACCATTTGGAATGGAATTTGTAAAAGGAGTCACAAAATGTAAAACGAAACCGAAACTCAGAATGATCGGGTATAACACAAAACCAAAAAGTCACCACGGAAATGACACGAGACGAATTTGTGTTTGTTATGAGAGATTTCATCCACAGTCTCGGAAAGCATTTCGTCACAAATCCACACATTAAATAGTGTCGCTACGAGGAGCTTGATAACTCACGACTTTCAACAATATGCCACGGATAAGAATTCCAAGCAGAAAGAGCCATATGATTTCTGAGGGTTCGGACTTGTGAGGATTTGCTGAAAGCCAAATAAAAATTTATGTGCTAAATTGACAGTTGAGCACGATTTCTTATTAATTTCTGCAAGAACGTACAGACTGGACCCAGAAGGCACCACAACCTAAAATGAAACCAAAGCTTGGATGCCCGGAGTGTGCTGTGTCACCCTACACGGCAAAAAAAGAAATCCAAGCAAGCGAAAAGTATTTATAGCCGGACATTAAATCTTGTTTTCCTGATTGTAGGACTTATTAAATTATCAAAAAATGTGAATTTACGATTATTTAGCTTACTTTAAGAAACCTTGTCAAGTTTTTTATTTTTGGTCTTGTTTTTGTATACAGTATGCATTTTTGTAGAGTATAATCAAGATATATTCTCCTAACATTTGAAAAGTTTAATTGCACCTAAATTGACTGGTGGTGTTGATGTCTAGGAGAACAAAGAGACTGAACCCAGAAGGCACCACAACCTATAATGAAGCCAAAGCCTGAATGCCAGGGTGCTGTCGTGCCACCCCATAAATGATGCATTCTCCTAGTGTCGGAAAAGTTTAATTGCGTCCAAGTTGATCCTATTGTTATTTCATTTGCCCACAGTGGTGCGGATTTCTTAAAGGACATACAGACTCGACCCAGAAGTCACCACAACCTCTAATGAAACCAAAGCTTGAATGCCAGGGCACTGTTGTGCTACCTTATAATCAATACTTTCTTCTAATATCTGAAAAGTTGCGTTGCTTCAACGTTGATCTCACTGTTATGTCAGTTGACCACATTAGTGTTGATTTTTGCATGAATGAAGCCAAAGCTTGAATGCCAGGGCGCTGTTGTACCACCCTATAAATGATACATTTTTCTAATATCGGAAAAGTTTCATTGCTTCTAAGTTGATCCCGTTGTTATGTCAATTGCCCACGGTGGTGTAGATTTCTTAAAGAACATACAGACTATACCCAGAAGGCGCCACATCCTATAATTTTGCGAGAATGAATCCAAAGCTTGAATGCCTGTGAGGTGTTGTACCAACTTACAGTATAATAGACACATTCTCCAAATATCTGACAGGTTTCATTGCTTCTAAGTTGATCCCATTGTTACGTCATTTGCCCAGGGAGGTGATGATTTCTGAAAGAACAAACAGAAGGCACCACAAACTCCAATAAACCAAAGCATGAATGCCAGGAAGCTGTAGTGCTATCCTATAATAGATACATTGTCCTAATGTCTGATAAGAGTCATCATTTCTTAGTTGATCCTGCTGTTATGTCATTTGCCTAGAGTGGTGTTGATTTCTTAAAGGACATACAGACTAGACCCAGAAGGCACCACAACCTCCAATAAACCAAACCATGAATGCCAGGAAGCTGTTGTGCCATCCTATAATAGATACATTCTCCTAATGCCTGACAAGATTCACCATTTCTTAGTTGATCCCATTGTTAGGTCATACACAGTTATTCATGGTGGTGTTGATTTCTGCAAGAACATACAGACTACACACAGAAGACACCACAACCTCTAATGAAACCAAAGCATGAATGCCAGGAAGCTGTTGTGCCACCCTATAATTGATACATTCCCCTAATATTGCAAAAGTTTCATTGTGTCTAAGTTGATTCCATATTTACGTCATTTTCCCAGGGTGGTGTTGATTTCTTAAAGGATATACAAACTAGTCCCAGAAGGCACCACAACTTCTAATGAAACCAAAGCATGAATGCCAGGAATCCGTTGTGCCACCCTACAGATCCCATTGTTACGTTATTGATACATTCTCCTAATATCGGAAACGTTAACTTGCCTCTAGGTTGATCCCATTGTTACGTCGTTTGCCCACGGTGGTGTTGATTTCTTCCTTCATGCGTACTTTATTCACTGGAACTCATCATGCATAGTAGTTTGGTGGCACAAATTACGTGACTTCTGCAAGATGGCAAATACTTGTGTATCTGAAGGGCACAAACATGGGACCGCCCCGCTATATTTGTTTGCTGCTATGCACACTCATGACTTAAGGCCATTTTTTCCATTTCTTCGTTCCAAAAACACATCAAAAATAACAGATCATCCGTCACGGTTGGAAAGCATGTATGACAAGAAAAAATATTTGCTTTGCTCTGGTTTTCTGTTTGGTTTGATGACCACTTGTATCAAAAACTTAAAACAGCTTTTCATCTTTATGTAGTTTAGACTATGCTGAGAAACATTTAGAAAACAGATGGTCTAAATTTGTGGCTTTTTATAAATTTAATGAGAATGTTAAGAAAAAAAAAATGTGCATATGGGTGCAATACCTTGTGGCTTTTTGCCTGTCCAAACTTAGCATTCTTGAAAACCTTTTCCCCCCGCAAAATTTTCTTGATGAAGGAATAATAGCAAAAAAAAAAAAAGTAACATTTGCAATATGCTCAGTGGCCACATTATTAGAAAAGTACGACGCCGATGGAATGTGTCATAAACGATGCATAATTTCATGTGTATTGTATCTGTTGTCATTTCTTTAATTTTCAGATTTATGGCTCGGTCTTGTATTAATGGAACCTCTAAATGGGAAGTTGAAGACTAATAGCGGCAAATAAATAAACTGATGAAGTTTCACCGATTTAGACCTTGAAAAGCCTTATCGGTGCAGGCAGCTCAAGGGTTACTGCCATCTTGACGATTAAAGGATAAGGTTGGTATTTCTCAAATTAAAGTCATCCCCTCACAAACATGGAACATACATCGATGGGCCACAACATTCAAGCCACTGACAGGTGAAGTGAATAATGTCGATTATTTTAATACAATGGCACCTGTCATGGGAATTGGATACATTAGGCAGTAAGTGAACAGTCAGTTCTTGAGATCTGATGTGTTAGAAGCAAGCAAAACAGGCAAGTAGATAGATAGATGACAGGCACTATATAATAGATAGATAGATAGATAGATAGATAGATAGATAGATAGATAGATAGATAGATAGA
>JANRMT010061414.1:6144024-6169226 GCA_026402145.1 Polypterus bichir lapradei | reverse complement strand
AGATAGATAGATAGATAGATAGATAGATAGATAGATAGATAGATAGACTTTATTAATCCCAAGGGGAAATTCCCACACTCCAGCAGCAGCATATTGATAAAAAACAATATTAAATTAAAGAGTGATAACAACGCAGGTAAAACAGACAATAACTTTGTATAATGTTGACGTGGTATTGAAGAGTCGCATAGTGTGGGGTCTCCTCACTCTGTCAGTGGAGCAGGACGGTGACAGCAGTCTGTCACTGAAGCTGCTCCTCTGTCTGGAGATGATCCTGTTCAGTGGATGCAGTGGATTCTCCATGATTGACAGGAGCCTGCTCAGCGCCCGCCGCTCTGCCACGGATGTCAAACTGTCCAGCTCCGTGCCTACAATAGAGCCTGCCTTCCTCACCAGTTTGTCCAGGTGTGAGGCGTCCCTCTTCTTTATGCTGCCTCCCCAGCACACCACCGCGTAGAAGAGGGCGCTCGCCACAACCGTCTGATAGAACATCTGCAGCATCTTATTGCAGATGTTGAAGGACGCCAGCCTTCTAAGGAAGTATAGTCGGCTCTGTCCTCTCTTGCACAGAGCATCAGTATTGGCAGTCCAGTCCAATTTATCATCCAGCTACACTCCCAGGTATTTCTAGGTCTTCACCCTCTGCACAGTCACCTCTGATGATCACGGGGTCCATGAAGGGCCTGGTCCTCCTAAAATCCACCACCAGCTCCTTGGTTTTTCTGGTGTTCAGGTGTAGGTGGTTTGAGTCACACCATTTAACAAAGTCCTTGATTAGGTTCCTATACTCCTCCTCCTGCCCACTCCCGATGCAGCCCACGATAGCAGTGCCGTCAGCGACCTTTTGCACGTGGCAGGACTCCGAGTTGTATTGGAAGTCTGATGTATGTTGGCTGAACAGGACCGGAGAAAGTACAGTCCCCTGCGGCGCTCCTGTGCTGCTGACCACAATGTCAGACCTGCAGTTCCCAAGACGCACATACTGAGGTCTGTCTGTAAGATAGTCCATGATCCATGGCACCAGGTATGAATCTAATCCCATCTCTGTCAGCTTGTCTCTAAGGAGCAGAGGTTGGATGGTGTTGAAGGCGCAAGAGAAGTCCAGAAACATAATTCTTACAGCACCACTGCCTCTGTCCAGGTGAGAGAGGGATCGGTGTAGCATGTAGATGATGGCATCCTCCGCTCCCACCTTCTCCTGGTATGCGAACTGCAGAGGGTCAAGGGTATGGCGGACATGTGGCCTGCTCCATGGTCTTCATCACATGTGACGTCAGAGCGACAGGCTGGAAGTCATTCAGCTCACTAGGACGTGATACCTTTGGGACTGGGGTGATGCAATATGTTTTCCAAAGCCTCAGGACTCTCCCCTGCTCCAGGCTCAGGTTGAAGATTTGCTGTAGAGGACTCTCCAGCTCCAGCGCACAGGCCTTCAGCAGTCGTGGTGATACTCCATCTGGACCCACTGCTTTGCTGGCACAAAGTCTCCTCAGCTCTCTGCTCACCTGCGCTGCTGTAATTGTAATTGTGGGTGGGGATGTCTCTCCTATGCTGGTATCAGCAGAAGGATGGGTGGAGGGTGCAGTACTCCGAGGTAAGAGTGGGTTAGGGTGGTCAAACCTGTTGAAGAAGTTGTTCATCTGGTTTGCTCTCTTCACGTCTCTCTCGATGGTGGCACCCCACTTCGAGCTGAAGCCAGTGATGATCTTCATCCCATCCCACACTTCCTTCATGCTGTTATTCTGCAACTTCTGCTCCAACTTTCTCCTGTACTGCTCCTTCCCCACCCTGAGCTGGACTCGGAGTTCCTTCTGCACGCACTTGAGCTCATGCTGATCACCGTCTTTAAAAGCCCTATTCTTCTGGTTCAAAAGGCCCTTGATGTCACTTGTAATCCATGGATTGTTGTTAGCATAGCAGCGTACTGTTCTTACTGGAACTACAATGTCCATACAGAAGTTGATGTAGTCAGTAGTGCATTCAACAGCCTCCTCAATGTTCTCACTATGTGACCCCTGCAGGATATCCCAGTCTGTAGTTCCAAAGTGTAAGGATCTGAGCATCTTTGACAAGGGTCGAATCGTGATGCCTAGACAGCTGGGTCAGACCATCTCCAAAATGGTACCTCTTGTGGGGTGTTCCTAGTATGTAGTGGTTAGTACCTACCAAAGTTGAACAAAGGAAGGATAACCAGAGTCGTCAGCACCCAAGGCTCATTGATGCATCTGGGAAGCAAAGGAAAGCCCACTGGTCCAATCCTACAGAAGAGCTACTGTAGCAAGCACTGCTGAAAAACGCAATGCTGGCCATGAGAGGAAGGTGTCAGAACACAAAGTGTCTAAGCTTGCTGGGTAGTCTCAGCCTGGTCAGAGTATCTCCAAAACGGTACCTCCTGTGGGGTGTTCCTAGTATGTAGTGGTTAGTACCTACCAAAAGTGAACCATTGATGAAATTCAGTAAATCACCGAGCCAATTGCACTTGAACTGGCTGCACGCGAGCACACAGAGGCCAACGCTGATGCTGGCAGGTTAGTCTAGTGCAGCAGCTGAATCCCAGGAACATTGATGTTGATTCGCTGGGGGGGGGGCGGCAGTGGTCATGAACTGGCTGCTCAACAAATGTACGGCACAGACAGATCAGCAACGGCGTGCTGGCAAATTGCACTGGGAACCGACTATAGCCAGTTGCGGCCTTCAACAAATGTACATCGCCGAAGATACTCAGCTTTGGCGTGCTGGCAAATTGCACTGGGAACTGACTATAGGCGGTTGCGGAGTTCAACGAATGTACATCACCGATGATACTCAACTTCGGTTTGCTGGCAAATTGCACTGGGAACCGATTATAGCTGGTTGCGGTGTTCAATGAATGTACGTCGCTGAAAATACTTGTCTCCGGCGTGCTGGCAAATTGCACTGCGAACCGACCATAGCTGGTTGCGGTGCTTTAAGGGTTAAGAAAAGTGCTCCGGCTATATAGCTGAGGGAAAGGAAGAGGTGTGTCTTCAGAGGGAAGTGAGGTCAACAGGGTTGTGAAATGCTGCAGGAAGTGGGAGGAGATTTAGGTGGGTCTGTCTTCTGGAGGTCTGCAGGAGAGGGAGACAAGGCCTTAGTACAGTGAGTTAACCCCACACTCTGTGTTTTACTCCCACTTAAGCACTTAGACTGCTTCCCAGGCGCACATGTGTGACACCATGTACACCCTTTCATGTCAATGCTATTCCCCGATGACAGTGGCTTCGTTCAGCAGAATAATGTGCCCCGCCACACTGCATAATATGTTCAGGAATGGTTTGTGGGACATGACAAAGAATTCAAGGGGTGGATTTGAATGAAAAATTCGGTTGAAGTTGGATGGAACAGCCAGATTTGCCCATGGGGACAAATAGAGTGTGGAAATAGTCTATTGGCTAACACTGCTCCTTCACAAGACCCTAAAGCCAGGACGAGACAGTCCCGATGGTCATTGTGTGGTGGGAATGCCTCATTCTTCTGATATCTCATTCAGAGATGGCTAGTGATGTCCGCATAATGATGACGGAGTGAGATCTGCATCTCTGTGACCCTGCAATGCAATAAGTTAGAAAGTTTACCGGTAAATATTACCTCTATGACTTGGTAGGTCAAAGCATTAGCCTGGAAATTATTACCTTTTATTCTTCAGATATGCGTTTTTATTATTCAATTTGGAATTTGGGCAGATTCTGCATTTTGGTTACATTACACCGGAGTTAGCTTGTCACAAACTGAACCCTCGTACAACAGTTCACATATGTTTCAGTTGTGTAAATAAAATCTCAGACATTATTTCTGGTTTCTTTCACAATACGCAGAGTAATTTCTGGTGGCTGCTGTGGTCAGATATTTTCAGCAGGAGGTCGGTCCTCTACAGCAAGCAGCTGCAATTTTATTCTTCAGTCTGGCTCACAGTTTGGCGCTTGGCAAAGAACTTTGCTGCCAGGGATGTTTGTTTCTGGCAGAAGAGTAGATGAGCTCTGGTCTGACTGGCTTCAACTTGGACATCTTGCAAGGAGACTCAGGAAACACTTCAAGCTGTCCTTTCTTTTAGAATGAGAACTAGGACTCCTTGTTTAATTAGTGCCTTGCTATCTGTAGAGGGGGACGTGTTGCTTTGATTAAATAGGCTGGAATCCAACAAATCACCAGGACCAGATAACTTCTGTTCATGAGTACTTAAGAAATAATAATGATAATCAGATGAGGTCAGGTCAGGTCAGGGAGCATGCACTGGTACAGTGTGTTGCTGCACCCACCAAACGACAAAACAGCTTGGGATCCTGGTTGGCAACCCCCCAGGCAGAAATGAGGTGCAGTTCCAACTTCCGGAAATGACCATCTATCTGCCACAGCCAGGTCTTACGTGGGCATCCCCTTGGCCTTGTCCAGCCACTGGGGTCCTCAGTAGTAAGGATACTGTAAGCCAGATCACCCTTGGGTAATTGCACCACATGACCATGTGCCGTAACTGTGCCGTAACTGACGCTCCCTCACAATGCAGGTCATGTGCTTCATTCGGGACTCCATGCGCAACACCCAAGGATTCTCCAAAAAGACACACTTGAAGGAGTCCAGTCTTCATCTCAGGTCACGGGACAGCGTCCACATCTCACAACCATACAGTAAAACGGGAAGCACCAGGACTCTAAAGACTTGGATCTTCATCCTTTTGCAGAGATATCGGGAGCGTCACACATTCTTTCCATCCAACCAAACTGGAGTTTTTATACCCAGGGAATCCAATTTTCATATTAGTCTTTCACTATCTGTCTTCTATCTGGAGGGATTTTCTCGAGACAAAGATTACTAGGAGTCATACGCCAACGATACGGCTAAGATATGGCAGTGCCAGTGTCTTCTTATGAAAGCTAGTGGGGGGCAGCAAGCACAGGTGGGTTCACGTCCTCTGCACTTGGTCATTCTTAAGAGTTAGCTGATGCCTCCCCATGTTCACGAATATAGTAAAACTGTTAGGGGGTCTTTGGGTTGTTTTTTTGTCCCAAAGACCACACACAGCTAGCATAATAAATAATAAATACTATCAAAACTTGTAAAAAAAAAAAAAAAAGTAAAGAAATATACTAGAAAGCAATAGTTTTGTCAAAAAATGTAATGAATCTGCTCATTACTTACTTATCAGTACCAACACGACTAAAAGTCTCCATTGTAGGAGAGTCCTAGATGAATGGGTACTTGCAGAATGCAGGATTAGAAAAAGTTGTGCCGCCAATCTAACGCGTTTCTAGGCGCTGCCCGCGCTTGTTGCACACACCGGTTTGTGAATCAGTGGGCGGAAGAAAGTCCACCTAGTGCTGTCCTGTCAAGTCGTGCCAAGGCGGACGCCTTGTGATGAAGAAACACCTGTTGTGGCCGATCTTGAATAGTAATGAGAGAACGGATGATTTGACAGCGAAGCCAGAACTGCTATCATTACGGGCATCCACAAGTGAAAAATCGAAAGTTTCAGTCACCTCGCCATCCTCACTATCGGTAGCAGAGCCGACGGGTTCTGCATCATCAAACTGCCTGTCACTATCACTGTCATTATCGTCAATTGCACCTTTTTCACGATGACGTTAACTATAGACTGTCTATTTATAACACTATTTTCCACATACAGTCTGCCCACTAGATGGCAGCACTGTTTGCGCCAGCTGGGTCTTTAGAGGCTGCTCACTGAGGTACGAGTTTTCTCATACGCCGCACCTTGAACTCGGACCTCACATTCAAAGTGCTGAGCGTTTGATTCTCTTTTTCAAACCAATGAAGATTCACTAGAATTATTTGCATACCATTTGACTATAAGTGTAAATTTAGTGTTTAATTGAATTTTTTTTTTGCCCCTTCATCTGCCCGTATTCCAACTTCGATTTTTGTTTTTGCTACGTTAAAGCATGGGCATCATTACTGTTATGTCGATCTCTCTCACTGCTTCTCCAAGTGTATTTACTGCCAGATCCACGGCTTGTCTTCTGTAATTACGGTTTGTTGACTAAATAAAACAATAGGCTTTAACTAATCCCCCACCTGCATTCTCACATTAATCCGTGGATTGTTTTAAAGATCGTTTTAGCCCCTCGGATCTCCTTCTAAAGGTGCAGTAGTCTGTGGGATTAATTGCCAGTCACAGATCCTAATTCTCTTAGTTCCTTCCTCTTTTATTTCTAATGGGGTGATCAAAACAATGGGAATCAACTTGTCCATAGCACAGGCGAAAATAATGAATTATTGGCAACCAGACTGAAACCACAAAAACAATTAATCTGTGTCTGGCATATACACAACATGTCTTTCTTCTCGAGGATTTGCCAAATATTGCAGGTGTTTCTGGATTGCATCAGAATTACAAACCAACATGTGTCTCTGCCAAACTGTAAAATCCTATCAAGAATCCGCAGGATATTCGTAGGCTTACTGCATGAGCAATGGTGAGGCATTTCTTCCGTAAAAAAAAAAAAAAAAAAATATATATATATATATATATATATAAATAAATAAATAAAAAAGAAAGAAAGAAATAACATTTAACAGATGAGCATAAGCAGGGCAGAGGCATCATGGAAACAGCCTGCTGGGTTATGAGAGTTGCCTAAGCCCTTACAGAATGAGAAAAATAAGACATAAAATAGTATACAAAAATAAGAAAATGCGCACATACATGAGACAGTGTTGAGAGATGGCATGATGGGACTGGCATCCCGGACCGGAGCAAAACTGGGATGCCAATAGTGTGGGAGGACAGGGGAAGACAATTTATTCAGGGCATTGTCATCCCCAACACACTAGATGGCAGCCCTCCTGGGCTTTGGTACTGCACGGTGCATACTGGGAATTGTAGTTCTTTTTGGTCACCATGTTGGGCCCCGTGAGTGCTGTCAGGGGGCACTGAGGGGATTTACAAGTCCTATTTCGTTGGTACCCAGAAGTACTCCCGAACCACAGTAGAGCTCAAGGTTTTACATAAAAGGAGCAGCCTCCTTCATCCAGGGAGCCAGAAGAAGGGAGGAGGAAGAAGAACCCTGCTGGAGGAGTGGAGGAGAGACGACAGTGGTGCCGAAAGTGAGAAGTGTAGTTGTGGGGTGGGAAACACTCCATAGCATAAGAGTTTTACACCATTAAAACCCTTTGTTCACTTTGGAGCTTGTGCCAGAACCTTTGTGCTGGGAGGCTGGGGAGCTCAGGTGCCCCCTACAGTTCACAACAAATAATATAATTAAGAGAAATAGAGTCCTTAAGTATAGAATTGATTTTTTTTAAGTCTCTAAATGACAAGCTGATGATAAGATCAGTTGGCCAGGGTGCACAGAAAAAATGAAAAACTCAGATTAAGCTGGAGAAAAACACAAAATCTACAGCAAGGGGAATGCAAAAGACCCCACTGCGCAGTCTACCTAACATATAAACGTTCTCACAGAATATGCAGCCCATCTTCCCCATCCAGACGTTGGTCCTGTCACATCTGGACTACTGCAGTTTTCACACATGAATGGCACGTGTCACCAACGTGCTGCAGATGATTCAAAATGCCGCGGCACATCTGGAGTTCACCCTGCCAAGGCGGCCACATGTCACTCTTTCCTTCAGATTGCCACACTGACTTCAGTTTGTAACGGCCAACTCACTCTCCAAAAACCAGCAGCTACACCACCAAGACCCACGGCCTGGCAAGCTGAGGATGATAGACCTGACAAGCTGAACTTCTTCCAAATAAATGTCCCCCAATCGCTAAAATAATAAAGTGAATATATCCAGGTAGTCCCCAGGTTACGGACATCCGACCTACGACTTATGAACGGGGCCGCAGCTGTGACGTATGCACCTCAGTAACTGCCGCTCCGTCATCTTCGGCCAGGGGACACTGCAAGCGGTGGCTGGACGGAGGCTGGAAGGGGGGCGATTTCGCTGCTCATGCAGTGTAGTGTTCCTTGGGTGGCTCCCGGCAGCAAGCAGTGACCCATGGTCCATAGTCACCGGGGTCACAGCTATCGCTCGTGAGCAGGATGAAGGCTTGATGGGGCGGTTCGCTGCCCGCCCACTACGCCGCCGCAGCTACTGCTCCTGACTGGATGCTGGCTGAATGGAGCAGAGGGGGCGTTTCACTGCCCGCACACCACACACGGCTGCCCCGTTCGTTCTCGGTGGACGGATGGTAATGCTGCAAGCGGTGACCCAGTTGTGGCTGAATGGAAGCCAGTGACAGTGAACGGGGTGGCAGGGGGTAGCATTGTAGTGTGCTTCGGGGGGCTGCCTGTTGAATGGGCAATTCACTACCCGCCTTTGGCCGCACCATGTTTTGTAGTGGAGGTAACTGTCTGCTTGCTTGTACTGTTACGCACTTAGCAGGAAGTTGTCTCTCATTCAGTTACGCCAGACGTGTTGATGACGGGTGCCTTCCTGCTGTGATAGCGTGTACAGTGCTGTGCAGAAGAGCTCATCTTAACCTTTTGTCTTCACCCTTCAAGAATGTTTCTGAAACACAAATCTGATGCAAGTGCTGGTGATACAGTAAAGAAGAGAAAAACCATCACCATGGAAAATAAAGTAGAAATAATAAAAAGGCCAGAGAGAGGTGACATTATTCGTTGGCAGAGCACTTGGTTACAGTCGGTCAACAATAGCATTTATTAAGATAATGTACCTGTTCTGACTTATATACAAATTCAACTTAAGTACAAACCTACAGTCCCTATCTCGTACGCAACCCGGGGACTGCTTGTATTGATAAAGAAAGAAATGAACCAACGCCAAACAATATATATATCATACCTCAACCAAACCTGACATAACCCTCAACTCCAAAAGTGTCTGGCGGAAAGTAATACAGGTAAACTTCCGTCATAACGAATATCTTTACAACAAAATTTTCATTACAACAAAGTATTTTTTTGGTCCGGACAGTTTTCCATATGACTCGAGTCTATAGAAATCTCATTACTATGGTACATTCAGCAGATACTTTCATTATAACGAAGTGCCCAAAAGACCTTGAAATGCCTGAATGAATCATCCGCAGAGCAGCTAGTTCTGTGGCCGCAGCTCAGTTGTGCACAACAATCCCCCAAACAGAAACACTGTCATTTTTTTTTCTTTCTTCGAACTTTCCTTGTACTGTTTTTTTTTTTTGCCCTTTTTGTTTCCTGCGGTTTTCAGTGATATTGCTCGTCAACATTTAAAAAAACATCCAATGGAATTTAACTCATTGTCACCCTCCTATAGAAATGGCAGACACGAAAAAACGATAACAGTTCATATTAGAAAAAAAACTTTACATTTTTGCAGCTCTCGATTGCGGCAAAAAAAAAAAAAAAATGTTGCCAGTGAATTCAGAATTTCGCCATCGACGCTGTCAACTTTCTTGAAAGATCGAGCAAAAAAAGAAAAAAAATCTCGGGTTACAAACGTATGTGAGCTGCTGCATTTGAAGACGTCGAAAAAGCAGCTTTTATGTGGTTCAGTGAGGCTCGTTCAAGAAACATTCTCAATAATGCGGCACTCATTCAAGAAAATGTGAGGTTTGTAAACTCTCTTGGGACCTCCCCTAACTGGACGACACACCGAAGAACGTCCTGAAGTCCGATCTTCCGTGTCTATGGAAGACTGTTTATCTGTTGCCAGGGCAACAGCTGGCTCAAAGATATACTGCATCTCTCCGCCAAAGCAAACAGAAAAGATATCGATGGGTGATGCAGCCTGACTGCTGTGTCTGTGTATAGCGGAGTGGCAGATCACGCTACAATAAATAAGGGTGCCATTCCTGTTTTAAGCTGAATAAAGCTGGTTTTCCTAAAGTACTGAGACTCAGCCTCGTGTTTTTGGGTGCAAGACAGGGACAGGGACTCGATCTTTTATGATTTGCTTCTGTGTCACATCACTGCAGCGCTGTGAGCCTGCTGCTGCTGCCCTGCCCCGGCAACGGACAAATGATTTTCCACAGACGCTGCAATCACGCTTCGGGAAAGTGTATTATCGCAAGGAAATGCTGAGGCAGGAGGAGATTAAAATTAACACAAAAGAAGCTATTGAAATGATTGCAAAAGCCAGGGCGAAAGTTAAAGAAAGCACTATAGTAACAAATACAGAATCTTATTACAGCAAAATTTTCGTTATAACGAAATATTTTTTAGGTCTCTGGGAGTTCGTTGTAATGGAGTTTTACCTGTAATCTAAAGAAAAGTTGCAGCACAAAGTTAATATGCAACTCAATGAGATACACAGAAAGCATGAAAATCCTTGGGTACCGTTGGTTTGTCTTTGTGTTGCTCAAGGAGTCCCGAATGAGGCACATGACCTGCATTGTGAGGGAGCATCAGTTACGGCACTACGGCCATGTGGCGCGTTTACCAGTGGGTGATCGGGCTCATAAGATCCTCATTCTTGAGTGGCTGGACCAGGCCAAGGGGTCGCCCACATAACACCTGGCTGCGGCAGATAGAGGGTCATTTCCGGAGGGTGGGACTGGACCGCGTGTCTGCCTGGGGGGTTGCCAACCGGGATCCCGAGTTGTTTCATCGTGTAGTGGGTGCAGCAACATGCTGTACCAGTGCCTGCTCCCCAGCTTGACTTGACTTGAAAGGGACAGGAAGAAGAATAAACGAAGGCTCAGCATCAAAACATTTGACGAATTCGTGCAGGCGCTGCATGGTACGGCTGGATAGCGATTGCAGGACTTTAGTGTTGCAGATTGCACAATAACGACTTGGCATTAAAAAAAAAAATCTTCAGCTAAACAAATATCTGTATTTTATTATTTATTAATTTTTTAAATGTCTGCACACTAATCCAATTGCACATTTTAGCTACCATTTGCTTTAGGCACATTGCTTTCTCTTTCTATCACACAATCAAATAAGTCAGCAACCAAGTCCTCAAGGTGACCGAAGCTGGACGGATTCCACGTTCAAGTGATCCTTTAAATTTAGTGCTCCTCTGAGCACTTAAGGAAAACTTGGCCAAGGATGATTCCCCCCTCATCTTCAATCAATGATCCCCAGGTTGACAAGGACCTGGAAACCATCCAGGAGAAGAGCAGCTCCAAAGAGGCCATTATTATTATTCAGTAGCTTCCACGGAGTGTTGTTTTAGCAAGTTCTTTAAAATATTTTCTGCATCATTGATGTTCATGGGTAGCTTCCTTGCTTAAAAAGAAAAAAACAACAGCTGATGATTATCTAATTCAGAAAAGGATACAAAATCCAAAACCTTAGTGACGAGAGATCGGAAATGTGTGTTCCCTTGCAGAGACGTGCACTGCATGTAGCATGAGCAGTAAATACGGACTGGCCAAATAATTAGGAACACCCTGTGATAAACATAAGGCAGAAGACAAGAAAAAGGTTTGGGGAAGGCCACCCTGTAGATTGAATAAATCAGCAAAATACAGAGCGGAGTTCACAACTGAACTGAACTAACAGGATGAGTCTGTTCAATAAACATGGTGGAAAGGAGGAGTGGAGGTGGAGTTGGGGGGGGGGGGGGGGGGGTGGGGCCACCAGAAGATATAGCATTTGACCAGAAGATCCTGAAACCAACTGTAAAATGCGGTGGTGGAAGTGTTATGGTTTGGAGATGCTTTGCTGCATCAGGGATTGGGCAGCTCACCGTCACAGAATCCATGATGAATTGTTTATCGCACCAGAGGATGTTCGAGGATAATGTGAGACCAACTGTCAGAATATTGAAACTCTACTGAAAGCGGACCATGCAACACAACAATGAAACTTTCCAATGAATGGCTGAAAAGAAGGAAAGGAAAAAATGGAGGATTATGGAATGGCCAAATCAGATGAGCTGCTCTAGACCAGGGATCCATAACCTTTTTTGAGCATCTGATGAAAGCTATGGACTACCCTTCCCCAGAAATAATCACATAAACACAACTTGGCATGCAATGGATATAATGTACTTTATTTATTGAGATTTGATTGCCGCATACATATATGACAAAGTATTATTAAACTTTAAAGTAAACTATCTAAAAAAACACTCCTTTTTTATGTGAAAAGTAATGGCCACTCATTTTAATTATGAAATATAAATTTAAACAGATCTACAACTACTATGTTTTCTACTACCATTACTACTACTAATACATCTACTCTGAATCAACAATACCAGGCTGTATAGTGAATATAAATGTTAATTTCTATCTGACCCTCATGAACCCCCTGACACCCATCCATGGACCCCCTAGGGGTCCACGGAACTCAGGTTAAGAACTCTTGCCCAGGAGAGATTTGAAATATGCACAAACAGCCTTCAAACGTCACACAACTGGAAGAATTCCCCTTGGAGGAGTCAGAAAAACTTTCGCAAAGTTAATGTCATAGACTGGCAGACAGTCAATGAAAATGCCAGCTATTCCAGCCAAGGGGGGGCACTTACTTTTTCCCACAGACAGAAATGACCATTTTTTTAAAAAAATGTATTCTTTTATCACTGAATACATGTTTACAAAGTTAAACTTTAATTGGGGCGGCATGGTGGTGCAGTGGGCAGCTGTTAGGAGATCTGAGTTCACTTCCCGGGTCCTCCCTGCGTGGAGTTGGCATGTTCTCCCCGTGTCTGCATAGGTTTCCTCCCTCAGTCCAAAGACATGCAGGTTAGGTGCATTGGCGATTCTAAATTGTCCCTAATGTGTGCTTTGTGTGTGTGTGTGTGTGTGTGTGCCTTGCAGTGGGCTGGCGCCCTGCCCTGGGTTTGTTTCTTGCTTTACGCCCTGTGTTGGCTGGGATTGGCTCCAGCGGACCCCTGTGACCCTGCAGTTGGGATGTGGCGGGTTGGATAATGGATGGATGGTTAAACTTTAATTGTTTTCCACTTTTATCTAAAGCTGCTTTTCAAGTGATGGTCAAATCTTGATATCCCCACCTTTCCCCAAAAGCATTTCATGGGGTGTCCTTACTTTTTCACACGAACGGGCTAAAATGAAGCACTTTCTCATGGCAGCGCACCACCAGAAGAGACTACTTTTCCTCCCACGTGACTACTGGGAGTGCACTGGTCTGCCAACGCCGCACATGTGTGGTGGCAGCAGCGCATGTTACATCTGACATGTGGAACCACTTTCCAGCTGGCTTCCTTTGTATGGATATTCGCTAACAAAAACAGCTCGCCGGTGCCTCTGTGCCCTTTAAGAACAAAACCGGAAGTACAAAGAGAGCTTTCACTCTGCCTACCAGCTCACCTTGAAACAGATTTAACTCGTTAATTCATCAGTTAGTGTATATTTTGCCAGACTTTCACTCTTCTCATTTATTAGAATAACCCTAAGGACCTTTCTCAGGTTCTGAAAGCTATTATCGAAAGATCTCTAAACAGGGTGCGGCCTTGGGCCATGGAGGTTTGTCATCTGGAACACAGCCCCATAGTCCGCTTTGATGGCTCGATTTTTTGCTTCAGGTATAAAAACTGGGAATGAAAAAACAGAAAAAAGAAGAAACCAAAGTCGGAGCAGAGCCTGCATGACAGGCAGCCCTGCAAAGCAGCAGACGGAAAGTAGCTTTAGAAATTTCAGCAGGCTTTGCTCAGTGAGATGTAGCGGATAAAGTGGTACCTCACACCTCCTGGTACTCTCTCAGTGTCGCCGTCAATGTGAAGTGCGTATGTTTCTCAGTGGGTTATTGCTGCTGCCTCACAGTTCTCGAAACCTGGATTCAAATCCAAGAAGAATGTGTGAAAGAGGAGACTGAACACAGAAAAATGTTTTGGGGCACAACTGTCATCCCGTAGAATGATGTGCAGCAAAAAAAAGCATCAATCTTTTGATGCGATGAACACAGAACTGAGTCGAAATGTTAGGATGCTGACTTATAAGGGCTGTCGACAGGAAGGGGAGGGTCCGGGTGGACGGACAACGGAAGTGATGTCAGCAGTGGAATGGCCGCTAGTCTTCTGTTCCTCAGAGAAAAGACATCAGAACACAGCGCCAACCCCTGGTAGAGTGAGTAATTACACTCACCAGAGCCCAGATGCTGCATGACACACATGTATTCTCGGTGCACTGCAAAAAATGCGTTTGCAAAAACTAGACATAAAGACTATTATTTAGCAAAGAAATCTACCAATAGGGTAAAAAAATACTTGACAAGATTTCTAAATAATCATAAATACACATTATTTGATACATCAATAAGGAAAATAATATTTAATGTCACAATAGAAATATGAGGGGGGACCCAGAAATAACGAGAATTTTTTTTCTGGAGGCTGGAGGGGTGTTAGTTCCGACGTTTGCCGGCTAGGTGCGTGTACTAGACTGCCCTAGGCATCATTTGGCCAAGCAGCATCCTTGGGGAAAGGTCTGTAAGGTCAGTGTCATAGTGTCATTTTTTTCTTGAGTCTCTGTTACCGTCTTCGGCCATTTTTTGTGATGGCAGACTTGAAACAATAACGTTTTTACATCATGTTCTGTTTCATTTTGGTGGAGAACAGCAGCAGAAGCTTCGAGAGGCTTTCAAAGAAGAAGTTTTGAGCCAGGCGAGGGATTTCACCTTAAAGTGCTCAAGCGATTGCGTGATGTGGTGCGGAGAAAACGACCCAAATTGCGGCAATCAGGTAGGTGGTTTCTCATGCGAAACGGAATGCTAACGGTGGGCCCCCCCCCCCCCCCACTCCCTGGACTTTGCACCCTGCGATTTTTTTCTTTTATTTCCAAGAATGAAGAGGGACCTTAACACTAGAACTACCAGAGCCTACGAAAAAACTCGTAGATTCGTCCCACCTTAAATCGCTTCTCACCTCTCCGTCAGCGTCTTTTGTCCTTTAAATGTGTTGATAAGCAGCAAACAGCAAGCAGTCTGCTATCACATCCTCCCACCGGCGCACAGTTTTCTCAGCTCAAGTCTGTTTACCTGCGTGTCAGTTGCTTCATACAGCGTAAAGTTACGAGTGCAGAGCTTCCCATGTACATATACAAAGTACAGTGATGGCAAAAGTACATTCTTGATCCGATGTAGAACCGTCGTCATGATTTGAGTTTAACTCTGTTATAGCGCGTCTATGTGAAAACAGCAGTGTCAAATGTGGGGGGTTGTGGGGGGTTTGGGGGGGAGTTGGGATCGTGAACACGGCTGAGAGAATGAAACTTAATAAAATAAAAAAAAACAAAGCTAACCTTTACAAGTATCATAAATTACACCGCTGTTATAGACTGGAATCAAATGTATGTTTTTATTGTAAAATAGTAAGAATACGTGCAGCTCACTTCTCAAAATGGACTTGTCGGGGATCGAACCCGTGAAGTTTAGATTACCAGTCAACAGTTGATACTGTTGCGCCACCGAAGCACACCTAGCAAATGTGTGTCAATATTGCACTCTAAAGCGGGTTGTTTTTCTGCAGTTATATTTTTGAATAGAAGCACACTTGTTCTGTTATATTTGTACCTTTTGTGAAAGTGTTTCTTTGATATTTGGACTTCAGGCTTCACACATTATACACTTCATGTCTACATTCTGTCAATTATTACTAAAACATGAAAAACGTTTCTTTTTTAATGATGTGTGTGCATAGATTGTTGTAGACATGGAACACACATGAAATGCAAGTGTTCCAAATAACGATCTAGTATTAATAAAAGGTGTCATTTTGCTTGACTTCTCACTCTAAGCAACTGACAAGCAGGTAAGCAGACTTGAGCTTAGAAAAATGTGCAGGGTTGGGATGTGATAGCGGGCTGCTTGCTGTTTGGTGCTTATCAACACATTTAAAGGACAAAAGACGCTGACAGAGAGGTGCGAAGCGATTTAAGGTGGGACGGATCTACGAGTTTTTTCCTAGGCTTGGGTAATTCTACTGTTAAAGGAAAGCGTTTTCAGGATGTAGAGGATGTCAAGAAGCAAACGACAGAGGCACTGAAGGCCATCACTTTGCAAGAGTTTCAGAACTGGTTCTCTCTGAAATTCCCCTTTGTGAGCAGGCTGACGTTAAAGTCGCGGTGCTACACATTTTTTGCCATTTGTTCAGACTATCCAATTGTTCCTGTCAGTTTGCAGTCCTTTTACAGAACTGGGAAATGTTGATTCTGTAAAAGCAACTGCCTGTAGAAATAAAATGGGGGAAGACACGTGATTGAGAGCTGCTGACCCTTTAAGGTAGGACTTCCAATTTCATGTAAAACAAAAATTCCAGGGCTTGAGACCTCAGCTGTCTCTTTCTGTCCATCTTGCTCTCACTCTATAAATCCCACCATCTTGAACTGCTAAGGCAGTTTTTGATGGCTGCTACCACTGCCAAGGAGCTTCCAGAACCCATTTCATCATGGTTCTACAGAAGGGCATTTTTTTCTGGCTTCTAACCTCGAAAATACTTTGTATCTGCTGGAACTAAGATTGATGAGACTGTGTTGTTGTTTTTTTAACTGGTCTATTTATTTTGGGAGAGCATCCTCATTTCAGTTAATCTTTTTTGGATTCATTTTACTTCTAGGATTTAAGCTGGCGTCATCATTTTCCATCATCTTCTCAGTTACGGTTCCATTCTGGACTTTATTTGTAAATATTTTATGGTATTTTTTAAAGATGGTTTGGTCCTTAGTTATTATAGGAAGAAGATCAGTTGCAAGTATTTCACACAACTGTGTGTTTTAAATGCCAATGAAAAATAAAACATAGTAAAAAGTTAAAGTAAAAAAGTAAAAGTAGAAGTAAAAACGTAAACGTAATCTATACTAATAAACGGCAAAGCCCTCACTCACTCACTGACTGACTGACTGACTGACTGACTGACTGACTGACTGACTGACTGACTCATCACTAATTCTCCAACTTCCCGTGTAGGTAGAAGGCTGAAATTTGGCAGGCTTATTCCTTACAGCTTCCTTACAAAAGTTGGGCAGGTTTCATTTCGAAATTCTACGCGTAATGGTCATAACTGGAAGCTGTTTTTCTCCATTTACTGTAATGGAGATGAGCTTGAAACCCGTGGGGGCGGAGTTTGACATCATCACGCCTCCCACGTAATCACGCAGTACGTAGAAAACCAGGAAGAGCCCCAAAAAGCGCTGAAGAAAACATGCATTATATAATTGAGAAGGCAGCGAAACAATAAGAAGCGAGCGAGTGATATATACAACCATATTCATGAGTTCTGCTACTTCGGAAACAAAGCACAGTGTAAACCTACACTTTAAATTAAGTTCATAGACAGGCTGCCGCTGGCGTTTGTAATTTAGTGCCTGCCCATATAAGGCCGTCCGTCAGCGGCAATCCAATAGCAAACTGCCACGGGTAAATATTCATGAAGGTGAAGGACTGTGCTTATGCAGAGGAAGATGACATAGTCAGGGTGGTGTTTGGCACAAACTCAGCGAAACTGCGAGAGAAAGTTTTAAGTACCGGGACTTCGGTAGCATTAGATACAGCCATGGATATAGCACGACATGGCAACAGCACAGCTGGGAAACTTCGATGCATGTACACCGAGCGGCTCACGTGAACTGACGCAGTGCACAGACAAAAAGCAACAGTTCCGAAGAGCGCTGAACAAAAACCGAATTACACAATTGAAAAGGCAGCAAAAAAATATGAAGCGTCTGATAAATACAAGATAAGTATGTAATAAGTACAGCTACTGCAGAAACAAAGCACACGGTGGAAAAAGTGAATGTCCCGCTAAAGGAAGACAGTGTTAAAAAAAAACCCGTGCATGCAGTGTGTCAGGTCTCAGATAAAGAAGAAGACGAGCTGTTTATTGATGCAGTAAGAAACTAATCTTTTTCATAGCTTATTTTTTATTAAGCGCGGGTATTTTGCTAGTAAAACATAATAAAAAGCAAATAAAAAATTAAATTACATTAACGCCCCATCAAAAACAATATTATGAATTACTTTATCCTCTAACTTACATTCTATAAACGTTTTTTTTGCGTTGCCGTTCATGTAGTGTTTGGGATATATTCTCTTTTTTATTTACTGGATGATTCACTTTGTTATTTGATTTTTATTATACAGTATGTGACTCATTTTCGTTCATTATCAGCTATTGCTTCTCTTTTTGTATTGCAGTCTAAAATTCGATGTTCGATAATTTGCTTTTCTGCCTTGCTGTTATAACCGACTGCGTTGAAGGGTGAGTTAGCAGTAAATGAGAGTGTAAAGGGTGGGATCTAGAAAGGAAGTGCGTAGTAGGAGTAACGATTGGGCGAGCAGTGTGGAGGGGAGTGCTCAAGGCTGAATATGACTGGACATGACCGGAAACTTTTTATATATATATATTCATTGCATTCGTAGTCTCAGTCCCGACCTGAATTGTGTAGGTAGTTACCTACCAGGTAACGCTTGTGGTTGGTCTGCCAGTCGGCAAACATCCACCACGGGGCCCTCTTCAGTTGCGAGAAGCTGATCATAGAATGTTGCATAGTTTACTGTCAAATAAGGCAAAGAGTACGCGACACGTGTTTTGCCCTCATTTGGGCTCATCAGGCGCACACACTCTACTGCTCCCCTCTCGGGGATTATGAATGCAATGAATGTAATTACTCTGAACCTACAAGCTGTCATATGAACTAACCACACGCTGTGGCGCAGTGTAAAGGGGCTTCATCTCTGATGCTGACGTCCGAGGTTCGATCCCCGAGAAGGGAGCAGTAGAGTGTGTACGCCTGATGAGCCCAAATGAGGGCAAAACACGTGTCGCATACTCTTTGCATTATCTGACAATAAACTATGCAACATATATATATATATATATATATATATATATATATGTATATATATATATATATATATATATATATGCAGTTTTCTTAACAATATATTCACTTTTCAATTTTATATATATATTTTTTGACTTACTGTCTTTGAGACATCAATTAGGCATAAGAAAATAGTACTTTTGCTCCACTTCCCTGCCCTATTAATGATTCAATTATTCAAGAAGCCATTCAGTTTGTTAGTGTAAGAGCAAAAACCGATTTGTGAAACCATAGCAAACCAGGGAATACAAAGCAGCAGCTTCCAGCAATTATGGAATCCAACAAATTCTCGAGTCGTGAGAGCAGGGAAACTGATAGAGGGGTAGCGCAGATCAGTGTTTCTAAACCTTTCTGGAGTCGTGAGCCACATTTCGTGCCTTTGCAACACACAGTGAATCGAGTGTGAACATCAGAGTGCTGCCGTTTGCTGAATTGACCACAAATGTTACCGATGGGTTGTATCCCTTGGTGGACTGGGCACGATGGTAAAAGTGTCAGGTGGAAGGGAATCATGGCCTGAAGACCCACCTGCTCCTCAGTTCATAACCCACTGCCATTATAAGCAGGAGCAACTCGTGACTTACCGGTGGCAGCCCGTGACCCGGTAGAGAAACACTGGTGGGACAGCCAGCAATGACAAAAGGGGGTCAGCATTTAAAAAAGCAAAAAAAAACCAAACATGAATTTCTGCTTACTCACCTTAGTCATTTATACAAATATACCCAAGACAAAGTCCTGGCCAGCAAAGTATATTATTCTGTTTAAAATACTTAACAATCATTGGAATTCCGACAAAAAGGAATGAATACATGGATTACAATGTCCTTTGCTATTAAACCACTGAAAAGCACAGAGTTTTAATTAGCTGAGTCAAATGAAAAATGAAACCTGACAGTGCATAGGGCTGTATGGTCAGCCACTGTCTTCATACAGAAGATAAAATGCAGAAAAGGACTTTGTATGAACCACAACTTGTTTCTATTCTTGGTAAACCATAATAGCTGACTGTAGCCAATCCATACAAACATTCATTTGCTAGCTTGGGCTTGCTGAGTGGTGCTTTTTCTTTCAGATATTGACAAGCTTAAAGCTGTATATCAGTGCTTGGAATGGTCTGCCATTCTCAGCTCTCCAGCTATTGTCTTCTGGAAGAACCATTTTTTTTAACATTTTATTGTCTCTATATTATAAAAGGAAATCCTGAGATGAGACTTTTTCCCAGATAATTTCAACTCCCGCGAGAGATAATTTCAGGTCCCGCGAGACAAGATTTTTTGCCAAGAGATTTTGACAAGACCCGTCCTAATCTCAAACATTTACAACCCACACCCACGGACCAATCACTTCTCATTTGTGTGAATGCTATTGTCAGACACAGTTCCTGCACTCTCAGCTCCAAGCGAGGCTGGAAATAAAAGACAAAGAGTAGATGACAAAGTAGAATGATGTAAAGAGGTTAAAAAACGTTGGCGCGATACACAGGGAGAGCAGGTTTGAGATTATGAAAGTAATAAAATTCAAAAGTCTCCAAAAACTGATAGTAAAGATTAGGGCTAACAAACGGAAATTATTACTCAGTGAAATAACGGAAAAGCAAAAAGAGACTGAAAATATGGACATGGGTTAAGTATGAAGATATTGTTTGGCTTTAAAGTTTAAGTTAGAGACTTGTAGATCGTCTAATTTGTGTTGCCATCAGGGAAAAGTAGTGTTTCTTCTCAATGAAGAGAATGAAAACATTTGTCGTTTGATTAAAGTGAAATCCGTATATGCAAGCGGCAGAGATGTTTGGCACGCAGCACAGGCCAGGGGGTTGGCGAGCGAAGCGAGCAGGGGGCGAAGCCCCCTAGTATTTATTAAAATTAAATAACATTCCATACAAGCAAGTCAAGTTTTACAAAACTAAGTTTGAATCAAGTGAACCATAAAATAAAATCAGCCATTGATTTTTAACATGTTTTTCATGTTGACTTATGTGCAGTAATTTGCAGGCGGTTGACATGAATTGGCAAGGAAGACAGCCTTCTGACAGGGAGGTGAGTAATGGCATTAGCTACTGTGCTGTATTTACTTTACCTTTACTTCCATGAAAATGAAAGTTTGGCAATGGGGTCAAAAATTAGCTATCGAGTTAAATTCAGTTTCTGATTCTTTGATTTTAAAAACGTCAAGAAAAGTTAGTTTTGGCAAATGTGTGTGTCTGGTATGGCGGACGGCTGGGGCCCTTACTTGACCAGAACACCTTGATAGTGTAAGGTCCAGGGTGGATAGAGCTTATTCAGGGTATTCACTCTCCCCCCCCAGAGCGCTAGGTGGCAGCCCTTTTGGGTTGCAGTGGTGCCTCAGACTCCCACAGGGCTCCACGGGAGTTGGAGTATGGAGCAGCCCTGCTGGATTCCGCAAATGCCACCAAGGGGAAAGATGCCCAGGGATCTTTTATAACCACCGAGAGTCAGGACCTCAGTTTTACTGCACCATATTTACAGCACAGTGTCCTCATCACTGCACTGGGGCCTCAGGATCCACATTCAGACCTCAGGTAAGGCCCCCCCCCCACCTGTTGGCCTCACCAACACCAATTAGGTGGTGTATTGGTGAGGGGGATAGTTAGCCGAGTAAAGACAAGGATTGATTAGGGAGTCAGAGTGGATGAGAACATCAGGATACACCCTACTCTTTTTGAAAGATGCCCAGGGATATTTTATAAGCACAGAGAGTCAGGACCTCAGTTTTACTGCACCATATTTACAGCACAGTGTCCTCATCACTGCACTGGGGCATTGGGGTCTTCATTCAGAGCTCAGGATAAGTGCCACCTGCTGGCATCACCCACACCTCATCCATCTGCAATCCAAGCTTTTTACTTGATGGTCTCCCATCCAAGTCCTGGACCAGGGGCCTAAACAGGCTTAGCTGCAGGTGGATGTCCTCTTTTGAAGTGCAGGTGGTACGGCTGCTGGTGTCCACCAACTTTTGGCCATATAGTGTTTAACTCAACATCCTATTAGCGATTCTGACTACAAGGTTTTCCAAAACAAGCAGGCGTCTCCAAACCATTCCGCCTTTCTCGGGATGTGCGTGTTGATGTCCACCTAAATGGAGTTAGAACGTTCATGAGCTCTCCTAAATCCTGCTGAAGATAGGTGTAGTCACCTAAATTAGGACGATTGATAAAATGCTTTTACTGCTGCACCGACAGTATGAGTGGGCACTAAATTTCAGAGCCAGTGAGGGCCGTTTTTTTTCCCTCATCTGAGACGCTCGATAAATACGGGCACAGGGGTCTGCATTTAATTTCAATCCAGCATTCCTCTTGAACAGTAAACATCTGAGAAAACAGATTGATAGGAGCCACGTTGGGACTTTTTCTTTTAAAATAAAAAGAAAGCATAATCCAGACTACCATCTTAATCATTTTTGCGTTGCTTGGCCTTCCAGAAATAACTTTGTTGTTCAGTTTTCACATTAGCTCCTGCAGGAGACACGTGAACTGCTTTAGGGTTTATTAGGTCAAAGGCAGGTGCAACTTATTTTCTTTCAAACATTCGGCGTGAGTGATTGCATCTGAAAATGCCGAATGCCAAAACAATGTTTGGCAACGGCGTCCGATACAAAAATGATTTTTATTTCCTGCGCTTCATGTGCGAGTAGGACCCATAAAACCGTGTTTTTTCCTCTTTAATTGTAACATCTGAAAGATTTTAACCAACGGCAGGGTTTACTCCCTAACATGCTCTATTTTTAACATGTGTGTGAGGATTTTTTTTCGTTTTTTGGACAGTAAGTGGAAAAAGAAAGGCATGATTAATGTTTATAATTACAAAAACAAAACGGATTAGATACAGCTTTGCCTTGGAAGACTCCTAGAAAAATGTTCCCTTCAAGGTAGGTTTCCGGGACGATGAACGAAGTTTCGGGTAACATGGAAAGAGGTCTGTAATCTTCAAAGCTTCTAATCTTCAGCCAGGACTATTCCTTGATGTTGGAGGCTGATAACCGACCCGTTTCTCATTTAAAATGTCTCTTGGGACGCGCGAGACTCTTGACAGCTCACCAGCCCAATTCCGCAAAGCTTTTGTATGTCGTTATAGAATTATTAGATAATGTCGTCTGACTACAGCAGGCCCAACCTCGACGCACATGGAGTGGCAACGCTCCAATTTAATTAAACGCGCCTTCCGTCGAGGTGTCAGATGGACAGAGAAAACTCCTCACGGTGAGTCATCTTTTGCGTAATTACGATGCAGAAGCGGAGAATGCCAAAGTGTCTTTCGGTGTGGGCATCACATGTGCTGGCATGCGTGCTTCTGGAAGAGAGGAAGAAGAGGAGATTGGGAGCGTGCGCGCTGATTACAGTGCAACACCACACAACGAACCACCCGAGTGTAGCCGTGCAACGGGTGACACCTTGGCACCACACTGCAACAAATGTGAGTTTTTTAAAAAAATAAAAATTGCTGGAGTGCCAATCCTGCCACCAACCCCACCGGTTTTTCCCTGCAAGTCGGAGTGGGTTTGACAGAAATGGCGGTATCATCAGTGTAACGTGAATTAGAAAACTTCTAAAAAAAAAAATGCATCCTGATTAAACATATGTCCTGCCGGCAGAATTGGACAAATTCAACAGAGCAAAGCAACAGGCCGGGTAGAGTTACTCAACTCAACATCTGAGTGAGGCACGGGTGCCAAAAGAGGTTTATTGGAACGAGTAACGTGCAGAAAGTCCGCTGATCTGATAGGGTAGGACGGCCAAGAGCCCCGTCTAACAGAGCGCCATTGCTGTCAGCGGAAAATCAAAAAAGGTGCGTTTGAACTGCAGGTCAAAAAAAAAAAACTCCAGGGAATGCTGATAATTCTGGGAGGAACAGGAATTGGTGAAAATTTTTGAATCTACCGTCCCATTCCATTAGTTAGTACAGGCTAGTCGTGACCATGAGATAAGTATAATTAGAGCGGCTGATTTATCTCCATTAACATGTACGACTGCGATAACATCTTTTAATTAATGCAACCCTTAAATGCTTTAATCGAATCTGGCCAATCCGACCAAGTTTCACACTTCTTATATATAAATGTCTACGCATGGAAGTGTTTGTGTCTGTTTGTCTGGCCCAGAAGTGAGTCGGGCGGAGGGCTCCATTTTCGAGGATACGCAAGCGAGACCAACACATTGGCAAAACGAAACCTCCAGAGGGAGTCACTCACTTATCAGCTCATCGACAAAATGGTGTCCCTTTTACTTTTCCTCCCACCATTAATACACAAGCGAGGCGAGCGTGTCGGCAAAACAAAACCTCTGAAGACAGACTCACTCGCTTATCTGCTATTACAGAAGCGTGGTGAGCACATTGGCAAAACGGTATCCCTTTAACTTTTCCTCTCGCCATTAATACACAAGTGAGGCGAGCGCATCAGCAAAACGAAACCTCCAAAGAGGGAATCACTCACTTATCAGCTCATTAACAAAATGGTGTCCCTTTAACTTTTCCTCTCGCCGTTAATACACAAGTGAGGTGAGAACGTCAGCAGAACAAAACCTCTGAAGAGAGAGTTACTCACTTATCCGCTATTACAGAAGCATGGCGAATATATCTGCAAAACGGTATCCCTTTAACTTTTCCTCTCTCCGTTAATACACAAGTGAGGCGAGCGTATCAGCAAAACGAAACCTCTGAAGAGAGAGTCACTCGCTTATCAGCTTATCGGCAAAATGGTGTCCCTTTAACTTTTCCTCCTGCCGTTAATACACTAGCTATGCAAGCACGTCGGCAAAACGAATCCTCCTAGGAGAGAGACACCCAGAGGAGTTCCTTTCAATGACCTGACATCTCTACATTTCCGTTTCTTTTTCTGACAATTTCAATAGTTTCTAGGACCCCGGGCTTGTTAGAGCACAGGCTTACACAGCCAGTAATGAATAAACACCAAATGAACCCAAGTCTACAGACAAGCGCTTGATCCTTTCCTGTGGGTCCTTTTCATTTCTTGGTATCTTTAATGACCACTGTTGTGGTGTGAAATTTTGTATAGACGTTGATAAATATTCCTTATTTGTAAGTTAGACAAAGCAATGTAATATTAGTGTCACATTATTGATAAGAACAGCAATGGCTTGATGGTTAAGGACCTCGGTTTTAACTCCTTACATAGTGTGTTACATACACACTGCAGTTATCTGTTCTTCACTCTCTTCAATAGCTCCCCCTGCAGGCTCACTTCTAAATCCTGATCATCATTAAACCTCACATATTCTGTCTTCTTCCTAGCCAGCCGGGGGTTGGGTTTGGGGGGGGGGGATCAAACCAGCCCAATTTGCTGCTGGTCCCAAGTCCAGATAAATAGCGAGGGTTAGTGGCAGGAAGGGCATCCAGCTATAGAACTTTAGCCAAAACCTCCAATCAATCAATTCAATCAGCTTCAGAAAATATGAAATCATTTATCATTAGATAATAATAATAATAATAATAATAATAATAATAATAATAATAATAAT
>JANRMT010061414.1:6126206-6144014 GCA_026402145.1 Polypterus bichir lapradei | reverse complement strand
ATAATAATAATAATAATAATAATAATAATAATAATAATAATAATAATAATAATAATTCTTTTCATTTATATAGCACTTTTCTCAATACTCAAAGTGCTTTACACAGTGAGTGGGGAGCCACTTCAACCACCACTAATGTGCAGCATCCACCTGGATGATGTGATGGCAGCCATTTTTGCATCAGTGCACTCACCACAAATTAGCTATTCGGTGGTGAAGTGGTGAGACATGGGGATGATTAGGGGGCCAGGATTACTAAGCCATGGTGGGCAATTTAGCCTGGACATCAGGATACACCCTGCTCTTTACAAAGGACTCCCAGGGATGTTTTATTTCACACAGAGTTAGGACCCTAATTTTATGTCTCATCCGAAAGGACAACACCATGTTTACAGTACAGTGTCCCATTCACTGCACCAGGGCATGGGGATCCACACACACAGAGACACACCACAGGATATACACTGGCCCCAGCAGCAACCCAAGCTTTTCCTGGATGGTTTCCCCTTCACGTCCTGCCTGGGCCTGAACAGGCTTAGCTGCAGGTGGGTGAGCCCTTCTGAAATGCAGGTGATCTGTCTTGTTTAGCCTGTATGGTCACAACACATTAGAAATGAGGTGGTGAAGGGATGAGAGAGATAGTTAGGCAAGTACAGACAGGAGTTGATTAGGTCAGAGTGAATGAGAACATTGGAGTACACCTTACTGTTTTTGAAAGATGTCCAGGGATCTTTAATGACCACAGAGAGTCGGGACCTCGGTTTTACGTTGCATCGTTTATGCGCTATATTTACAGCACAGCGTCCCCCATCACTACACTAGGACACTGCTATCCACACACACAGACCACAGGGTAAGCGCCTCCTGCTGGTCTCACCAACACCTTCTTCCAGCAGAAACCCAAGCTTTTCCATGATGGTCTCCCATCCAAGTCCTGGCCAGGGGCCTGAACAGGCTTAGCTGCAGGTGGATGACCCCTTCTGAAGTGCAGGTCATATGGTCTGTTGAGCCAGTATGCTCACCACATTTTAGAAATTAGGTGGTGAAGGGATGAGAGAGATAGTTAGCCAAGTAAAGACAGGGATTGACTGGGGGGTCAGAGTGGATGAGAACATCAGGATACACCCTACTCTTTTTGAAAGATGCCCAGGGATCTTTTATAAACACAGAGTCGGGATCTCAGTTTTACTGCTCCATATTTACAGCACAGTGTCCTCATCGCTGCACTGGGGCATTGGGGTCTACATTCAGAGCTCAGGATAAGCTCCACCTGCTGGCATCACCAACACCTCATCCATCTGTAATCCAAGCTTTTTTCCTTGATGGTCTCCCATCCAAATCCTGGCCAGGGGCCTGAACAGGCTTAGCTGCAGGTGGATATCCGCTTTTGAAGTTCAGGTGGTACGGCTGTTGGTGTCCACCAACTTTTGGCCATGTAGTGTTTAACTCAACATCCTATTAGCGATTCTGACTACAAGGTTTTCCAAAACAAGCAGGCGTCTCCAAACCATTCCACCTTTCCCGGGATGTGCGTGTCATTCTCCATCTAAACAGAGTTAGAACGGCTCATGAGTTCTCCTAAATTGGGGTCTACATTCAGAGCTCAGGATAAGCGCCACCTGCTGGCCTCACCAACGCCTCATACATCAGCAACCCAAGCTTTTGATAGATGGCCTTCCATCCAAATCCTGGCCGGGCCTGAACAGGCTTACTGCGATGACCTCTTCTGAGGTGCAGGTGGCATGGCCTCTTGAGCCAACATACTTGCCACACAATTGCAATGGGCTGATGAAGAAGTCAGAGATAGGGTTGACCGACAAAAGCGCAATAGACATATGAGCGCCGACAAAACCGCGACGGACAAATGAGCGGCGACAAACCCGCTAACTGGTTTTCAACAAATGCGCGCTGACAAAATCGCGAGAGAGGCCAAGAGAGTGGGCATTATGTACACATTATGCGCTAGCTTATAACTGTTATAACTGCTGATGGCATGCCGCGAACAAATAACTCAGTCGAGGGTTGGCATAACGTGTTGTATACAAAGCGGAATTACCAGCAGTCAGGCAGCCAGCAAGTCTAAATACGCTCAACTATCAAGACGTCTTGCTGCAATTCTTCCTACATATGCAGGGCGTGATCTTAAGGACTATCTGCGTGCCGTGCTGATGGCATGCCACGTCTCATAATATTGACTTCTAAAATAAACATTATTATATATGCTTTAAACTAGTAATTCATATTTAATGAAACTTGCACGATTTTGACGCCGCGTTTTAATCGGCGCTATTTTGTCGGCGCTCATATGTCTATCGCGCAAATGTCGGGTCACACAGAGATAGTTAGCCAAGTAGAGACAGAGGATGACTAACGTTCCAGAATGCACGAGGATATCGGGGTATACTTTACTCTTTTTGAAAGTACCCAGGGAACTTTTATGACCACAAATGACTGAACAATACCCGATAGGATCCTGGTGGTGCCCTGGCCAACCCTTGCTATCTCTTGCCAGCTGGGCTTTCAGGCACAAAATAATCACACAAAATCCTTTTGGTCCATTTGTAATCAGTACAGCTAAATATAAGATAGGTTTGACAGAAGCAGAGGGATGAAATAATAAATATAAAAATATAAACTTACTGTAAGCATTTCAGTTGATAAGGAGCTCTAAATGTGTTTCTACCGGTAGTCACAAATTATTAATCCATATGCTAAGGGCACTGAGTTTACAGCAGCAGCGAGTAACCGTTCATTAGTTTTATGACAAAAGCACTCCGAAAATTTTACTATACATTTGCTTGATGATAGGCTGAGGCAGACAACCAACATTTTATGGGCTTATTTTTAAAATTCCTGACATAGTCGGTGCAGCCTTCATAATGAGCACATGGAACTACATAGAAAGTGAACTATTTTATCATGGCTGTTATACACAGAAAGATAAAACGTATGCATTTTGATGAGTTTTGATTCCTTCACAAATGATACGAATTATTGTCGGTTAATTTTCTAAAAATGACTTAAGAAATACGGCATCCGCAGGTGGACGAGTCTGCACCCCTGATCACTTCACTCCTTTTGTCTACAGGTTGCACTTGACCCCGCTTCTAGCGTCTGTTGCCGTGCAACATCAACGAGGTGGCAGTCACATGATGGGAGGAGCAAGAGAAGTTAAAGAGTTGGGTGCAGAAGTGGGGCTTTACTCTGGAGTGGTGCATCCTGCTCTCTTGACCCATTTCTTAATCGCCAGTGTTTTGGACCATGATGATGATGGAGGGCTTATGAGGCAATTAAGTGTTTTTGATCTTTTGCCTGCCATTTTAGGATTCTGCTTATTTGCTCTGTTTTTGGATACACTTGCATGTGCTTTTTTTGTGGTTGTGTGTCGAGATCACTGTTTGGAAGCTGCTGTCCGATTTCCAAGTTGCGTGTGTTTATTATTTTATTAATCTTATAACAAAATTCATACACTTGCTTGTTGCCAAGGGTCAGATTTATATGCACAAAAAGATGCTTGAAGTGTACTACGCAGCTTTCTACGCAAAAGTCGAGGTTTATTAAAAAAAAAAAAAAATGGACAGGGGAATATGCGTATATTTACAGCAACTCTGATCCATCTGTATGCCATATTTTGGACAAACTTAGAAATAACGACACCCTTAATCCAGTTGAGTAAATTCTAAACCTGCCAAATGACGACTCGCGAGTATCATAATTTGTGTTGTCAGGCCGTTATTATAATGAGAATTGACGTGACAAACATATTAAAGCTTAAAGTGGTGCACAGACTCTATTCAAGCTCCCTTTTTAAGAGGGTCAATGCTGCGTATTTGCACTGAACACATTTTTTGTGATTCTATCAGTTTATATCAGCTACCTGTTGTCACGTCACAGGATTAGAAACCAAAGAGCAGTGAAAAGAGAGAGACGTGAACCACTCCCTGCCTACAGAAAGCTCGGCCCTACAGAATATTCATAGCCTAATTTGACACAGTATGGCTTGCTTTCCTGCTGCTTGAAAACTACATAAATGGTCAAATATGAAGGGAATAAACTTTTGGGGAGCGGCAGAATTTTATTTTGACCATGATGATGGAGGGCTTATGAGCTAATTTAGGCCCCTATTCGGTTTTTATAACATAATCAGAGCCGTTGACGGCACGCATAGCAAAAGAAGTTAATTAGCAGCAAAAACTTTTCACTAATTAAGATGACAGTTAGAATGAAAACCGACAGCCACTGCGTCCCTCCAGGACCGGAGTTCGACACCCCTGCCTTAAGGTTTTTGGACTTCAAACCCAGAAGTTGTGGGTTCAGATCCCACTACTGACACCAATGGGTGACCACAAGCAAGTCACCTCATCTGCCTCTGCTCCAATTGGAATGAGGAAGGACATGTCAGCAATTGTATCTCAGATGTTGTTAAGTTACCTTGGATGAAGGCATCAGTCCCCAAATAGGTAAAAAAATATGAAAGAGATTAAAACCGGATTAGAAGCAGAACTCGCAAAATATACCCTGCTTTTCAAAACCTGATTCTCAGTTTACGTCAAACGTATCTCATGTCTCCTTTTTGTCTAAAGTTATGTCTCCTAAGGAATTTTAGGAAAAACACCGGTGGCAAGGTTGATCCTTAATGACGTTTACCTGAGAATCTCTTTTAACTTTCATGAGCCATCAAAGATTATCATGAGAAGCAGGAACGTTCACCTCGGGGTTGATGATATCGATATTGTGCCTATGTTGAGCTTTTTATTTTTTCTGAAGTGCTCTTGGCTTTTGTAGTCATAGCAGAGCTACATGGAGTGGAGTTAGGATATTTCTTGATTATAGTTTCACCCATCTCTGCTATGGCATAAAGTTTACATTCTTGATGGTTGGGTTCAAGCTAGCTCGGTATAACACAAGGAGATTCACTCGAAAGAGGCCCCGGATATTCTGTAATGACTCTCGATATGACAAAGCAATCTTAATGAAACAACGGGCAATGTGCTCCTCAGTATATTGAGCTTCGAACAAGCCGGGATGCCCCTGCATCGGAGCGATGAGGTAGGCACCAGACAGCTGTCACAATGTTTAACCTCCTTCTGCATGCATCCTGACCGTACTCGACTTCTCATCAGGATGGTGGTGTACAGTATTGAGCAGTGCATCTTTATGGTGTGAACCTATTGAGTCACCAATTCGTTTAAGCGATGTCAGAATCAACTGGATGATTGTGAGTTAAAGGAAGGTTACTTCCAGCAAGATGGAAGAACGTGTCACACATCGGCAAGGAGCCTGGCAGAAATGGAGTCCTTCTTTGGTAACAGGGTCATTTCAAAGGAGCTTTGGCCTCGACGGTCACCACCACCAGACTTCATCCTTCAAAAGAAAAGTCTATCGGAACAAACCTCGCACTGTGGAAGATTTGAAGGAAAATAGTCAGTCAGTCATTGTCCAACCTGTTATATCCTAACTACAGGGTCATGGGGGTCTGCTGGAGCCAATCCCAGCCAGCACAGGGCACAAGGCAGGAACAAATCCCGGGCAGGGTGCCAGCCCACCCACACACCAAGCACCCACTAGGGACAATTTAGGATCGCCAATGCACCTAACCTGCATGTCTGTGGTCTGTGGGAGGAAACCCATGAAGACACGGGGAGAACATGCAAACTCCACGCATGGAGGACCTGTGAAGTGAACCTGGGTATCCTAACTGCGAGGCAGCAGCGCTACCCACTGCGCCACCGTGCCGCCCCTGAAGTACAAATAAAAACATTAAATTAAATTAAAAATAGAATTCAAATTTAAGATTTAAATTTAAAATTAAAACGCAAACAAGACAAGACATTGTGCAAAGACAAGATTGATGCAATGTATGCTATTTTTATTTCACTTTACTGCTAACATTTTGTGATAACTGTCATGGATGAGATGTTCCTAAGCACAATGAGCCCCAACAGTGACTCAAAATTCCCACTGGGGGGATTGGTGCCACACACTCATACCTAGGAGGCTGGTGTTTTTTTTTTTTTCTTTTTATAGTTTTATTGATTTTATTAAAATGAAATAACATTCCATGCACATAACTCAAGTTTTACAAAAAAATGAAAAGTAAATCTACTCTCTCTATATATAAAATCCTAAGCCTAAAAGTCCTCTTTTTTATTCTATCCATCCATCCATTATCCTCCCCACTATATCCTAATTACAGGGTCACGGGGGTCTGCTGGAGCCAATCCCAGCCAACACAGGGTGCAAGGCAGGAAACAAACCCCGGGCAGGGTGCCAGCCCACCACTGGGCACACACACACACACACCAAGCACACACTAGGGGCAATTTAGGATCGCCAATACAACTAACCTGCATGTCTTTGGACTGTGGGAGGAAACCCACACAGACATGGGGAGAACATGCAAACTCCACGCAGGGAGGACCTGGGAAGCAAACCCGGGTCTCCTAACTGCGAGGCAGCAGCGCTACCCACTGCGCCACGCTGAAGGAAAACATCCAACGTCAAATTGCTGCTATTCCCACCCGAGACGCTTACCGATACGTTCAGGACCATGGAGCGCCGAGTCGAAATGTGTCTGGCAGAAAACGGAAACCACTTCCAGCATCACATGTAATGCAATCGATTACACGTACGTCAAGGTATAGAGCGGATTTTTTTTTTTGGTTCAGATTGCTTCATCCTTACGGGAGTTACAACAGACAACAATGTTCGGGGCCTCTTTCAACAACAACAACAACAACATTCATTTCTATGGCCCATTTTAATACAAATGATGAGCTCAAAGTGCTTTACCTGATCGATTGAATCTCCCTGTAGCATCAGACTCCTGACATCTCTTATTACGGTCATATCAACAAGAAGCTTTGCCCTCAAACAGCCCATGGATTTCACACCACTTCGTAACATTAAAAAAAGGAAATGAACATAGTAATTGAAATGGCAACAATTTTATTTTAAATTGCTAGCCTTCAGAATTTGTACAAAAAAAAGAGGGGTCTTTCCTTTTATAAGTTTTAAGGAGGGGGTTGTGTGCTCTTTCAGTGCTTTATCGTGTTATTTCAATTTTGACAACCCCCCCTCCCCAGTAAGTCAACCACCCATTCTTTTAAAAATGAAAGTGTACTGCCGGCCAGGGGAGTGACCATTTTCTTGAATAAAATTAAAAGTATTTCTGAAAGCACTCGTAAATTCTTAAAATCAAATTACATCGGCCATTTATCAAACATTGACTGCTGTTTCCTGCACGGTTGCCTCATTATCCGTCTGTACAGATGTCGTGCTATTTCTGTATTACTTAATTTGTTTGCATTATAATGATGCAAATCGGGATGGGCTGAAGTCCCCTACGTGGTTCTCGACGAATGCCGCCAGGACAGACTTCTCCATGACTCTGAATTAGATTATGCAGGTAAATGAGAATGGGTGGCGGGCTAATGATGCAAAGCAGCTGGGCAAGGCGATGGTTCTGCTCACTGGAAGAAATGAGCAAATTGCAATTCTGACCCTTGAAATTAGTCACAGACTATTTTCTGCAGTAAATATTTAGTCATGGGTAAGGGAAGAGATTACTATTAGCGGAATGGGGCACCACACTCATCGTCATTCTCCCAGGTGGAGGTTTCTAATTATGTTTAAATAGTACACTGTATGAGTAAGGAGCATGACAAAGCATTTAAGTAACTGTTAATGAACTGCAATCGCATTCTTTTTTTATTTCATTTTATACTTTAATAGCCAAATTGTTGTTTTTTTTCTTTTTTTTTTTTTTTGGTTGTCTGACCACAGAATGACTTCACTGGAAATCCAAATTGCAGTACACCGGGATGTTAAGTGAAAACGGCCCCCTCAATGGGAATTGCTCATATTTATAAACTACGAGGGCTAATCAAAAACCCTCACCTTAATAGCCTCACCTATTAAGAGAAACACCAGGAAAAGCAAACAAGTTTAATTTTTAAACATAATGCCCGCAAAGAATAAAAATTTGCTGTGAACACTCAGTTTTTTTTTTTTTTTTTTTTTTGGTCCAGCACTTTCAGACTCATCAGTACGATAAGACCCCCACATTTGCTGGACTGTTTGACTCATCTTGGTGTTTAGTTATGCAACACCTTCAGATTTTTGTGGTTCCGACCGATTTTTGGCCCGAAAAAACTCTCCCGTTTAGGCCATTTTAGGCCATTTTATTTTTTTACACTAAATTGCACCCCTATGATAAAGGGTTAACCACTAGCCACTGTGCACCCTTTTTCCTCTTCTCCGTTGGGCCACAATTTCATTTTGAAGGCGGTGTTGTACTTTTTGTCTTCCGACCAGCATGATGTTTCGTTGTTTTTGTCACATCTCTGCTATCAAAAGCCGTGTGTCATCTGCGTCACGTCAGTGGAGGCGCCTTCTCCTGTACTATGGCTTCATGGCTATTTTTAGTAGGGCTTCATCAGTCACAAATCTGTCAAATTATGGCCTAGTTATTTAGAGCAACATTTAGCTAATTATAAGAAACATATACAGGCAGTCTCCGGGTTACGTACAAGGTAGGGGCTGTAGGTTTGTACTTAAGTTGAATTTGTATGTAAGTCGGAACAGGTACATTATTTTAATAAATGCTATTGTTGACCGACTGTAACCAAGTGCTCTGCCAAGTGCTCTCTGACCTTTCTATTATTTCTACTTTATTTTCCATAGTGATGGCTTTTCTCTTCTTTACTGTATCACCAGCACTTGTATCAGATTTATGTTTCAGAGACATTCTTGAAGGGTGAAGGCTGTCCCATACGTGCGCATGGGAGGCAGCTAAAGGGCTTGAGTGAAGGCAGTTCTGAGGCATGCTGGGATGTGGCAGAGTGCACTGACTCTTTTTCTCACTTCCCTGTAGACCATTCCCGGGAGATTCCACCTGGCTCTCTTGACGTCACTTCTGGGAGCCAATGGAAGTAGACCTTACCGGCCCCGGCCCCGGCCCCGGCCCCGGCCCCTCTGATGTCACGTCCGGGCTTGATCCAATGATTGATGAACATGTGCCTGATCCTTATGACCTCACTTCCTGTCTTCCCCTTTAAAAGCCTGCCCTTTTTCCCTTTTCCCTCAGTCTTGTTCTGGACTCAGTTGTATGCACTTCAGTGCTGGTTATTTGATAAAAACGACTTTTGCAGCCGGGATACCATATTATACGGGTGGCTGCCCCAAACCTTTATCTGTTTATGTCTCGCTTTTGTGACAAGACAAAAGGTTAAGATGAGCTCTTCTGCACAGCACTGTACACGCGATCACAGCGGGAAGGCACCCGTCGCCAACACGTCTGATGTACTGACAAGAGACAACTTCCCGCTATGTGCGTAACAGTACAAGCAGGCTTGCTATTGAGAATGAATGGGGGCGGCGAGGGGGGGGTTCATCACCAGCCCACCTCACAGTCACCTCCATTACAGTATGCTGCCTGCAGCGTCCGCCCACCGAGAACGAACAGGGTGCGGCCAAAGGCAGGTAGTGAATCGTCCACCACCAATCATAGGCAGACATCTGAGGCAAATTACAATGTTACCCCCCCCCCCCCGCCGCCCCGTTCACCCTCAATGGCCTCCGTTCAGCCACAACTGGGTCACCGCTTGCAGCATTACCAGCCGCCCACCGAGAAGGAACGGGGCAGCCGTGTGTGATGGGCGTGCAGTGAAACCGCCTGAGGGACACTTCACTGCACGAGCAGCGAAATCGCGCCCCTCCAGTCTCCATCCAACCACCACTTGCAGCGTCCCCAGGCCGAAAATGACGGAGCGACAGTTACTGAGGCGCATACACCGCAGCTGCGGCCGCATTGGTAAGTCGTAGGTCGGGTGTCCGTAACCTGGGGACTACCTGTATAGGCAAAATCCAAATCCCCTACTTTCCATATTTTTACAAGCATATACACGCTGGTTAGTTTAGCTGAGCTTTAAATTATACATACATAAAATAATAACACTCCCTTTGTATGCATAACAATTACTTATGAATGCATTGAAATCACTTCAGTTTGTTTTTTGTCTGGAATCTCTTGAGTCATGGACTCTTGGCTTCTAGTTATACAAGACCTCAAGATTTTTGGAGTGCTCTCTCATTTTGGCCCTCTAAACCCCCCAAAAAATTCCAATTTTTAGGCCATTTTTGGTCCATTTCTTCACTTATTTTACAAAATTATTTTTATTATTTTGCCCATTGTGTTGTATTGTTGCAATAAGTTATCCATCCATTATCCAACCCACTATATCCCAACTACAGGGTCATGGGGGTCTGCTGAAGCCAATCCCAGCCAACACTGGGCACAACGCAGGAAACAAACCCAGGGCAGGGCGCCAGCCCACCGCAGATGTTGTGATACCATTAATAATTAATCGTTACATTCAGAAAACATTTAACTGTGAGGAAGCTGCGGATTGCGGTTTTTGGGGCTGGTCTCTGATTTCAGCTGCAAGAAATATTTACAGTATTACATTTTCGGCTTTCAACTGAAAATCAGCACTACAAACGCATACTGTGTTCAAGTCAAAAATGTAGAGTATCTACAGAGGAGCAACAACGCTTACTTATTTTCCAACTTTGGAACTTGTTACTTACTTGGAATACATCTTGTTGAGTGGCTGCTGTAGAGTGTAGACGCATGAGGTTTTTTTGTTTTATTTTAATCGACTGAAATCGTCTAGTGCGTTCTTCTTTGTTTTCACCCGTAGTTGTCATGGGTATGTGGTCAAAGTACGAAAAGTGATACAACAAAAATTGGGAGAAAGAAGCCACATTAATGGATTGGATATGCAATGTACCGGGAGACGATACTATAGCTTTCTGTCGATATTGCAGATGTGACATTCATGCCTATCATAGCGATTTAGTAAATCATGCTGAAACGACAAAGCACAAACGAAATGACGAGCCTCTTTCAAATGCACAGACTTTATACTTGATGTCTGTTGCCATGTAAAAACTGCAGCCAACACTGTCAAGATAGCAGAGTCGAAGCTGGCGGCTTGTGTGGCGTGCCATTCCAGTATAGCAACAGTAGATCACATAGGAGAGCTTGTTAGAGACATCTCAGGTAAAGACATAGCACTCCACCAAACAAGATGTTCCGCAATCATCAAAAATGTTCTTGGGCCTTCTGGGCATGAAGAATTCATCTCAGACTCAGATGTAGTTAGACGGTAAGGAGACAGGATGTGGCAAGGCATGCTGGAAGCTTTCTTACGCATTAGAAGCTACATGAGGCACAGAAGGATCTGTTGTAATGGATTTATTCCAACAACAACTTCCTCTTCTTCTTCTTCTTCTTCATCTTTCGGCTGCACCCATTAGGAGTTGCCATAGCGGATCATCTTTCTCCATATCTTCCTGTCCTTGTCATCTTGCTTGGTCACACTAATCACCTGCATGTCCTCTCTCACCACATCCATAAACCTTCTCTTAGTCCTTCCTCTTCTCCCCTTACCTGGCAGATCTATCCTTAGCATCCTTTTCCCAGTATACCCAGCATCTCTCCTCTGCACATGTCCAAACCAACGCAATCTCGCCTCTCTGGCCTTGTCTCCAAACCGCCCAACTTGAGCTGGCCCTCTGTTTTATCTTGGTAGAGTAATATATTGCTCTACCTTCCCCTTTGTATTATTAATACGTAGCCTCTGTCAGAATGCCTAATCCCACAGACTTACCACTGTTTATAAGGTACTAGCAAAATACCCACGCTTTGCAGTGGCGAAGTACTGCCTTAAAATATTTATTAAGAGGAAAAGTAAACCTTTTTAAACTGAGGGAAAATATACCAATAATTATTTGTTAAGAATCTCTTTGTATACCACATTGTCAGTTCGGCCCTCCAGTTGTAACATGACCAAGCTGTGCGCTGAGCTTACTCTTGAGCATGTAACTTACAGTTGGCTATGTGAACAGTAATCTTGTTTCAAATCTCACAGCTTGGATTGCTGCTGTCATAATCGGTTTGAGTTTCATGGTTTGTTTCAATTACGACAGTATTTGCAGGACTTGTTGTATTGAAGTGACATTCGGAATCTGTCCAGCGTTGTAAGCATACAACCGGTTTCATCGATAACTTCACATCCAGCTTTTGAGAGTTTAAACATTCATAAACATCAAAGTGTCCACTACTGAAATCGTCACCTGTCAATCTAAGATGTTTAAGAGGCATTGGCGGTTGTCCAAAGGTGTAAAATATTTGGCCATTTTGGTACTCTTGAAAGCGACAACCGAACAATTCAGCGGCAGCCATCAACTCACATGCAGAACCATAGGTGAAGGGCTTAAGCATTTCACTCTTCTAGTGCTCCTGTGTAGTATAATTATCTCCTGTACCGTCATCAGTCCACACCTTGAACCTGTCCCAGTCATTCAATACATAAGACACAATGTTCCTCCGGATATCAAGAGTGAGCCTGATATGGCCGTGCAATATGTAACAAAGAGAATGGAAAAGGCAGGTGCCATCTCCGGGCATGGAAACCACTCGGTAAGTGACAGTTCTTTGATCGATAGTGATCACCTCGATAGACATGGTAATGGGGGTACGGTTGGAACGATAAAGGAAATGGGTACCTGAACAATGTAAAGTAAGTCGAAAATACCTATACAATAACTATAATCGTAATAAACGAACAATAAAACAGCGGAGAAGCCGTGGATTAAATAAAAAGGCTGCAGTTATCAGGAGGGAGACGTGAATCCCGTGGCGAAGCAAGGAAGGGAATGAAGAGACCGGAGCGACGGACGGCCTTATATAGGCAGGCAGCCAACAACGTGGGAGGCGTTGGGATGGGGGACCCAACTCCGACTCACACGGCGACTGAGCTGCAGGCTATGGACGTATATATGTACGTAAGTAGGATTCAGTTAGCGTTGGGAACCCACGTACCAAATTTCTTGAAGATGGGCCCATAGGTAACAAAGACAATTGGAAAGTTCAATATGGCGGCTGACAGTGGCGTCATACCACCAAAATAAGTACGTACATCAGTTTCGGTTTGCGCAGGGAAGCCACCTACCAAATTTCGTGAAGATGGGGCCATAAATAAGAGTTTAACATGGCGAATGTTTTCGACCGTTATGACCGTTATGCATAGAATTTCAAAATGAAACCTGCCCAACTTTTGTAAGTAAGCTGTAAGGAATGAGCCTGCCAAATTTCAGCCTTCTACCTAGACGGGAAGTTGGAGAATTAGTGATGAGTCAGTCAGTCAGTCAGTGAGGGCTTTGCCTTTTATTAGTATAGATTATTGTATATAACTTCTCCCCACCTTCCCTTCTATATCTATAACCTCAGGCAATTAGATGTAGTAAAAAGACAAGCAGAAGTTAAGTTACAGTTTAAACAATGTATTATTGATAATATTCATAAATAATAGCAAAATGCAAAGTACATTTGAATATTGGCAAACATACAACCTGATTAAATGGTGATGTGTAGTTTCAGGCGGCACACAGACTTGTAGTTATTTAAAATGTCTCTAATTAAGGCATCATTGGTGCTCAGCTTTCTTCAGAACAGGCCACAGGCCTGTTCAATATGGCTGAAGCTGTGCGCTCCATTGTGTTGTCTTCTTCATCAGTGTTTGGTAAGAGATTCTTCTTTCAGATGTTAGTAAGAGAGAGAGATAGAGAGATAGTGTGAGGTGAAGCAAGTAAATTTATAGATGTTCTGTCCAACCCCTAGAGCCAATAGGGCATCATAGTACTTAAAAGCCTCTGAGACGAGCCAATTCCAAACAGCCATACCTCAGACCAATGGGGAAATAGAACATCTTAATACCTGCCATCCCCCAAAACCATTTGTTGAGCTAAAGTTTGCCAGTTAGGCAACCTGGCTTCCTTGCGGGGGGTTGAAAGACTCTAGCAGAGAAACATTTGTGTCAAGCACTTTCTTCCCCCAACTCTGTCATAAAATTCAAAGAGACTCAGTCGTAAAAGGGGTAAACATGACTGCTTCTCATTAAAGTAACACTAAATTACATTGCTTTGCCTAAATTACAAATAAAGACATACAAAATATTTATCAAGTTATATGCAAAATCTCACATCACAACACCCTCTAATCTCTAATATCTTCATTTCTAATCCTGTCCATCCTCGCCACACCCAGTGCAAACCTTAGCATCTTTAACTCTGCCACCTCCAGCTCTGTCTCCTGTGCCAGCGTCTCCAACCCATATAACATAGCTGGTCTCACTACCATCCTGTAGACCTTCCTTTTCACTGTTGTTGACCCGTCTGTCACAAATCACTCCTGACATTCTTCTCCACCCATGCCACCCTGCCTGCACTCTCTTTTTCACTTCTCTTCCACAGTCACCATTTCTCTGTTGATCCCAAGTATTTAAACTCCTCCACCTTCACCAACTCTCACCTGCATCCTCGCCATTCCACTGACCTCCCTCTCATTCACACACATGGATTCTGTTCCTACTGATCTTCATTCCTCTCCTCTCTAGAGCAGATCTCCACCTCTCCAGGGTCTCCTCAACCTGCTCCCTACTATCGCTACAGATCACAATGTCATCAGCAAACATTACAGTCCACGGGGACTCCTGTCTAATCTCGTCTGTCTGCCTGTCCATCACCACTGCAAATAAATTTATTCCAACGACAGCTATGCTGGTTAAATTCAACGCAAGCATTTATTATACTGGCGAGCTGACGTTGATGACGTTCTACCAGAGGAATATTTTGTTGCTAAAGATTAATAAGGTTAGTTTTTGATTTTTTATAGACTGTTCAATGCTTGTATGGACTGGGTGTTGGGCAAGGTTGTGAAGTCCAGCGGCTGTGAGGCATCTGTTGGTGAAGAAAGATTCTTGATTTTGCTGACGATGCTGTGATCTTCGCAGAGTCAATAGAGGCTCTGATCGGGGCGTTCGAGAGACTGAGTGAGGGGTCCAAGTGTCTGGGCTTGTGAGTGTCCTGATAAGAAACCAAGATTCAGGCCTTTAATGACCTCTTGGGCACGGCCATCAGCAGTGTGTCTGTCTGTGGAGAGAGTGTCGACCTCGTCATTGAGAGGTTTACTTACCTCGGCGGTGACATTCATGTGTCTCTGGTGACTCTTCCTATGAAGTCAGTAGACGGATTGGGAGAGCATGGGGGGTCATGAGGTCGCAGGAAAGGGGTGTGTGGTGCTTCTGATATCTATGCAAAAGGATGAAGGTCCAAGTCTTTAGAGTCCTGGTCTTCCTGTCTTGCTATATGGTTGTGAGACATGGACGCTATTCAGTGACCTGAGATGAAGACTGGACTCCTTTGGTACTTTGTCTCTCCAGAAAATCCTTGGGTACCGTTGGTTTCACTTTGTGTTGCTCATGGAGTCCTGAATGAGGCACATGACCTGCATTGTGAGGGAGCGTCAGTTACGGCTCGTAAGATCCTCATTGTCGGGGACCTGAGTGGCTGGACCAGGCCAAGGGGTCGCCGACGTAACACCTGACTGCGGCAGATAGAGGATCATTTCCGGAGGGTGGGACTGGACCGCGTGTCTGCCTGAGGGGTTGCCAACCGGGATCCTGAGCTGTTTTGTCGTGTAGTGGGTGCGGCAACGTGCTGTACCAGTGCAGGCTCCCCAAGTTGACTTGACCTTGTGTGTCTGGCCTGCAAACAAGTTGAAGTTGTAGCAGATTCTGAGCGACTGTTCTGTATACAAATCAGACGCATAACTGACGTCTTGTTTTAGTCCTACTATGACTGGTGAACACTAAACATGCATTACTATTACAAAGGTAACATGTAAACCATTGAAAATGTACATCACATTTACTTCATTTCAGAGGTAATAAAAATTTCTGAAGTTATTGTATTGCTTTTTAGGCAGATTTAACCAGTTTAAAATAGTCTGCAAGACCCCCATTCATGGAAACGTTATAAAAATGGCATTCATGGATGAGGGTTAATCTCATTTCAATTCATTTCAGTGGGATACGAGCATTTTGACTTACGAGCTCGATCACAGAATGAATTAAACTCGTATCTCAAGGTACCACTGGAATAGAGAGATGAGTAATGCCATTTTTGATCTGTTTTACTGTTGGAGGTTTGAAGGCAGCCCTTGGGCTGTTTTTGGGCTACTTTTTCTAGAATTTTGAAAAAAGTGTCTGGCAACCCTGGTGAAGGGGTCCTTTCTAAATCCACTGTATTGCGCTTGTGTGCCCTATGAAGGAATGCCATCCCATCACTGGTTTTGTTTCATTGCCTTGGACCAAAAGCTTCCAAACATTTTCGTTGCCGTGCTTAAAAATCCTATTGGACGACAGAATGAACGTTTAGTGTCTAAATGCGCGGAATATCACAAAAGGGTGGGCTTCATAAACATTTTAACATTTCATGAATTCAACTCAGACCTCTGTGACGCAAAGTGAAGGCTCAGCTAAAGTGAGCGATTGAAAGCAAAGCAAAATAAAACTCCAAATGTTTTGACCTGGAGGGTATTTCGGAGCTTGGATGGGAATGATATACGCCAGTCTCTTTGGGATGCCCTCTCGTCAACGGACTCGGCTAACACAAACTGAGTCTTGAGGGCCTCGGCTGAAAGCATGAAAGCATTCCACCTGTATTGTTGGCAGATGTTCCATAAACGTCAGCAAGATTTAGACGGTTGTCCGGTGCATACAAGGAGTACTTCATAAACTTTAGAACATCTGTTGGTAAATAGGGAACAAACAAGAATGCAATTTGGAGCCAAACATCTGCGGCCCATGGTCCACATCTTAACTCATAAAGGAAACAATGCTTTCTAGTGATCATTACCAGATATTGATTTTAGATGGATATCAGACAGCTCGAACTTGGCAGGACGCAGACCACATAAGATGCCTTTTTGTGCTGCTTGATTCATTTTGTCTTATTCTAAATGTCCTTTAATTGACAAATAGAACAAAAAAAAAGTATAATTGATCTCATCTGTGGGAAATATTTCATAAAACAACAGGCCCAGATGTGGGATTTAGGCATGTGGTAGTAAAATACCACAAAGAAAAAAAAAAAAGAAAAGAGTCAAGGTTCCACAATTCCTGATGCCAACAGATGTGCTCGAGCTCAGCTCTGCTTGTTTTGAAATACAATTAGCAGGAACCTTTTTTTTTTTTTTTCCCGGCTGCAAAATTGACTATTAATTGATTACAGCTGCCAGGCATATATTTAAAAAAAAAATAGGTATTGTCACCAGCATTGAAACAAAAATAAATGAGCAATTTGATAAAATTGTATAGCGCTGTTAAAAAAAATGTAGATCCCGCAAAATTTTCTCAGCAGGCTGCCTCTCTCGCTGGAAAACGAGGGCAGACTGTCAGCTGCTGCGCGGACCCCCCTGAGATGCGCGTCAACTTTGACGGTGATCGTTTTTTACAGATCGTTATTTTACACTCTTTAACACGTAGATGACACAATTTTACAGTGGGGAACCTTGAAGAATGAAGCATACAAAAGTGACATCTCTACAGTACAGTGTCTTCAGAACCCTTCAGTTATTCACGCTTCTGTTGCAGCCTATTTTAGACATGTTTTTCAAAGGTATCAAAAAGTGGAAACACAAAATATCACATTGACACAAGAATTCAGGGCCCTTCATTTTTTTCACATTTATGTTCCAGCCTTAAGCCAAAATTATTAAAATTATTTTTCCCAACCCAGCAACACTCAATAGACAGATAGATAGAAATAAAAGGCACTCTATGATAGAGTTGGCAGGATTTGATAACTAGATATATGTGAAAGGCACTATATTATAGATAGATAGATAGATAGATAGACTTTAATTTAGTGTAGTAGGCAGGATTAGATAGATAGATAGAT
>JANRMT010061414.1:6100066-6116118 GCA_026402145.1 Polypterus bichir lapradei | reverse complement strand
TATCTATCTATCTATCTATCTATCTATCTATCTATCTATCTATCTATCTATCTATCTATCTGTCATTATTCTTTGCTTTTAATCTTGTCTATAAGCTGCCTGTATTAAGTTCCGTCTTTTGTGGGTGGTTCCCCAGGAGGCGGGGCCAATTGCCAATCTTTGCCAGGAACTGCCCTCTGCACTTTAAATTCTGGAGGGTTCTCCCACAGAGCCTGGCAGTTCCTTTTTGTATGTGTTTAGGAGTGGTGATTTTACTTGTTTCTACTTCTGTGCTTTTGTGAATTTCTGGATTTTTTACCTATTTGTTCTGTTCTTTTTATTTATTTATTTATTTCTGCATTGAGACCTTGTTTGTCTTCTATTTTAGGCAACTCCATTTTGACTTTTGTGCTCTACAGAGCTTGCTTTTGTTTCAGAGCATTTGTGTGGGAATACAACTTTTCTTTTCTTGTCCAGTTGCATTTGTGATGTGTTTTACAGTTAGTCAGATGACTGGCACTGCACTGAGGTGTATGGTAGAGTGGAGCCACTTCGGTTTACTCTTATGGAGTCATTTCAGTGTTCGTCTGTCAGTCGTGTTCTGAACTTTGATTTCATGACATTCACGTCAGACTCACAGAGGTATGGAGACCCAAACAAAGCAGACATTTTCAGAGCTGCTTGGTGAAGATTCTTATAATTATCTGGCTCTGCTAAGCTCCAGAAATGCCGTTGAGACTTTAACTGCACATTATTTTGAAGGTTTACTAATATATCTTCTTATATAATACGCTACCGTGGCTGTCCGTTTGTCTGTCCAGGATTTTAAATCACCTGTAGCTCACAAACTGTTTGACCTGAAATTTGGTACACATATACTATGTGACGTCTACTATCTGCTTTTAGGGGGTATCCTTCAATAAGGGCGCGCACAAAAAGGCGACTTTCAAAAGGGTGACCTCAATTGGACACGGCGAATAAAGGCACGCGTAAATAAAGGCGAGCTTCAAAAGGGCGACCTCAATTGGGTGCAGCGAATAAAGGCAAACGCAACAAAATTATTACAGAAAATGTATAAGATAAAGGCAATGATTGAACGTATAAAAAGGTGAAAGCAAGAATATTAAAACATCCAGTTAATTAATGCATGAACTTCTAACGAACTACTTCTAACAAACTATTTCTAAAGCTCTCTATATTTTGTTGTTTTCAAAATTACAGAAAATTAGATTAAGGCAACGACTGAACGTATAAAAAGGCGAAAGCAAGTTACACTTGAAGCTGTAGATTATGTGCATATACATTCCAAAGGCTGATGGGGAAGATTTGTCCGTGACGTAGATTGCTTCGTGATGGGCGTCCGATCCATGTGTCTTCGAAGTAACCAAGCAGATCTCTGATGTCTCAAAGAAAGGCGTGTCCATTAGCTCTTCAAAGACGTCGACAACATCACCCTTTTGAAGCACTCCTTTATTTACGCGCACATTTATTCGGCGCCCAATTGAGGTCGCCCTTTTGAAGGTCGCCTTTATTTACGTGCGTCTTTATTCGCCGCGCCCAATTGAGGTCGCCTTTTTGTGCGCGCCCTTATTGAATAGAACCGCTTTTAGGGTGATGATTGACCTCCAAGGTTATTCCTCTTTTTATTTTTATTTTATTTTATTGTAGAATCAACTCTCTGCAGCAGCCAGCAGGGCGGCCGTGTGGCACATGTGTATGGGCACCGTTCTCATCCCTACCACCTTCGCCGTCACTTCCCCTACCTCTTCATATCTTAAATCATTCTTGAGGCAGATTGAAGACTTGAGTGCCATCTTAAGTGAAAAATTAAGGAAAACGTAATTGCAACACAAACACCGACTTAATCAGTTTTAACACAAAAAGACGGCGACGGAAGAAGAGAAGAAGTGGGCCGCTAGGGTGGAGAAAAGAAGACGAATGATAAACGTACAGAGAAAGAGGATGAAAACTACAAGTGTATTCACTGCATGTTATCATGCAGTGCGCCGTTACTGGTAATATATAAAATCCAACGTCTTTCTTTCTTTCTTTCTGTCTGTCCACTTTTCATGAGAGAACTACTTAACAGATTTAGATCGGGTTTCTTTTCTATAATTTGCTTGAACATTCCGGTTGATTTTGCGACTTCTCTCATTCCGCTATGCATCAGAGTTCGCTTGTGGTTCCGATTTATTTGCACGAATCCGAGATCCACAAAACAGGCCGGGGGAGGGAGGGGGGGCGCACTCCCCTCACTCACTCGTCACCTTCAGGACGTGGTCCTTAACTCCGCTTAGCTAGCGAATGAGAGAACAATTGAATTCAACTTTTGTTGGATATTTAAAATAAAGAGTTACTTAAGTCTTGATGAGTTTGAGTTCCGCATATTCTCTTAAGTGTCTGCCACACTGAAAAGAGAGATTGTAATTCAGATTGTGGATCGTAATATGATTTTTTTGGAAAGATCGCCTGCACCCCTAATTTGACTAATCAAGTTTTCAAATTTATGTGGGATTCATTAACCCTTGGGCGAGCTACTTGGAAAGGGGTGGCGAGGTACTGGGAGCTCGCGAGCGACGTGTTGGTGACCCCCTGCTTTATATCCTTGTGAGTTTAAGTTCTCTCCCTGATGACCTGCGGAGTGTCGATGCGGATTGGCGGGGCTGATCACGTATTCACGTGAATTAACAATTAAGTAAGTAAGTAAGTGAACTTTATTGTCATTCATACCATACAACAGTACAACAACGGATGCATAGCTGAACGAAATTGCGTTTCTCCAGGCTCATTGTGCAGACATAAAAGATAAGTGTATAAAATACGAGTGCACGCAAGACAACATACAGACATTACAAACATTTCACTTCTTACACAGAAAGTAGGTAAGACAGCGTAAGACAACACAAGGCAGCACAGTACAAACAATAAATACAAAAGATATATATAAATGTAAGCCAGTCAGTGGGTGAAATACTGTATAATATGAAAGAAAATATTGCACATCGTTTCTCAGTGATTGTGTTATTGCCCCATATGGATACAATATTTATACATAATATATTGCGGTAGCCGGCCCGGACACAGACAGGCGAACACGTTCAAATCACCAACGACACGTTTATTTACAGTTTTCATATTTACAAGAGTGCACAACAAATCCCAAAAGTCCAAAAAATGTCCAGGCCAGCTCAAATGCCTTCTCTCTCTTCAGGCCGCCTCCTTGCCTCCACCAAGACCTTGTCCTTCCTTCTCTCCCGACTCCAGCCATCGTATGGAAGGAGGCGGCCCCTTTTATAATCACCCGGATGTGCTCCAGGTGCATTCCGACAATCTTCCGCCGGCACTCCCCAGTGTGGTGGAAGTGCCGGCTGCGCACCCGGAAGCACTCCGGGTGTCCCCGATCCCCTTCCCCCCAGCACTTCCGGGTGTGGTGGAAGCGCTGAGGTCCAGGGCTCCAAGGCCACTAGGACGGTTGCCCCCACGTGGTTTGGGGAAGGCGTAAGCCCTCCTCTGGTCCTCCGGGGCGTCCCGGCCGGTGTCGCCCCCCACCAGCCACCTGTGACAATATGCAATATAGGGTGGCACGGTGGTGCAGTGGTAGCACTGCTGCCTCGCAGTAAGGAGACCTGGGTTTGCTTCCCGGGTCCTCCCTGCGTGGAGTTTGCATGTTCTCCCCATGTGTGTCTGCGTGGGTTTCCTCCCACAGTCCAAAGACATGCAGGTTAGGTGCATTGACGATTCTAAATTGTCCCTAGTGTGCGCTTGATGTGTGGGTGTGTGTGCGCGTGCCCTGCAGTGGGCTGGCGCCCTGTCTGGGGTTTGTTTCCTGCCTTGCGCCCTGTGTTGGCTGGGATTGGCTCCAGCAGACCCCCATGACCCTGTAGTTAGGATATAGCGGGTTGGATAATGGATGGATGGATATACAATGTATACAAAGTAATATTGTACAATATTACAGTACAATATAATGTAAACGTAAGACCTATTTGTGCTAATAAAGTGCACAATAAGTAAGAGAGCAAAAGGTCAAAGATTATTTAGCGTAGTTCTGTAGTATTCTGATGGCCTGTAGTGCATACTGCGGTAACGTTTCCCAGAGGGCAGAAGTTCAAACAGCCCATGTGCTGGGTGTGTGAAATCTTTTATGATCTTAACAGATCTGCTCTGGCAACGTGAGTAGTGTAATTCTTGAACAGATGGGAGTGAGGACCCGATGATTTTCTCCGCTGTCCTCGCCACTCTTCGAAGTATCTTCTGTTCAGACACTACGGGGGCCGCTCAAGTTTCCGTCAGCACACCCCTACACCCACAAACCCTGAGCCTCACTTTTGCACTGCCACAGACCAAATTAAGAATCACCAATTGACCAAACAGCGAGGCAGAATGCAGAACAAAGCCATATTACCCAGGGGTGAAAGAGGACCCGTATAATAAAGGGGATACAAAAATTCACAACAGATCAGGCCGGTAATGGGTTATGGGTCTTAAGCCCAGGACACTGGCTCCGTGAAGAAGCAGTGCTAATCACATCACCACCATGACATTCAGCATCTTAAAAGAAAGGCTTATTTGAAAGGAAAGCAGCAACCCATGTCTGTACTGCCTCGAATGTCCATGGACTGAGTCAAGGAATGAAAGGCACTGACTGTCACATGCTCCCAGAGTGAAATCATTTCATTATGATGTCATATAAAAGATGATGAATGACACTGCAATTATTGCACAGTTGTAAAATGTTTCCTCATTACATTGCAGGCAGGGAGATCCAGTTCAGCCAGGTTTATGGGCACTCTTTAGTATACACGTCATATAAATCACTCATTTAGCCGGCTACAAAGCTATAAAAGACTGCAGTGAAAAGTCAGCAATAGAAAAAAAAATCTTATTTATTTTTTTCCTCATAGTGAAATGTTACAAGGGTCAGAGAGTCGTATTTCATTTGCCGCATCCATTCAATTATTTCCAAATAAATAGTCTTTTCTTGCTGCATCAGCAATGCCAACACAGGACCAGCTTGGGGACAACCCTGAGAAAGTCCTTGCGTGGCCTGGCCAGAGACCGGACTTGATGCCATCTCTAGATGGACCCTAAAGGTAGATGTCCACTGGTGGTCTCCATCCAACCCCACAGTGTCTGAGAGGATCGTCGGAGAGGACTTCACAGACCGAGGTGTGTGAAGCTGGTAGGCAGCGGCACCCAATCTTGTGTATCACTCGTCTCTTCGGCGTTGTAGGGTTAACCTCCCTGTATTTATATTCGCAACGGGTACACCACAGTATCCCTTATAGCTTCGCTATACTGTTTATGATTTGGTGTTCGCACAACGTCCAGTTTCTCAGGACGCATCGTGGACGTTCAGCGGCTATGAACCCTTGACACATATTTTTCAGATATCACTGCACACTGGGGACGAATGACTGGAAGATGTCAAATATTATCCAGTTATATAAAAAGGGTGGCAATTCCAAGCACCTATAGGCCAGTAAGCTTAACGTGCATCACAAGTAAATTAATGGAAGGAATTATTAAGGAGAAAATCAAGCAACACTTGGCAAGAACAGGACTTTTACTCAACAGTAATGCATGGGTTCAGATGAGGGTGGCCATGTTTTACAAACGTGTTGGAAAATCCATGAGGAGGCAACAAAAGGATACGGCCAGAGTGGAGCATCTGATGTTATTTATCCGGACTTTCAGAAAGCAATCAATGAGGTGCCACATGAGAGGTTGGGCATCAAACTAAAAGAAGTGGCAGTTCAGGGTGTGGCGTGTAGGTGGGTGCAGAACTGGCTCAGGCACAGGAAGCAGAGGATGATGGGGTGAGGGACCTGTTCAGAATTAAGAGTGGTGTCCAGCAGGGGTTAGCGCTGTGGCCGCTGCTATTTTTAATAAATCTCTTATATATATTTCTCTTCTGGTTTGTCCTGCTTCCTCTTCAAAACCAGTGCCCCCACATGCAGCCCACACGGCATTTCTCAATTCCTATTCCTCCTCTTCCAAACCCTTCCCCACACTGCCTGCGGCCTCCCATGCACCCCCAAGCCACTTTTCTCGATTCCTATTCCTCCTTCGGACTACCGCGTTCCCCGCTCCTCTCTCATGACCCCATTGGTGTCACATCACCGCCCGATATCTAGCTTGACCGCGTGACCTTTCACTTTGGCCACGTGTGCGCCTGCGAGTCTTTTCCATAGCCTGCTACAGGCAGGTACTCTCTCGACCATTGGCATTGGTTTCACTCCTTGCTATTGGTTTCGCTCCTTGCTATTTTCGTTATATTGCGACGGTTGTTTCCTAAACCTTTGTTATAAAATGAACGACAGTATCTTCTCTGTTGACGGGTTTTTGTACAACGCCATCTCTATTCCGGGATCCGGCAACTGCCTGTTCCTATCAGTGGCTTATTTCTTGACACAAATGCAATGCACTCTCACTACAACATAGGGCAGTAGATTTAGTTGCATCACATTAGGACAGATTTGGAGACGCTCTTCCTGTTGTTCTTTCCAAGTCGAGTTATCACAACAAGTCACGAGTACTATCAATACATGGCAACATCTGGAGTTTATGGTGGTGAAGCTGGAATTCAAGCTCTTTCCGAGATTTCCCATGCTACCATTGTCATTTACTTCAAACACGACCCCAACATCCCGCCTTGCATTACGTTTGCAAAGATTTGCGTTAATCTGCAACAACCAGTTTTCAGCCACGGTCAGTTGTACGTTGCTTTTTCTAGGGTTAGATCTTTCGACTCATTTTCTGTCGTCTCCAGCAAAACACCTATTCACAACTGCGCCTTTCAAGAAGTATTTCTTTCTTCTTGATTTCTGAATTCCTTTCTCACCGTTTTCTGTTCCTGTTCTTACACCGCCGTACGCTAAGATGGGCGTCAGCTAGTATAAATAAATTTGGATAGGAATTTAAAATAACAAGCAGGTTCATTTTGCAGATCATACCAATCTGGGTGGACTGGCAGACAATCGAGAATCTATTGAATCATCACAGAGGGACTTGGATATCAGACAGTCTTGGGCAGATTTGTGGCAGATGAAATTTAATGTGAGTAAATGTAAAGAATTACACGTAGGAAGTAAAGACGTGAGGTTTGAATGTGCAACGGGAGGTCTGTAAATTGAAAGTCCACCTCATGAGGATTTAGGAGACGTAGCGGACTTAACACTATCAACGGCCAGACAGTGCTCAGAATCCATTAAGAAGGCTAAGAGGTTATGTCAGGTTATGTAGCGCCTTGACCACAAGTCACAGGAGGTTCTGCTTAAGCTTTATAACACACTGGTGAGGCCTCATCTGGGGTCCTGTACACAGTTTTGGGCCCACAAGACACAGCAGTGCTAGAAAAAGTCCAGAGAAGAGCGACTCGGCTGATTCCGGGACTACAGGGGATGAGTTATGAAGAAAGATTAAAAGAGCTGAGCCTTTACAGTTTAAGCAAAAGAAGATGAAGAGGAGACCTGACTGAAGTGTTTAAAATTGTGAAGGGAATTAGTCCAGTGGATCAAGACGGTGAGTTTAAAATGAGTTCATCAAGAACACGGGAACACAGTTGGAAACTTGTGAAGGGGAAATTTCACACAAACATTAGGAAGTTTTTCTTAACACAGAGAACCAAAGACCAAGTAGTGTGGTAGAGAGTAAGACTTCAAAACTCCACTTGATGTTATTTTGGAAGAATTACATGAATAAGGCTGGTGAGTTTTGTTGGGCTGAAGGGCCTGTTCTTGACTAGACTGTTCTAAAATCATTATTATTACTATTTTAACTGCTGTGGCTCATACAGGGCTCTCCATCTGACACTATGGGTTTTAGCCTGTCTACCCATTTGTGAGGTTAATGAAAACTTGTGTTGTGTAAGGGCAGTGAAGGAGCTCTGGAGACCTTGGAGTTGACGAGCGGAAATTGATCAGCTTGCTAATACTGTGCCATATGCCATGTCCTCCTGTCTCACTACAACCCTCTGACGGATTCCTACCCCATCGATGAGTTTAGCTGTAAGTTCCTGCTGACCTTGTCTTTGACACAAGGGGCCTGTGAATGAAGCTTGTCCACCCAGAGGCTCGTGAAGAGCAGGCTGAGGACCTCAGGTTATACAGGAGCACCTTGAGCTCTTTATGCTCAGCTCACATGAGACACCGATCCTGGTTGGACTTGACACTAACACTACAATTGACAAAATTACAGAGAGTAATGAACTCTTGCGCCACCTGCTGGTTTTCTAGGCGAGTGTAAAACCCTCACTTATATGGCATGGCCTTATTTTTATTTATTTATTTATTTTTTGTATGGTGTCACCTGGGTGGACGTGAGATTCCCAGCCTGAATTTTAATCTCAGTCCAGGCGACACGTGTTTACACAGGACCCAGCTTTCGAATTGAAGACAGGACTCTTGACCAATGAATGCAGAGGAGAGGTGGTTCTTCATTTCAAAAGTTTAAACCCTTGTAAATAATAATGTGACATTTGGAAACTGTTTTTGCCTTTTGTAAATTTAGGGCCTTTTACTAAATGTTGTAATATTTCTGAGCTGAAAAGGTGACACTTAGGGTCTTTTGTGGAAAAAAAAAACACCATAAATACAGTGGAAAATTCATTAAGTTAATAGTGGGTCAAAACTGACCCGAAAGACATGGCAAGGTAAAAATTTTTTATAACCTATACAAATGATGGGATCTTGAAATTATATGGACTGTTTGTTGATTTGGGAAATGTGGGGAAAGTCACAACGTTTCATCCCAAACAGATATTAATCACCAAACCAGGTCAAATCTGACCCGAATACATTTGAATGGTTAAAATCAAGTTTTATGGATTTACTTTATGCGAATTGGTTATTACCAAGGCAACTAGAACAGAGATTTTCAACCACTGGGCCGTGACCCGCTTTTGGGTCGTCGGCAACCGGCAGTGGGCTCAAACAGGGCTCTCCATCTGACACTACGGGTTTTAGCCTGTCTACCCATTTGTGAGATTAGTGAAAACTTGTATTGTGTGAGGGCAGTGAAGGAGCTCCGGAGACCTTGGAGTTGACGAGCAGAAATTGTTCAGCTTTTAAAAAACTGTGCCATGTGCTGCCATGTCCTCCTGTCTCACTACAACCAGTTGACGGATTCCTACCTCGTCTTTGGGTTTAGCCTTAATTTCCTGCTGACCTTGTCTTTGACACAAGGGGCCTGTGAATGAAGTTTGTCCCCCCAGAGGCTCGTGAAGAGCAGGCTGAGGACCTCAGGTTACACAGGAGCACCTTGAGCTCTTTATGCTCAGCTCACAAGAGACGAGTTTCTGTTGTTTATAATGGTAGTGGGTCCTGAGTGGAGCGACACTTTGGTGATCAGGCCTAATTCAACACTCTGACGATCGAGCGCGGATCACAAAAGGGACCCCATTTGGCCTGATGTTTGTGTTCAGTTCACCAAGGGGGACCAACCCCTCCACACTTTTAGGGGAAAAAAAGGGTTTGACACCAGAAAAGGTTGAGAAACACTGACCTGGGCCTTTCTGGGGACTGGGCAGTCTAATGGTCTGGAATCCCTACAGATTTTATTTTTTCCTCCAGCCATCTGGAGTTTTTTTGTTTTTTTCTGTCCACCCTGGCCATTGGACCTTACTCTTTTTCTATGTTAATTAATGTTGACTTATTTTATTTTCTTACTGTGTCTTTTATTTTTCTATTCTTCATTATGTAAAGCACTTTGAGCTACTTTTTGTCTGAAAATGTGCTATATAAATAAATGTTGTTGTTTCTAATAAAGCTTCATTGTTTAGCTCTGTGACGTCAGTAGGCTGGAGGTGAAAAGGCCTGTTTTGATAAAACTGCTTGTGCCAATGCCCTTCCCGTCACTCTAAATGACATATCTGAGAGTTGTGGCAATCACAAACATAAGTAACTTATCGTAATTTGATTTACCGGGCCAGTGTTAATACTATTGACAAGCGACTCCGCTTTCATAAATTCTCAAAGGCCTACAGATAAGCTCAGAATGACATTTTTGGAGTTCACGTTATAATACGGTGCAGTAAGACATTCAATTCTGTTCAATGTAAATTCTACAATTATTAGCCTGATTCCTAGACAGCCACACGCCACATAAGCTAATTGGAGTAATACAGCGATGGTCTTCAACTGTGATGGTTAGTCGCATTTTAAGTCACCGAAAGGAAACAACAACAGAGTTCAGCAGTTAAAAGAACGGAATGTCAGCAACATTTGATTAATCATTTTAAAGCCAAGCATTTGCATTTTATTAAAAACCCAGGGTTGAAATCTGCTGGCAGCAGTTCTCAATTAAGGATTACATTTCATAAACATAATTTCCTGTGGTTTACAAACGTTCCAGCTTCTAACAGCTGTTTATTTAAGAAATTAGGACAAGTAGATTACAATGCAAGCTCTGTTTACAGGGTGACTCTTGGAAATCAGAGCAACTGGGAAGGCAACTTGCATGAAAACATGAGAAGTTGAGACGTTAAAGTCGTTTTGTTTCTTTGTTTTACTGTATGCATGCTAATTCATCTCATCTGCTGGGCCACTCTATCCTTGTGAAGTTCACGATTTGATTATTTGCCAGAAATTTATCTCCACTGATACTGCCTATATAAAATGGAAGAGGAGGATACAGTCTTACAGTTTTCTCAGTAATATGCCAACAGTTAGCTTAATGCTCTCATTTTGAAAGGTTGGAAATATTCAAAATCCAAACAACACAATAACTGTTTCGTTTAAGTCAGGATTCCTCCCTTGGCTTACGTGCAAATTCCTTTTGGATGTAATTTTTGTTCATTTTTTTTTAGCTGTGTCCACATATAATGCAAAAGGCACCTACTGCAATAGTCCTGTCCGTCTGTCGTATGTCCACATGAAACCTCTCCTCTCCCAGTGAACTCATTTTGTTAAAACTTGGCACAATTTTTTTAGGGAATTTTGTTGGGATAGTTCATATTTCATTGAGACATCTCGGATAGAATTTAGAAATTTCAAAATTTCTCACTGAAAAGCATCGTTCAACAGGAAACGCTCTATGTGCCTTCGACTATGGATCAGTTTAGTAATAGCGAAACACTCCACTGTGGATTAGTTTACTTGTTTTAAATTGACTTCGAGGGAGTTTACTTTACTTTGTATATTTTTGATGTTCTAGATTTCCAGTACAAGTTAGTGAAAGCTCCGTGGGGTGGCGTGCGAACAAGCTGCTCATACACCTGCAGACGTCTCCTGCTGCCTTTAGTAAGTGAAAAGTAAACGTTAAAAAATTAGTTGTCCCGATTCCCCTACTGTCCCACGAAATCACTCAGATCAGGCTGGCAGTTGATCGCTGCTCCTTCTTAAGATAATGTAGCCTTATGAACTGCTTCCATGGTTTCCCCCTTCCCTGACGACAGCACCACACTTGTATATTCAATAGTTAAACGTTATGATCACATTGCAGTCAAACCAAGACACAAAAAACAAGATCGACACACTCAGGCACAGTTCACGAGATGAGCACCAAATAACATAAACATTATTGGTCCAACAAATATTAATCTCGATGACATGCAAGTTCAATCCGTAATCAGAGGAAGCTCAGTTCAATGCCATAAGAAAGATGAGGAAGCTTCCAAGATAAAATGCATTTAAGTTCTACCGAGTCTTCAACAGCCTGCAAGCAGTCCGCTCCTTCAGAATAAAACTGAATGCTTTGAGTAATGGAAAGGCACTATATCAATAAAATGTATTATTATAATTATTATTATTGTTGACCCTTCCCAATTTGGCTCACTTCAACTGGTGTCCATCTCTGGATGGGGCAGATATACTGTAGATATAGGCACCAACCCGACACAGACTGACACCGGAGGCATGTCTAAAAGTAAATAAACTTTTATTTTTCTTCATCTGTGGGGCACTTCTTCCCTGTGTCCCATAGGCACATCACAGTCCCAAAAGCACCAAAACACCACACTCTTCTTCTTTGCACCACCACTCCTCCCGGCAAGCGTTTTCCACCTCCTCCTCCTGACTCAGGTTCTCGGAATGCAGGCTGCTGGCCCCTTTTATAGTTCACCCAGAAGACTTGACCGCCTGCCTCCAATTGCACCTCCGGGTGTGGCTGAACTATGGCCCAGATGGGCCCAGGAACCCCTGCAGCACCCCCTAGTGGCCACCCCAGATAACAACAGGGCTGTGGAGAACTCCATCTTCCATGGAGCCCTGCGGGTACCTGAGGCAGCACAGTCACCCAGGGGGGCTGCCACCAAGTGGTCCGGGGGAGGTTACTGTGCAGCCCATGCTTGCTCCCCTGCCACGTACACAGAAGTCCATCACATATGGCATTCAGGGTGGGGCATAAAGAGCTCTCACATTTCGAGGAAGAACTGTGCGGGCTGTAGTGGGGGTTAGAGAGGTGGGTTATAGGTCTCATTTCGGTAGGTTAGGCTCTACCGTTTGCAGTACCCATCATAACTTGGACCAGCGAACATCAGGGCGTTGTTGTTCAAGTGAATTATGAGAACAACCGTTCTGTGATAGCGACGCAGAGAGAGCGTTCCGTACACACTTCACGCTCTGTACCAGATCGGAAAACGATTTTGCTATGGATTTCAACCTTCGGGCAACTGGGTCCATACTGAAAAGAAAATCACCTGCCAGACCGAGGACAGAACATGTGTGGTTTCAACAGGACAGGGCCAAAACTCACACAGCACGACATTCGCTCCGAGTGTTGAGGGAAATGTTCACCTGGGCATTTGATCTCTTTAAGGGGAGATGTGGGGTGGCTGGCGCGGTCACCAGATTTAATGTGAATTTTTCATCTGGGGATACCTAAAGGAAAAGGTTTTCAAACATCGTCCTCGATCTCATGAGGATCTGAAGGAATGGATCAGACAGGAAATCGACGTCATTCCACCTGAGATGACCCGGAGAGTGATGGAGAACTTCTGGGAACGTCTTCAGCAATGACGGCCGCCATTTGTCTGATATGATTTTTAAAACCCATTAAAACAAATCTGTTTTTTTATGTACTTTACAGAAATATATGCAATTTTTGTTTGGATAGCTTTGTTCATTTTTATACCCCTTCAACATGAGGGAGATCTTTATGCCCCACCCTGTATTCCCACCTGCCAAAAAGCTTCTCTCTTCCTGCTACTGATGGCACCCTCTTCTGCTTGGGACTTCCTGTTTCTTTGAACCAACATCCAGCCTTTCCCATTGGCCAGTCCATAGTAATGATGGGCATTTTGATTCACTTTGCTGATTCAGTTCTATCGAACTCCCCATTTAAATTAATCAATTCTTCTGATTTATTTGATTTGTTTGATTCATTTAGAGACTGGCATATATTGGAAGTCTGGGGATCCCTCTGATCCCCTTGAATTTAATAATTTGTACATTAGTTTCATGTATACAGTATACCTGTATATGTGTACATAAATATAAAGGTAATGTCATAGTATATCAATTTATCCATTCATCCATTATCCAACCCGCCATATCCCAACTACAGGTTCATGGGGGTCTGCTGGAGCCAATCCCAGCCAACACAGGGCGCAAGGCAGGAAACAAACCCCGGGCAGGGCGCCTAGTGTGTGCGCACACACACACTAACACACCAAGCACACACTAGGGACAATTTAGGATCACCAATGCACCTAACCTGCATGTCTTTGGACTGTGGGAGGAAACCCACGCAGACACGGAGAGAACATGCAAACTCCGCACAGAGAGGTCTCCTAACTGTGAGGCAGCAGCGCTACCCACTTCGCCACCGATACCATTACATCCAAAACAATTACTTCTTTATAGATTAAAAAATATACAGTTGGTGAACATTTTATTTTTATTTAGGTCGTAGTTCTTTCATTTCAGGATTTTATTTAGGTCATAGGTCTCCCACTTTAAAGGCAGTAAAATGCACCGTTAAAGGAATTCTTTATTTTGCTAACCGTTCAACCGTTGCTGGATCGGTTTCACAAATAAGTGCCACACATGAGCAGACTTAGAGTACCGTAAAAAAAAAAAAAAAAAAGTAAAGAACGAGATTTGACAAATAAGCTTTTGGAAAATGATACAGCATTTTCAAACGTGATGAGGTCTTCTGAATCCTGAGGTTGTGGGTTCCAATCCCCCTACTGATGCTGTGTGACTCTGAGCCTGCCACTTTACCTGCCTGTGCTCCGACTGGACGAACGAAACAAATGTAATTAATTGTTTCTCAGTTGTTGTAAATTTCTTTCTATAAAGGCATCAGACAAATAAACTCCCATATAATGAAATGTTACTGTCTGTGTGTGTGTGTGTGGTGTGTGTGTGTGTGTGGCTCCTCCAAGTAATCGGATTGGCCAGTTTCTCTTCAGTTGCTCAGTCCAACACGATTGTGAGAGGAAGCACCGGACAGGAGCAGTTGATACACCGACGTCTGCCTGGCGCAGAAGGAGTGCTGAGAGTTGCCTTCAAACACGGGGAGTATTTCCAAGGAAACGAAGGATGTTTTCAAAGCGGGTAAGGACGGCCCGTCCACCATTGGTGGTAGTCAAAATAACAGACAGGAGGTGAGCAGCAGAGAAGCAAAGAGTCTGAGAAGCCGGCTTTGAGGGAAGGTGCTTGAGAGAGGAAGCGTCAGGCAAGACAGGTTCAGAGAGGCCCGGCACGGGAGGAATGCTGAGAGTCATCTTCGAACGTAGGGAGCATCCAGAAGAATACAAACGATGTTTTTAAAGTGGGTAATGGAGCAGCGCTCGTTGAAATGACCAGGAACGAGACAGAGAGATGACATGCCAGACAGGAGAGGCTCAGACTTGCATGGATACTGAGGAGCGCTACATCACCTTCAAACACGGGACGTATTCGCAAGAATACAAATGATGTTTTCACAGTGGGTAATCCCATAATTCTCCTTGAAATGACAGTCTATGAAGCAAACTTTTCAGGAACATGATTGAGAGAGGGTGCCAAGCTATTGTATGTTAAACACAGGAGGATGCTGAAGAAAGGTTGTCACAAATGTGCGCCAGAGTGAGTAGTACCACCCCAGGACGAGAGGAGGCGCTGTTTCCTTTTTCCCTACACAACCTTGAGAAACCAACCCTAGATGGAAACAAAGTCAAGGAAGCCCTATGGCTTCCGGACCACCCGGCAATAAAGGAAGACACTTCCAGAATGTGGCAGACAGAGATTAGAACACGCTGTTGAGCGACAGCTAAAGGAAATTGTCCGTCACAAAGAGCGCATACGGTTCACCGACAAAAGCACGACGGACAAATGAGCGGCGACAAACTCGCTAGCTGGTTTTCGACAAATGCGCGCCGACAAAATCGCCACGACAGAATTGCGAGAGAGGCCAAGAGAGTGGGACGCATACATGCGCATTATGTACACATTATGTGCTAGGTTATAACTGTATTCAAAGATGCTAATTGCATTGAGTTTCGTTCCTGCGGAAGATGTTGGGTCTGCTTTCAATGAACTGAGCGAGAGTAGACCCGACAATCTCCAGAATGTTTATGATTACTGGGAGGACAATTACGTTGGTCGATTGAGACGCAATCGACGAGCCAACCCGTTGTTTCCTATCACCATGTGGAACACGCGAGAACGTGTTGCTGATGGCATGCCGCAAACAAATAACTCAGTCGAGGGTTGGCATAACGCGTCGTATACAAAGCGGAATTACCAGCAGTCAGGCAGCCAGCAAGTCTAAATACGCTCAACTATCAAGACGTCTTGCTGCAATTCTTCCTACATATGCAGGGCGTGATCTTAAGGACTATCTGCGTGCCGTGTCTCATAATATTGACTTCTAAAATAAACATTATTATATATGCTTTAAACTAGTAATTCATATTTAATGAAACTTTCGCGATTTTGTCAGCACGATTTTGTCTGCGCTATTTTGTCGGCGTTCATATGTCTATTGCACAATTGTCGGGTCACTGCACAGACAAGCGCGTCCATTGCTGTTGTTATTTTTTTCCTTTGTCTTGGGTTGAAGACCCCAGTGGTTTTCTGTGAATTTCCCCTTGGGATTAATAATCTATCTATCTATCTATCTATCTATCTATCTATCTATCTATCTAT
>JANRMT010061414.1:6077259-6087428 GCA_026402145.1 Polypterus bichir lapradei | reverse complement strand
ATAGATAGATAGATAGATAGATAGATAGATAGATAGATAGATAGATACTTTATTAATCCCAAGGTGAAATTCCCATACTCCAGCAGCAGCATACTGATAATAACAATATTAAATTAAAGAGTGATAACAATGAAGGTACAACAGACAATAACTGTGCATAATGTTAACGTTTACCTCCCCGGGTGGAATTGAAGAGTCGCATAGTGTGGGGTCTCCTCAGTCTGTCGCTGAAGCTGCTCCTCTGTCTGGAGATGATCCTGTTCAGAGGATGCAGTGGATTCTCCATGATTGACAGGAGCCTGCTCAGCGGCCGTCGCTCTGCCACGGATGTCAAACTGTCCAGCTCTGTGCCTACAATAGAGCCTGCCTTCCTCATCAGTTTGTCCAGGCGTGTGGCATCCCTCTTCTCTATGCTGCCTCCCCAGCACACCACCGCGTAGAAGAGGGCGCTCACCACAACCATCTGATAGAACATCTGCAGTATCTTATTACAGATATTGAAGGACGCCAACTTTCTAATGAAGTATAGTTGGCTCTGTCCTCTCTTGCACAGAGCATCAGTATTGGCAGTCCAGTCCAGTTTATCATCCAGCTGCGCTCCCAGGTATTTCTAGGTCTGCACCCTCTGCACAGTCACCTCTGATAATCACGGGGTCCATGAGGGGCCTGGGCCCCTAAAATCCACCACCAGCCTTAGTTTTGCTGGTGTTCAGTTGTAAGTGGTTTGAGTCGCACCATTTAACAAAGTCCTTGATTAGGTTCCTATACTCCTCCTCCTGCCCACTCCTGATGCAGCCCACGATAGCAGTGTCGTCAGTGAACTTTTGCACGTGGCAGGACTCCAAGTTGTATTGGAAGTCTGATGTATGTTGGCTGAACAGGACCGGAGAAAGTCCAGTCCCCTGCAGCGCTCCTGTGCTGCTGACCACAATGTCAGACCTACAGTTCCCGAGGCGCACATACTGAGGTCTGTCTGTAAGATAGTCCACGATCCATGCCACCAGGTGTGAATCTACTCCCATCTCAGTCAGCTTGTCCCTGAGGAGCAGAGGTTGGATGGTGTTGAAGGCGCTAGAGAAGTCCAGAAGTATAATTCTTACAGCACCACTGCCTCTGTCCAAGTGGGAGAGGGATCAGTGTAGCATGTAGATGATGGCATCCTCCGCTCCCACCTTCTCCTGGTAGAACCTCATAGAACCCTTGAGTCCTCGTGGACTCAAAACTGTACACAACTGTGCCTCTTATTTTGCTCTTTTGCAGCTAGGTTCACGTATATGGGGGCTGCCCCAAACCTTTTTTTTTGTGTGTCAAGGTTGATTATTTCACAATATATATACATATTGTCACGCACGTGTACATGGGAGGCAGCTAAAGGGTCTAAATGAGAGTAATTCCACACCAGACGCCAGGAGGTGGAGGAGTGCACTGACCTTTTTTATCACTTTCCTGCAGACCGTTTACGGGAAATTCCTCCTGGCCCTGATGACGGCACTTCTGGTTCCAGGTGCTCTGATAACATCACTTCCGGCTCTCTTGGGTGTGCCCCCCCCCCCCACTCTGATGATGTCACTTCTGGGCCCTTCTGATGATGTCACTTCTGGTTCTGGCCCTTCTGATGATGTCACTTCCAGTCCCAAACCCATGGAGTAGGACCCTTCCAGTTCTGGCTCTTTTAATGACGTCACTTCCGGCTCCCAGCCTATGGAGGAAGATCCTTCTGGATCTGGCCCCTGTTGACATCATATCTTGTTTGGGCCTTTAAAACCTCCATTTAACAAATAGTTCGGAGTTCTGTTTTGGACTCCGAACTGTGCACATGAAGTGCTATCAGTTTACCCTTTTTGCAGCCAGGGAACAATATGGCTGCCCCAAACCTTTTATAACTTCTGTCTCTAATTTGTATGACAATATATATGTGTGTGTGTGTTTTCATATATGGCCATGTGAAAAGATGATTTCCCCATCGGGATTAACAAGGTGGGTGGCACGGTGGCGCAGTGGGTAGTGCTGCTGCCTCACAGTAAGGAGACCTGGGTTCACTTCCTGTGTTTGCATGTTCTCCCCGTGTCTGCATGGGTTTCCTCCCACAGTCCAAAGACATGCAGCTTAGCTGCATTGGCGATCCTAAATTGTCCCTGGTGTGTGTGTGTGTGTGCCCTGCGGTAGGCAGACGCCCTGCCCGGGGTTTGTTCCTGCCTTGTGCCCTATGCTGGCTGGGATTGCCTCCAGCAGACCCCCGTGACTCTGTATTAGGATATAGCAGGTTGGAAAATGGATGGATGGATGGATTAACAAGTGTGGTATATGGCCGGCCATTCATCCCGGCCAATACCCCCAAGCTGCCAGATGAAGCCCTCCCTGCAGCATGGAGGTGCCCCGAATGCCAGCAGGGAATCCTCGACAATGGAGTCTTTATTCACAGCCCGGCTGGATACCATGAGGGCCGCCAGAGGACGCTGCAGGGAGGCTCAAGGAATATTTTCCCTACAGCCAGGAAGTACGTCCCAGTCACATAGACAGAAGAAATGACGTACTTCCGGGTTGAAGAAAAAGGAGTTTTTTATCCGACCCGGAAGTGTTGCAAAGTCACATGGACAAAGAAAGAGAAACACTTCCGGGTCAATAAGTATAATAAGTACTGTAGGAGATCCCAGTGTTAAGCTGAGTTGGGAAGAAGGGTGACAACGCGTCTGGGAGTGGAGGATTGTGATTGATAATTGTATTTTTAATTGTTTATGAGTATTGTGGAGTGGAGGGTGCTTTGTGCACATTATTATTGTAAGAAATCCAAAATTTGGACTTTTATCTGGTGTCTGGCGTCTGGTCACACAAGGTAATCAAAAAAAAAAAAAATCATTACCCATTTATCCAGGGCAAGATCAAGTGGACATGATACCCCAATAAAAGAAAATTTTAAATTAAAAAAATGATAGGTAATAAAAAAAGGCTAATGTGGGAAGTACTGATCCCAGCGGAGCAGCTGATGGTCTGACCACACGTGGGTCTGGCAGGCCAGCAGAGAAGGTCCTGAATGCAGCATGCAGGGGGGGGGGGGGTGTCTTTACCTGGGCGGAGTTAAACACATGACATATAAAAGGTGTAAAAGTGCGCCATTTCTAAATCAGACCTGACAAACAGTATTGAAACAATTGAGAACAATTCCGTGCTCCCTTCTAAACCAGGCAGGTTCGGGATTTGCAGCCATGTTTTGCGCTTCAAAAAGCACAATTATGCTACTTTTCAAGGAATGTAAATAGGTTTGCGGAAAACGCAGGTGTTTTTGTTTAAGAAGGCAGGACAATTGCAGTACAAAGAGCAGGGATGCTGTTATTTAAATACCTCAGGACGGAGTGAAAAATAAATATTGGAGGTGAAACACTTCAACTGAAAGCTGTAAATGACTCATCCATACCTGCCAACTTTATGGCATTACGACTCCTCCAAGGCCTTATAGGTTGTTCATGTAAACCCACAGCATTCCAATGGTTTAAAAACAACAAACCAGTTCGCCAGATTCCAATGGTGAGAAGCTCGTGAACTTAGTGCGAGTGCTAGGAGAAAACCTGCATGTGTAAAAACAAACGTTATTTGGCTGTAATAAATGCCACCTATTTTATCACTTCATAATTCAAAGCGTTGAAAGATCACCAGCTGTTCTGAGTATTCCTTGTTGTTATTATTGCCAAAGACTAGTTGAGTTTTAGTCATAACATGATAATAAAGTGCATTTCTTTCCAACCTGTCAGAATGATGCCAGTCACTATTAAAGAATTCCCCTACATAATAATTTTTTGGACTCGTGCTAATCTAGGACTGTGAGGTTTTTGTGTGTCGTTGGCACAGCGGTTGGCACTGTTATGACACAACCCCAGAGATCCCGTCACAGCCTGGACACTGACTCCACTTTATATGGTGTTCCCATTTGGAGGGATTTTCTAAATGCTCCGCTTTCCACCTACATCCCAAAAATATAACCTGTTTATTAATAAATAGGGATAAATAATCAGTCTGGATGTCCACAGTAGTGTTGCGACTTTATCAGGAACAGCTTTGTGCAAGATGTAGCCAGTGTGACCGACAGCAATTATGCACTTGGGAGCAGAGGAGTCTTGTCTTTTGTGAGAGCCATGGAGGACAGATGGGCATCCCAGTTGGACGACGGCATCACCTCTTGCCAAGATGGAAGGTGCCAGGGGATGGACAAGAAGAAGCCTGAGGTCAGGAGCAGTTCCATCCCCCTATACGTTAGGTGGCAGTGGTCTGCCCAACTTGGACACCAGTAGGGAACTAGAGTCTGGAAGCGCAACCCTGACGGGGTCCCTGGGTGCCGCCGTCAGGGGTGGACTGCCCTGTTTCCCAAACAACCCAGATGTTCTCCCCACAAATCATTCCAGGTCACTGGAAGACATTGTGAGTCCAGTGTAAAAGGAGCCTCAGGGCGTCCGAGTCGAGAGGCAGCGGGCAACACTCAACAGGAGGTAGAAGGAGAGGACAGAGTTTCTTTGTTTGTGTGGTTATTGGTTGTGCTTCACCGTACAAAGTGCTGGGTGGATTGAAAAAAATCTTTTATTTGATCTCATGACTGTGTTGGGTATCATTGGGCCTGGGGTCTGGGCCTTGGTGGTGACCACTACTGGTAACACTTCAATCTCCCCTCCAATTCTACCTCCAGCAGGTCCAGAATTTATCCCATCACTGATCCTGCCCTTTCCTCCTGCATTCTGATCTGGTGATCCGATATTGAAATGATGTTACAAGCCCAGCACACCAAAGTGTTGAAAATCACTGCGGCCATCACAGATTTGTAGACGATGTGAAGGACGTCATGGCCCACATTGAAGGGGCACAGTCTCCTAAGGAAGAAGAGCCAGCTTTGCCCTTACTTCTCATGTTCCTCTGTGTTCTGAGACCAATCCAGCCTGTCACTGATGTGGACCCCCAGGTATTTGAAGGAGTGCACCACCTCTTGTGATAAGAATACGCAGGAGACATCAAAGATTTGGGCAGCCACCCGTATAATATGCGCTGGCTGCATACGGGTATTGTTTCGTAGAGATGTGTTAGGTACAAAGTCCACAACAGAACTGCTTCACAGGTGCAAAGATGGCGGTTGTAAAGGCCAAGATCGGAAGTGACGTCATCATGGGCACTGGAAAATGAAAGTGATATCATCATGGATGCCAGAAATGACGTCATCATCGGCACCGGAAGTGATGGCATAATGGGTGCTGGAAAATGGAAGTGACGTCATCATGGGCACCAGAACCAGAAATGACAACATCATAGATGCCGGAAAATGGAAGTAAAGTCATCATGGACACTGGAAGTGACATCATCATGGGTACTGAAAGTGACATCTTCATGGACACCGGAACCAGAAATGACAGCATCCTAGACGCTGGAAAACGGAAGTGATGTCATCATGGACACTAGAAAGTGACATCATCATGGACACCAGAACCGGAAGTGATGGCATAATGGGTGCCGGAGAAGTGGAAGTGACAACATCATAGACGCTGGAAAACGGAAGTGACGTCAACATGGACACCAGAAGTGACGTCATCATGGGCACCGGAAGTGACGTCATGGTGGACACCGGAACCAGAAATGACATCATCATAGATGCCAGAAAATGGAAGTGATGGCATAATGGGCTCCAGAAAAACGGAAGTGACATCATCATGGGCACCAGAACCGGAAGTGATGGCATAATGGGTGCCAGAAAAATGGAAGTGATGTCATAATGGGCGCCAGGACCCGGTGGGATTTCACATGCATGGTCTGTAGAGGACTGAGAGAGAAAGTCAGTGCACCTTGACACAACCCTGGTCTGGCGTGGAATTATCACTATTCAGGCCCATTAGCTGCCTCCCATTCACACGTGTGTGACACTCTACATCCACTCCTTGAATGACGACCGGGCGTAGAGGCTCTTTGATGCAACAAAATTCAATGAGCAGTTTGTTGGTTCTGCTGATGTTCAGTTCTCAAAGTTCTCCCCCTGACTCCTCTCCTTTGACTCGTCTCCCACTTATCAACACACCCCGTAAGTGCAGAGTCATCTGAGAATTTCTGAAAATGACATGATATTCATAGTATATAAATAAATATATTTAAATATTTATAATATTTAGATTTTTATATCAATTAACTCTACTATACAATGTACAGCGTGCTTAACTCCGTTCACAGTTACGCACAATAAACACTGGGAGAAGCTCACACGGATGATGTGACAAACCATTGGGGAACAGATTAAGGAAAAACAATGGGAACCCAACAGGAAAAGACACAACATAACAAAGATTATCAGGATTTGGAAAAGCTCCAAATGACTAAAACTAGAATGTCAGACACCTGTTACACGGACACACGTCACTCCTCCTTTCGGATCACCACACGGCTCCCTCCAGCAGCACATTTGAAGTTCAGATCCTTGATGCTTGCCTAGAGAGTAGTCAATGGGAGACGCTTGTGAGGTCCAAGGCTCCTTCTCACTGGTGACGCTACCTCTGTGGGACATCACATCTCAATCTACTGCTCTGAGCCGGTGGAACGAGTTTCCCACCTCCATCTGAAATCCTCTTTAAGAAGCGTTTAAAGACTTGGGGGATTTCTGGGGGCTTTGAGAAGTTCTTGCAACTAAGGGATCTTAATGGACTTATATCTGTTCTGAGCTCTTCACTTGTTATGATCCATTTTGTACTCTTGTCCTGTGACCTTTACTCACATACAGTCCCACCTGGGTGACGTTTATTCAATTAATGTTAACCGTTTTTTGCACCACGTCTAAACAGGATAATGGATTATTAGGACCAAACGAGGACCCTGTTAAGGTCTTCTTCCTCGGCAGTAACTGACTTCAAGATGCACTTAGGTAGCCCCTACTCGAACAATCAAAACCCATTTACAGAAGAACAAAATAGGTTGACCTCATTATTTCCCTTGTGAGAAGCAACCATCCATCGATAAAAGCCTCACTCGATTGTAATTGCTATTGCAAAACAACTTTCCTTTCCATCGAACTCCTAGGGCCATGCCAGGATCATTTTAAAACAAAAAAAAAAAAAGACATTTTCACAAAGAAAATTTTGTTGTGAGAAACCAAAATGCCAGATGTCCGTGTCTGGTCTCCACATGTATTCGGAATGTTCTCAAAAAACTCAACGAAGCCTGTGAAAACTTCACTTGGATTATGAAGGATTTAGTTCTAAATTGTGATTGTGGCCCAGATGGTGGAATGATAATTACTATAATGTTTTTCTTATAAATAAAAGTCAAGTCATGACAGGAATACCAACCTGTGCTTTCCCCTTGATTCTATCCGAGCCCCCTTGTGGTGTAACAAGAATGTCCTGTGGTGGAATTTTTAAGGCTTCTTCGTGAATGGGGAGCTGTGCACGAGGGTTTGTCGGCTAGACAAAAGTTTTTAATTACCGCAACGCCTTCACTCTAAGGACAATTGTGACCTTCTTTAGGAAGCTTAAAGCATTGAATGCTGAGAAATGTAGAAATGAAAGAAAAGATAAAACAAACAACAAAGTAAATGGACTCGGTACAGCAACGTACTCAACTGATTGTTCATAGTGGGCATTCAGAAAGGCTTCAGACCCCGTGGCTTTCTTAACATCGTGTTATGTTGCAGCCTTATGCTCAAATCATTTCAATTCATTTTTTTCCTTCATCAAACAACACTCAACATCCCAGAACAACAAAATGATAAATGAAATATTGTCATGCATGTGTGTCTGGGAACCACCTTCTTGACTCTGATGAGGTAAGCAGTACCACCCCAGGCCAAGAGAGGGCGCTGATGCTTTTTCCCCAGCAACCAAGAAAAAATGCCCAGGAGGGATGACTGATTCCGACCGTCCAACAGAGAAACTCTGCCCTTTCCGGTCCTCAGAATGTAGGGACGGCTCAGTCCCCGGAAATTGGCGTCAGATGCTAACCAGAGGAGACATGGAGGACAGAACTTCCATGATTCACACAATCAGCTAGCCTTGAGATACAATTTTTTTTTTGAACCACTATCAGCTGTCTTTTCAGTTATTTGATGAAATGAGGCCACCAGGGTGGTATCCCAACCTTTTTTTATTTTCGTGTCTCTGCCTTATCTATTCCTCCAGCCGCTTTGTACAACATGTACAAATATATTTTGTGGCCACTAGATGGTGCCAAAGAGCCCCAAACACCAATCACGAAAGTTTAGACAAGTCCCGGGAATATAAAACAAAGGTTTTATTTTAAGTAATTAAAATACATCCCAACAGTGAATTCAAGCACAATAAAGTAATTCTAATTCCTCCTCTGCTACTCCTCCCAAGCAAGGGTTGCCAATCTCTTCTCCCAGCTCCGACTCGCCTAGACAAGGCAGTGTGGTCTCTGTCATTGGCACCAGGGCATCACCCAATGGAAGTACTTCAACACCTATAAAGGAGTCCACAACAATAGGAAGTGTAACCTTAGCAGCACCCACAGTCACTAGCAGGGCCCCCAGACTACAATTCCCAGTGAGGCGGCCTTCTGCTGCTATGCACCTAAAATCTGGAATAGCCTGCCAATAGGAATTCGCCAGGCTGATACAGTGGAGCACTTTAAAACACTGCTGAAAACATATTACTTTAACATGGCCTTTTTATAACTTCACTTTAACTTAATACTGATACTCTGTATGTTCAATTCTTCATAATAACTATTCATGGTGGCTCTAAAATCCGTACTGACCCCTACTCTCTGTTTCTTTTTCCGGTTTCTTTGTGGTGGTGGCCTGCGCCACCACCACCTACTCAAAGCATCATGATGCTCCAACATTGATGGACTGAAAGCCAGAAGTCTACGTGACCATCCTCATCAAGTCCTTCTGTGAGAACCCTAAATCCAAAGAGGACTGTTTCATTTATGTTAGGTAGAATGCCCAGAGGGGACTGGGTGGTCTCTTGGTCTGGAATCCCTACAGATTTTATTTTTTTCTCCAGCCATCTGAAATTTTTTTTTTTGTTTTTTCTGTCCACCCTGGCCATCGGACCTTACTCTTTTTCTATGTTAATTAATGTTGACTTATCTTATTTTCTTACTGTGTCTTTTATTTTTCTATTCTTCATTATGTAAAGCACTTTGAGCTACTTTTTGTATGAAAATGTGCCATATAAATAAATGTTGTTGTTGTTGTTGTTCCCTGAGGGCATCTAAATGGGAACCGTAGCCCAGGGATACTGCCACCTAGCGTCTGGGGGAAAACAATAAGCTGAATATTCTGCCTTCCATAATATTGGTGTCCTGTTCAAAGAAGGATCCCACATCAATTCTGTTCGGGACGCCACACAATAGATTTATGGAAACTAATGTCCAGATGCACACATTCTTTACAAGGCATTTGCACTGCCTGCTTTTTTTATACCAATTGACCCTTCCAAAAAAAATGAGTCAAGCCTGCTGATCCTGATCATTCTCATAAAGAGCTGCACGCACGTCTCGAGTGGCTTAAAGCTCCGCTTTTGTGCCCTAAGGCTAACTGGGGCTTTAGTGAAGACAATGGATCAAGTAAACCACCTGCAGAAAGGAAAACAAGAAGAATACCACAAGGGCCCTCTGTGTATTTATGAGTTCAAAGTAACAATAATGCTTTACTAAAAAAGCATGTCTAAGTCACACTTGTAAATGGTGGGTTATTCTTCATTACATATTTACTTTAGGAGGCAGATGAATGGCTCTGAGAGGTTTTTTTTTTTTTTTATTGTGTGGTTGTTAGTTCAGTGGCATGCAACTAATTATTTTACACAAAGCCACCACTTACTGGGCTGAGTACACTTTTATAAGAAGGAATGTAAAGACAAGAGAGGAACGACAGGAAGAGACTGACGTCCACACTGACTTTCTAGCAGAGATGGAGAAGCTTCTGGTACACCAGTGTTCTTTGAGAAGGGACACGCAACGCCCAAAGTGTTCTTTGCACAGTCCAAGCCTGTTGACGTGACCTCAAAATTGTGTCCATATCCATATGGACGGTCTGCTGGAGTTTGTTTAATGGAGGTTTACACCGGACCCGAAGGGCAAGTGGCAGAAAATGTAAATAATGTGCACAAAATAAGAGGTAGTTCAAGCAAAATAAGACATGGCATGCACAAACAAGAGGTGCCGCACGCAAAATAAGATGTGACGCACGCAAA
>JANRMT010061414.1:6062712-6077249 GCA_026402145.1 Polypterus bichir lapradei | reverse complement strand
CATAAAGCGTACAAAATAAATCATGACGCACACAAACAAGAGGTGCCACACGCAAAATGAGACAAAAATGTACAACCAAGAGGTGCTGTGTGCAAAACAAGATGTAAAGCACACACACAAGAGGTGATGTGCGCCAAATAGGATGTGAAGTGTACAAATAAGAGGTTCCGAATGCAAAACAAGACATAACGCACACAAAATAAGATGTGACGCATGCAGACATGAGGTATTATATGCATAATAAGACAAAAATGTACAATCGAGAGGGGCCGTGTGCAAAACAAGATGTAAAGCACACAAACAAGAGGTGACGTGTGCAAAATAAGACGTGACACATACAAACAAAAGGTGACACGTCAAATTAGAGGGGTGCCAGCACATTCAAGTCTGCGGCACTTGTTTTCTTTTTCTGTTGCTTGCCCTTTGGGGGCTGCCATGGACATTGTCACATGCTGCATGTGGGCACTGGGAGTGTCTCACGGGTATGAAAGGGAAGATTGAGAGTGTGACACGGCCACTGACCCAGCTCCGGGTGGGCCAATGAAGAAAGTGGGTGGGCCTAAGGCCCACTCGGATGCAATACTGATGCCATTTAGGTTCTCAGTTCAGAGATGCAACACTGGAAGGCTTTATGGAAGAAATATGTCTTTTCAATGAAATGCATTTTTTTTGCAGTTGAAAAAAAGATGGCATTGTTGCCTCTCAATTCCATTGTCCTGGTTCTGAGCCACGGAGCAGACAGTGCCTGAGCGGATTGGGCACATTCTCCCTGTGTTGAGTTGATTGGTGCTTACAGTTTTCCCATTTAGAGTTGGTTGGAAGTCTACAAGAATAGCTGAGTGTAACCTTAGCAGCACCCACAATCCCTAGCAGGGGACTACAACTCCCAGCATTCCCTGAGGACATCTGAATGGATACTGTAGCCCAGGGATGCTGCCACCTAACGTTTGAGAGAAGACAATAATCTTAATATACTGTCTTTCCCCGTCCTTCCGTAATATTGGTGTCCTGTCCAGGGAAGGATCCCACATTAATTCTGGTTGGGACACCGGTGTTACCGTGTGGCCGGATTTTTCCTGTCTAAAGTCGGTTCTTTATTTGATCATGGATTCATAATCATGCCCTCCAAAACAAATCTCTGAGCTACCATAACTGAGTGAATATTAAACCGAAGAAACACCGCTAAAAGGTTTTTAATTATCTTCTCATTTTTGGCACAAAAACGTTCATTTGCTGGGAACAGTTTCCATCGGCCATAAAAAGATGCTTCCTATATCTCAGTTTCAAGAAAATTTGGCATTAAACCTGATGGATGAGTCACACTTGCCTTTCAACTCATGTAACATCTCATAAATGAATCCACATCCGCAACGTCAGCTTTAATCTGCGCTTATCTCTTCCTGGATTGCATTTTAATTTTTTTTTGGTTATCCCACAGTTTATTATTTCCTCTATATAACACAAAACGCAGTGACACATCTATTGACAGATGCTTACTGTCACACTCATATTGCTTTCTACACACTAGCACTTTATTTGTTTCTGATTTCTTATCTGCTGGCCTTCTTCTGAGTCTTATTTAAAGGAATACTTCACCCAGCCGTCATATGCATTTTCTTTTGTATATTGCTGACTGCAAGAAGGTTGCAGTGATGGCCCAAAACAAAAATGTAATCCCAAGTTTTTATGCAGAATGGAATTAAATAAATTGCATAGACTAGGAGTCGCAAAGCCCATACGTCCTGACAGTCCCAGAAATGCCAACGCGGGGGAAACCCCATCAAAAACCCCAGCAAGACACAAAAGGGCCTAGCAGAAACATTATAATATAAGAAGGTTTATCCTTAACTAGCTGTCCCCTGTGGCTGCGCCCACATAGAAGTGACACAGGACAAACTTTAAAAATCAATAACAAAAAATGTAATTCTGGCCAAGGGGAAAGTAGGTACACTCCGACGTCGCCATTGTATCTGATCAAGTTCGGCTCTAATGGGAGATCGTCCCTCACGTGGGGGAAAAAGCACATGGCTGTTATATCTCTGGCAGCTACCCTCTAAAACACACGTAGCTGTGATCTCTTAAAAATGTCAAACGTTACTCCTTAACAATCTCTAGATGATGATGTCTGCCGAACAAACATGTAAGAGGAGGCAAGGTGCACTCCAACATGTGGCGAGAGGTACAACGACTCGAACAGAGGCTGGCACGAGAGTGAGGAGGGCTCCACCTGACTCCCTACTCCTGCGGTCCCGCCTCCCCCTCCCCTCGGCCCACTGCATCTCTCTCGGATTAGCGCAAATAAATTGGTACCGCAAGTGGACTATGATGAGAGAACTCGCAAATTCAACTGGCATGTTCAAGCAAATTCTAGAAAAAAGCCCAATCTACATCCGTTAAGTAGTTCTCTCGTTTGTTAGCTAAGTGGATGTATGATACGCCCAGAGGCTGACGCGTGAGTGATGAGGGCCCCAGCCCCTCCGCTCGGCCCGCTGCATCTATCTCAGATTCGAGCAAATAAATCGATGCTGCAAGCGAACTAGGATACTTAGTGCGATAAGAGAAGTCGCAAAATCAATCGGAATGTTCAAGCAAATTCTAGAAAAAAGCACCGATCTAAATATGTTGGGTAGTTCTCGCGTGAAAAGAAGACATACAGGCAGAGAGACAGACATTGGATTTTATATATACTTTGACAGATAGGTGTCGGTGTCGTCCCCTTGAACCCTCTGATCAGACACCAGACACCAGATAAAAGTCCAAATATTATTTTTATTTAGACTACACAGTGCACAAAGCACCCTTCACTCCACAATACTCATATAATAAACAATAATCTAATATTCAAAAGAATCCTCCACTCTCCCAGACTCAGTTCAACCCTGGGATTTACCACAGTCCTTTTTATAGTCCTTGACCTGGAAGTGTTTCTCTCTCATGTGACTGTTAACACTTCCGGGTCAGATAAAAAAAACTCCTTTCTCTTCAACCCGGAAGCACGTCTGTCCATGTGACAAGGACATACTTCCAGGTTGTAGGGAAAACAATCGTTGTTCTTCCTTGCAGCACCTTCTAGCGGCCCCCGTGGTATCCAGCAGGGCTGGTGATAAAAACTCCATTGTCCATAATTCCCTGTTGGCATTCGGGGCACCTCCATGCTGCAGGAAGGGCTCCATCTGGCGGCCTGGGGGTATTGGCCAGCCATATATCACAATATATATATATATATATATATATATATATATAGTAGCAATAATGACCACAAGACATCGTGAAGGTTTGGGGCAGCCACCTGTATAATGTTTCCCGGCTGCAAAACTGATTTAAAATCATAGCCATGTTCACACGACTCACTCCAAAACAGAACTGTCTTAGTTTTAACAAGATGGCAATTTTAAAGGCCATTAGAGGAAGTGATGTCGTTGGCTGCCCCAGAGGTGGGCGGGATTTCCCTAGAATGGTCTGCAAGAGATCGAGAGAAAGAATTAGTGCACTTCGCCACCCCCTGGTCCGCGTGGAATCACATGTACTCAAGCTCTTTAGTTGCCTCCTAAACATGCGTGTGTGACTGTATATATATATATATATATATATATATATATATATGATAATGCTCTGAAAGGAGTTCCCTAAACAGTAAGGCAATTCAAAGTCCTTGGATAGGAGACCATCTAGGAAAAGCTTGGGTTTCTATTGGAAAAGGTGTTGGTGAGGCCAGCAAGGGGTGCTTACTGTTTACCTGTGTGGGGATCCCAATGACCCAGTGCAGTGGCAGGGAAACGATGTCACGCCATCCTTCAGATGAGACATAAAACTGAGGTCCTGACTCTATGTGGCCATTAAAGATCCCTGGGCATCATTTCGAAAAGAGTAGGGTATATCCCGATATCTGGGTGAAATTGCCCACCGTGGCCTGGTCATACTGGCCCCCTAATCTTCCTCTGTCTCTGACTGGCTATCTCTCTCACCACTTCACCACCTAACAGCTCATGTGTGGTACCAAAATGGCTGCCGTTGCATCATCCAGGTGGGTTCTGCGCATTAGTGTTGGTTGATGTGGATCCCCACTCACTGACTTAATTTGAGTAGTGAGAAAAAGTGCTACCTACGTGTAAAGAATTATTATTATTATTATTATGGAATAAATGACCAAGTAGTGTAGGGTGTTAGGGACCTTCAAAGCTCAACTTGATGTCAAGAATTAAGTGGACAGGACTGACGAGCTTTGTGGAGCTGGCCCCCTGATCATCCCTTGTCTCTAACTGAGTAGATATTTATCACCCCTTCACCATCTATTGTGTGATGAGTTGTGCTGGCGCAAAAATGGCTGCCGTCACATCATCCGGATGGATGCTGCACATTAATGGTGTTTGAAGTGACTCTCCACTCACCAAAGCGCTTTGAATAGTGAGCAAAATGCTATATAACCACAAGGGGGGGCACCACTGAGCTCAAAACCTGAAACACAATATCACCGAACACAACTCCAGGTTCAACCCCCTTAGCCTCAGAACTGAGACTCACTCAGGCTGTAAAAACTGAGCTAAAAGCGTTAATCTCGAGAGTCACTCAGGCGACGGTGTAGATGCGTCTCGCCATTACTCGGGCTGTAAAAGTGCCAACAGCATTAGTGGTGAGTGTTACCGGGGCAATGGTATAAGCGTCAGGCTCGAGTGTTACCTGGGCAACAGTATAGACACATCTTTGCCTAGCCTTGTAATAGCGTCTCGTAAGAAAAGGCTCTCAGCAGCATTGATGATGAAGAGAATACATCTTTAGACAATGAAACTGAAATGGACAGTGAAACCGAAATTGATTCTGATATAACCAAAAGTGACACTCGTGTCCATGGAACATGTGCAGCCTGCTGTTCATATTATTATTATTATTATTATTATTATTATTATTCCCATACTAAATTCAAAGTGATATCAAAAAACAGAGCATAGGCTCCAAAATATCTAAAAACAATTCATAAGCACAGAAAACTTGCAGCAGCTCACCAAACATTCCTGAGAGCGTTCAAAATGAACCCCCAAGAACTGCGGGAGAACCTCTGCATTTATAGAATGGAAGGGAGTTCCTGGTGGTGATTGGCAGGTGGCTTCACCCTTTTCGATGTCAACCCACAAAACACACAGAACATAATGCGGGCATGGCGAGCAAAACACTTAATAATTTAAAATAACACTAACATAAAACAAAGGTCCAAAAGTGAACAAACAATACATACTGTAAAACAAGGATATGAAGAGAAAATATAACAGGACTAAAGGAAGGGAAGCGTGTCCAGAGAGACAAAGACCTACACTTCCAGAGCTACTTGAAGCTTTGACCCCCCATGTCTCATTTGTGTCGGAATTTTGCAGTCTTATAGCCTTTTCCTATGCCATTGTTAGGGCTGCATTCCTCATTTCTAGGGGCGTGGTATCCTGGGGTCATGACATTGAGTTCATCAGCAAATAGGATAAGAAGTCAGCAGTTACACTAAACAGGCCTTTAATGACCTCTTGGGCACGGCCATCAGCAGTGTGTCTGTCTGCCGAGAGAGTGTCGACCTTGTCATCGAGAGGTTTACTTACATCGGCGGTGACATTCACGTCTCGGGTGACTCTTCCTATGAAGTCAGTAGATGGATTGGGAGGGCATGGGGGGTCATGAGGTCACTGAAAAGGGGTGTGTGACGCTCCTGATATCTGCAGAAGGACGAAGGTCCAAGTCTTTAGAGTCCTGGTGCTTCCTGTTTGTGAGACATGGACGCCATCCAGTGACCTGAGATGAAGACTCAACTTCTTCAATGCTGTGTCTCTTTGGAGAATCCATGGGTCCCACTGGTTTGACTTTGTGTTGCTCATGGAGTCCTCAATGAGGCACATGACCTGCATTGTAGGCAGTGTTAGTTATTGCACTACGTGACATGTGGCACGATTCCCCGAGGGTGACCCAGCATGCAGGATCCTCACTGTTGAGGACCCAAGTGGCTGGACCAGGCCAAGGGGATGCCCACGTAACCCCTGGCTGCGGCAGATAGATGGTCATTTCTGGAGGGTGGGACTGGGCCGTGTGTCTGCCTGGGGGGGTTTCTAACCAGGATGCCAAGCTGTTTCATTGTGTGGTGGGTGCGGCAATGAGCTGTACCAGTGCATGCTCCCCAACCTAAGCTGACCTGGTTGCACTAAGCTTTATAAGATCTTCAGATAAATCCTTCAAAACTCTTAGAGTAGTTCTCTTTGTGGTTGATGGAAGGAAGGGTTGATGTGGGAAACAATTCCTCTGTAAGTGTTTCCCACCACAGCCATAAGCACAAACACAAAACAGCCAGCACACAGCCACTCTTTGCCTCTTCTTCTCTCTGCCTCCTCCGCTCTCCCTGGCAAGCTCAGTCCTCCACCTCCCGACTTGGAATCTCTGAATGAAGGCAACAGGCTGCTTTTATGTACTTCCGGTGGTCCGTTAGCGTGGTCCGGTGAGGCAGAAGCCCAACAAAGTCAGGCTCCGCAGCACCCTCTGGTGGCACCCAAGGAAACCTAACAGGGCTGAGTGGGCAAACTCCAAAGTCCCATGATGCCTTGTGGGAATCCGAGGCACCACTGCAATCCAGGAGGGGCTGTCATCTAGTGATCTGCCCTACCACTATTAGGTGTGTCCCAGCCAGGTCAGCCAGGAGCCGACCATCCCTCACAATATTTATAAGGAGAAGAGTGAATTTGCCCATAAAAGTGTAAAACGCGAGAGAGACGTACTGTACGCTTGGAGGAGCTTTCAGCTTTTCCGAAGTTCTTGAAAAATATTTTGTTTTTTCCACTTTTTTTTTTTCTTTTTCTCTTCGTACACAGCTGTACGCCATGTCTAATACGTTTCCAACGCTGACCCTTAGCAAAACACTGTCATTTGGGGTCGATTCATAAATAGTAATATGATAATTTACGGCTCTGAACTGATAGTTTGCTTCCAGCTGTCCTGTGGTTCTCTGTATATTTGTCGTGTGTTCTCCTCTCAATGCTAAACATTCATTAGTCCTCTGACTGAATGTTTGGCTTAACTCCGCTCTATGAGCAGGTTCCAGCGTAATTATGGGGCAGATTCTTATTAAACTGCCAGTGACCTTAAGATGTCGACTACCACCCAATTTACTGAGGAGACGGAGCTGCAATATGCCTTGCGGTAGCACAACATCCTTAGGAGAGTGAACTGCATTTACTCAGACAATCTCACATTCTCCCCCCCCCCAACCAACTTTGCTTAAATGTTCCACGTATAGAACGTACGGCTTTCTGAAAAGATGAATTGAAGTACGTGGAACTCAATAACCGTCGTTCGGCAGCCGTTAGTAAAGTTTGCATGTTTCTTATTAAGGCATTTTGATCGCAGCCATAGACGGAGCCTTAATTACTTCACTTATAGTTTTTAATTCACCACTAATTTTCGGTAACCTGCTGTTTTAATCTTCGGCTTATTTGAAAGAACATATGGAAAGCAGCAAGAGAGCCGTTGCTGGCGTAATGAGCACTAGCATCTCCAGGTATTCAGGGCCAGCCAAGGCTCAAAATGGAGCCCCGACGGAATACAGTACGCCGTTCTTTGTGAACACTCGCGCTAGTGAGCCCCCGTGTTTTGTTTTGTATTAGCTTTGTTTATTTTCAGTTTATTTTAAGAATAAAAAACACGTGTTCACTTTCTTTTTTTTCATTACAGATTGCCTTGTGTGCCATCTGACTGAAATCCTAACAAGGGTCTCGGTAGCACCTGCCTAAATATTTCCTTACTAAACAAAAAAAAGTAATGAAGGGGCCCTCCATCTAACCAAGGTGCTTTATGCTCAAACCTGCCATTAAATAAAGCACAATAAGGGACACCCCTGTTGAGGGTTGGGGGGTTCAACTCGCGCTTAAAGGTTAAAATCTAAGCAAATCAACGGAGACCTCAGCGTCTCCAATGCACTTTCCATTAAAACGTATTGTGTAATGCATGAATTAATAAAAGAAAAATTGCATTTGTCATTCCAACAGACGGCATATCAGAAACATTAATCTATACTGTATATATAAAAGTCAATGTATGTATGTATGTTCCAGGATCACTTCTGAACGGATGGAGTGATTTTCGTGAAACTTGGTACACATGCTTCTCATTGGTCGACTCAAAATACTGTAGGGTGAAATCAACCCTAACCTGCCCCCTTCTGGGTAAGGTGGGGGGTAATCTTGCAGTCTTGTATGCACGTTATCATCCAGCTGAAACTCGGAACGACCACCAGAGGGCGAACTGGAGGTGACTGCCAGCCTCCTGTATGTTTGAGCGCCAACACGGCGCCCCTATTGCTTTTGAAATTAAATAGAGTTGGGCGGTTCCGAGCGTCAACTGGATGATAACATACATACAAGACCGAGGGACAAGCACATTAGTGAGTCTTCATTATTTGTTCATTTATTTTTATAGTTGTTTTTTTTTAATCATATTTTTCTCAAACTATTAAAAAAAAACCACTTTATTTTCCTCCTGGGCAACGCTGGGTATTTCAGTTAGTATAAAATATAATGCATTATTATGAATGTTTGTAATGCACCATTTGTTGGAATGACAAATGCTAGGCATTTTATTAATGCAAATAATTGTAATGCGCCACCTGTTGGAATATCAAAGACATATGAAAGAAGGTATTTAGTTAAAAAAAGGTAATTTTTGGACAATGGGACTGTAGTTGGAGTAATTGTGTCTGAGATTTAGGCGTTGGTAAAGCCTCTAGTGACCACAAGATATCTGATGTGTACAAAATGTAAACACAAATGTATTTATAAATATGTATGCACTAGTTGTCAGGCCTCCTGTCTAAAATGGGTTGAAATCTAAGAAGTCCATGTAATCCTCATCATATTCATTCTTAACATTTGCAGTGATTCACTATCTATTGAAATGTATTTTATAGAGCATGTACTACTAAATTGCATTACATTTGTCATTCCAACAGATGTAGTAATAAAACGCTTTATTAAAAATGTTTGTAATGCACCATATGTTGGAATGACAATGCAATGTGCATGTCTCTGTTAAATGGCATTCGGTATGGGATTTGCCAAAGCCATGTTAATGTTTGTGATGTGCTATTCATTTGAATGACAAATGCAATGCATTTTATTACTACCAATTTTTGTGATGCTCCATCTGTTGGAATGACAAATGCAATGTGTTTGTCTCTGTTAAATAGCATTTAGAATGGGATTCACAATAGCTGTATTACTATGCTATTGGATTACTGCAAATGTTTGTGATGTGCAATCTGTTGGAATGACACATGCACTGTGGATGTCTCTGTTAAATGGCATTTGGTAATGGATTTGCAAAAGCCACATTAATATTTGTGATGTGCTATCTGCTGGAATGACAAACACAATGTGTTTGTCTCTGTTAAATAGTATTTGGTATGGGATTCTCAAAAGCCGTGTTGCTGTTTGTGATGCGCTATTTGTTGGAATGACAATGCAATGCATTTTATTACTATAAATGTTTGTGATATGCCATCTGTTGGAATGACAAATGAAATGTGTTTGTCTCTGTTAAATAGTATTTGGTATGGGATCTTCAAAAGCCGTGTTACTGTTTGTGATGCGCTATCTGTTGGAATGACAAATGCAATGCATTTTATTACTACAAATGTTTGTGATGCGATCTGTTAGAATGAAAGAGAAATGGACACACAGATACACAGACACAAAGTTACTTGTCCATTTATTAATGAGGTTTTATGTGTGTGTGTGTATTTACTTTAAAAATCCATCTCAAAGTCATATCTGATGTATTCTCTTTCAAGGTGAGGTGGGAACAGCTGTTCTTGAAGGAGACATTCAAGGATCTGAGGATCTTGTTCAAAAGTGAGATGGCGAAGTGGACTGAAGTGGCATGAAGTGAGCAAAAAGAATGAGATTGTGAGTACAAGCGGAAGAAGGAGGTTTCTTTGCAGGGTGGCTGGGTTGAAACTCCATGGTAGGGTGAGAAGTTCAGTGTTCCAGGAGAGCCTCAGAGTAGAGTCACAACTCCACCAGATCAAGAAGAGCCAGTTGAGGTGGAGTGGGCATGTCATAAGGAAAATTCCAGGCAGGTCCTCCTAGAGCTGCTCCAGTCAAGACCCATTTGACACTTGGACATGCCAAAGGGATTATATCTCTCTCTCGGCTGGCTTGGGAACGGTAGAGCTGGAATCTGAAGCTGGCGACAGGAAAGTCTGGGCTGACCTGTTTGGCCTGCTGCCACCGAGACCCTCAGCAGGAAAAGCAGTTTTCAAAAATGCGATGAGATGAGAGGAGACAATGATTGGGCATGGGAGTCAAACCCAAGACAGCAATACTATCCCTTGAACCATCCTTCTTGCCTCTGCATTCTTGTATGTACCATAACTTGTTTTGTTATTGGATGAATAATAATAATGGATGAATAATAATGGATGAAACCATGGATGAATAATAATCATCATCATCATCATCATCAGTTCTTTCACATTTACTTTAGCAGTTAACTGACCTGAGAATATTTTCAGTTGGATTTTATTTTCATGGTCCCACTACGTCTGAAGAAGATTGAAGTTGCTGTCTCCTTTGAACTTCCTGATGAACTCGATGATTAGATTTTTTCCCTTCTCTTTTTTCCATCCACCCATCCATCCATTGTGGCGGACAGCCGGGTCCCATGCCCGGCAGGGACACCCCTGCTGCATCTGTTCCGGGGGAGCAACCATGGGCAGCTCAATACCTCCCCCGGGACGCTTGGTGGCAGCCTCCCCGGCGGACGGTGATCCCCCAGCCTGTCGCATGGCTCCACGGGAGATGGAGTCCTCCACAGCCTGGTTGGGGGCTCGGATGGCCACTAGGGGGAGCTAAATGGAATCAGCAGCACGGCTGGACGAATCTTCAGCCCCACCCCGAAGTGCGATTTGGACCAGGTGGTCAAGCACCTGGAACGCTTCCGGGTGGGCTTTAAAAAGGGCCAGCGTCGGGAGGAGGAGGAGGACCAAGCTTCAGGAGAAGTGGTGGTAGAGGAGAGAAAAAGATTGTTTTGGTGTTGCAGGTGTGTTTTGGGACTGTGTATTGCCTGTGGGTCACGGGAAAAACGTGCGCCCATGGGTGAAGAGAAATAAAAGTTTGTTTATTGTGTGGCATCCAGCTGGGGGTGGAGCCCAGCCGGGACGCCCAGGAGGACCGGAGGAGGGCTTGTGCCTCCTCCAGACCGCGAGGGGGCGACCGCCCTGGTTGTGTTGGGGGCCACGGGTAGGGGGCTTGGAAGCCCAGCCCTGTAGGGGCCCGTGGCCACAGGCCAGGCGGCGCCCCAGTGCCTGAAGAAACCTGGAGCCCAGCACTTCCGCCACACCAGGAAGTGCTGGGGGGAAGAAGACAGGGGACACCCGGAGGGCTTCCGGGTGCGCAGGCGGCACTTCCGCCACACGGGGGCGTGTCTGCGGAGGAATGCCGGGAAGCAGCTGGAGCCCATCCGGGTTCCTATTTAAGGGGCCGCCTCCCTTAGTAGTCAGTAGCGGAAGTCGGGTGGAAGTGGACAGAGCTGGAGAGAGGACTGGAGGCGGCCAAGAGAGAGAGGCACGAAGGACTGTGTGGCCTGGACTTTGGTGGATCGGTGCTGGAGGCACTGGGGTTGTGAGTGCATGTAAAGAACTTTGTAAATATTGTACATAGTAAAGGGTGTGTTGGGTGAACATAAGATGTCCGTCTGTCTGTGTCCGGGTTCAAGTCCACAATTGTTATACGTGCCACCGTGTCCATCTGTGTCGGGTCAGGCGCCTATATAGCGCCTTTGTTACACCGTCCATCCATCCATTGTCTGAACCAGATATTCCTCAGTCTGGTTTTAAATCTGCAAAGAACCTGCCATGAGCTGCAGTATCTCCTAAAGATCTTCTGATGTTTCTGTTCATTTACACTAATAGATGAATAAAACCTAAATACTAGAAACTGGCTTTAGCCACTGCTGCTTTATGTAAGCAAAACTTTGAGCCACTGACCCAGAAATTTGGAAAAAAAAAATAAAAGATATACAAAAAGGAAGGCCAACGATAAGCAATGCTTCATTTATGAAAGGAACATTAGATTAGAAGAAATTGATTAAATTAACAGCTCAACTTTGGGAGAGGTTACATAAACATGTCTGCAGTGACTCTGAAACAGTTTTGCTTCTGTATAAAGTCTGTCAACTGCGTTTACACAGGAACTTCACTGGAGCTTGTGAATGAAAAGGTCACAAAGCAGTCTGTGCGCCCCACTTGGGAAGGAGCAGCCGTTTCCTACAAACTCAAGAAAAATGAAAGACGCGGCGTGCCAGAGCTGTAACTGTGGAACTGCGGTGCGCGTAGACTTCTGAGAACAACCTTGTTTTGAACAAGTTAGAGAACGGATGCACCGCGGCCCACCGCATAGCGTTCAGGTGCATTCTGGGACATCACTTCATCATATCTCATTTTTACTTCCAAATTTTCCTTTTTTTCCTTTCTGTTCTCAGCTATTTGTGGACCCCTAGACCTGAAAGGCTCATTTTAAGACCATATTTTCACCCTTATGATAACGAGTAAACCAATAAGATTCTCCATCAAAAGGAGGCCATATCAACGGACCCCAGTTGTTCACCCCCTAATGGGATGCAAGCTGTCAAAGTTACTCCTTTTCACAAAACTTCAAAACGTATATACGGCACGTGGAGTGTCCTTTTATGGCATTTCACACACGCTGACCATGAATATAGCAATATTTATGACATCACCGGTGGTCCTAGCCCTCTAAGAGCCCCTCCCAGAAGGTTAAAATTACAAATTTCAAACATAGGCATGTGGGGTATTGTTTTAGACTATTTCAAGTTTGGTGATTATGAATATGATGTTATTTTAGATTTTTGATTCTCTATTTGGGACCTAGCCCCAATTGGACCACTATCACAACGTATAAACTGACAAATTACTGTTATAATGTATACTTTAAATGTTTAAATTGAAGCACACATTTTAAGATTTCAAATATTTTCCTTTATTATGTTCTTCTACCTCATGAAGTAAATTATTTCATTTCTCATTAACAACCTCAATCAGTGCAGCGTATGCTAATTCAGACGTTTTGCTTTTGTTTTTTGGTGTTCGGTTCTTGGATTATGTATTGGACTTGTGGTTGGACAGTTAAAGGGATATTTTTTGTCATATTTTAGGATATGTGTGAGCTTTTAAAGCACTTTCTACTCTCATCCCAAATGACTGGTGTCTTACAATTGGAAACGGTTGATTCAGAAAGTGTACGATTGGTAAGGTGGCATAGACATAGACATAGGCATAGGCATAGGCATAGGCATAGGTAGAACATGCAAACGCCACACACGCAGTGAGATGGCAGTAGATTTGAACCCGAGACACTGGATGTATAAGACAGCAGCACTAGTCACAGCAGCACAAAGTTATAGTTATTACATGTATACATGTGTGCATGCACAATATACAGAGATGAAAATATGTATATGTATATAAATATACATATTAAAGTTATATATAGTTTTATATGTATATAAGTTACACATTAAAGTTCATGTGTGTGTAAAGGCAGGCGTCCCAATACTTTTGGCAATATAGCATACATGTATCGTGTATATAGTGTCAGAAGAATGACAAAAAGACATTGAAAAAGGTTTGGGGCAGCCACCCATATAATACACCCTGGCTGGCTGCAAAAGGTTCAATTTTTGTGAGATGTTCACAAGTCAGAGTCCACAACAGAACTGATGGCATGGAAGCAAGATGGCAGCTTTACAGGCCAGTACAGGAAGTGATGTCATCATTAGCACCGGACCCGAAAAGGGATGTCATTGGAACTGGAAGTGACATCTTCAATGGCGCTGGTGCCGGAAGTGATGTCATCAATGGCGGCGGAATCTAGCGGGATTTCCCGTGGATGGTCTGCAGAGAACTGAGAGAGAGAATTAGTGCAGCTTGCCTCTATTACTACTATTATTCAGGCCCTCTAGCTGCCTCCCAATCGCACGTGTGTGACAATAGATACACATGTATATTTTTAAATCAGCTTAACCCAATTCAGGGCAACGGGACTGACCAGAGCCCACCCAACAGCATGTCATGCAAGGCAGGAACCAACAATGAATAAGAAACTCCGTCACATGTTGCCATTTCAGAGTCAACAATTAAAAAGAATGTCTTGAAGACGAGGAAGGAAAAACTGAAATGTCCAGAGTACACCCCGTCCATATAGACATAAGTAGAACATGCAAACTCCACAGACACAGTGGGATGGCAGTAGATTTGAACCCGAGATACTGGATGTATAAGACAGCAGCACCAGTCACAGCACCACAAGGTTATAGTTATTACATGTATACATATGTGGATGCACAATATACAGAGATAAAAATATGTATACGTATATAAATAGTCATATATAGTAATATAAAGTTTTATATGTATATGAATTACATACACATTAAAGTTCATGTGTGAGAAAATGCAGATAGATAGATAGATAGATAGATAGATAGATAGATAGATAGATAGA
>JANRMT010061414.1:6048726-6062702 GCA_026402145.1 Polypterus bichir lapradei | reverse complement strand
AGATAGATAGATAGATAGATAGATAGATAGATAGATAGATAGATAGACAGCTAGTCATGCAGAACAAGACCCAACAATGAAATTAAGAAGCTCCGTCACATGTCGCCAGTTCACAGCTGTCTTGAAGATGAGGAAATAAAACTGCAATGTCCAGAGTTCCCCCCCCCCCCCCCATAGACTCAGGCAGATCATGTAAACTCCACACAGATGACTAACTTTCCTGGGCTTTGCACCCAATGCACACACAGACATGGGCAGACCATGCAAACTCCCTCGTAGTTTTAGGGGATTTGAACCGAAGATGCTGCCCTGGGGAGACTGTGCCACCGTGCCACCCAAGGTGTAGTAATTAGTCAGGGGTAATTGCTTCAGTCTCAGAAGGAGCCGTGCCATTCCGACCAGGGTTTGAAAAGAGAGCCCAATTCTTCTGTCGACTGGAAGCGTCTCCCTCTGTGTAAGTCTATTCTCGTTTTATTGACTTGTTTGTTCCCCCGTTCCGTTTTAGTTTTCTTTAACGCGTGTTTTATTTGACTTGGCTCCTGCTGTGCGGGTTCGTTTTCTTTTTCTTTTTTTTCTCCCCTCTACATATCTGTGTGCCTTGTGGTTGTCTTAATGAGAACAAAAGGCATTTTTCCTTTATAATAAACAGGTGTCTGCAGCCAGTGCCCACTGATATAAAGAGCTGATTATTCGTCTGCGAGAAATGGTTTTGGGCCCTGTAACTTATGCTCTTACTTAGCTAGAGAGGGTACTTAAAACTGTTTATAGCATAAAGGGAATATTGTTGTCTTTATCTCCTGGCAATACGACTGATTCAATGGCTCATATTGTGGTCAGCAGTCTGGATTCTGCTGGCTTTCATATTTACCAACGTCTACATTAATGCATTGTTCAAGTTTCAGCAGGCAGCCGTCTTTGCCTCCATGTGAAGCTCCGCGTACAAATGTGTGTTGTGCTTTGTATGGAAACCAAAGACTTATTTAGGCACATTTTCTTTATTTTTATAATTAATAAGACCACACTCACCTTATAAAACTTTATTAGTTAAATAAAAGAAAAAAGGAAGAAATAAGACATTCATAAACTGTGAACTATAATGGGGAGGTGCCAGGCAGGAAAGGAGCAAAGAGAAGAACCCATCATGGAGAAAAAAAGAAAAAGACCCCACTAATGGCACTGAAACATCTTTAGGTCCCGAGGGGATCCTTAATGTGGTGGGCTGTGTGCCCCTCAAGTAATTAAGCTGTGGGCACTGGTTTAGTGAACCGTTTATAGTGGGATGGGCAGAAGCCATCTGAGCTGCTATGGGCCACTGGGACACAGCTGAGGGCTCCGGTATGGCCGCATGTTTAATTGAGCACACAGCGATTGCGCCCCCTGGTATGCCTGGCCCTTGCACTCTGCCTGACATCTCATTACTTGTGCCACCCAGAGCCCATTAAGCAGTGTATTGGACTCAGTACTTGTGTCACTAGATACCCTGGTCATTGGACAATGTATTGGGGCACAGTATTTGTGTCACCACGAATGCCAGGCCCTTTGACTGTGTATTGGGGCTCATTACTTGTGCCACCAGAAACTCGTACTGCGTATTGGACTCTGTGCTTGTGTTGCCAGGTACCCTGGTTTTTGGACTTGTACCAACAGGTGTTCCGGAGTCTTGAACTGTGAGTTGAGTTTGTGCCAAACAGGTATGCCTTGTCCTTGGACTGCTCATTGGGGCTCTGTACTTGTGCCACCAGGTACCCTGGTCATTGGACAGGGTATAGGGACTCATTACTTATGCCACCAGGTATGTCTGCCCTTAGAATGTGTATGGGGTCTGATTACTTGTGCCACCAGGTACCCTTACCCTTAGATAGTGCATTGAAGCTCAGCATTTGTGTCAACATATATGCCTGGCCTTTGGACAAGGTATAGGAAGTCATTACTTGTGCTGCCTGGTATCCTGGTCTTTGGACCATCTCTCTATTATAAAAAAAAAAATCCTGGGAGAGAAAGACGGGAGACGAGACGTGATCTTTACGTTAAGATCATGGAAGACACCTAAAAGACCCGTGAGATGAAAGAGATTGGCCACGGGGACCTTAAACATTTGACTTTATGCCAAGAGATTGACCCAGGACCATCTCGCGATGACGTGGAACGTGAGGTTCTTGCAAGACACACCCTACTTACAACGAAATAAGAGCACGGGCAGCAAAACACCCAGTCTTATAAATGCTTTGAGCACACACAGATCCAGGGCTTTCAGTGCATACAAAGCGTATAAGGACAGTACGTTATAAATGAAACGTAGACAACTAAGCAAAGAAGAAAGCAGCGCGGAGGAAACAGACTCAAAAGCGTTGGAGAGAAAAAAAAGAAAAAGAATAATCGAGGTGCAAATTCAGAAAATAAGGAAAGTAATTATCAGCCCGGAACAAGTGGAATTGAAAGACAAAGAGTAAAAGGCAAAGTAGAACTTCATAAAGATGTTCACAAACGTTGGCGCTATACACATGCAGAGCAGGTTAGAGATTATGAAAGCAGTGGAATTCAAAAGGCTCAAAAAAAAAAATGTTGGCGTGATAAATATATAGAGAAAGTTAAAGAATATGAAAGTAGGAAAATTAGAAAGTATAAAGAAAAGAAAGTAAAGATCGCAGGAGTACAAACAAATGGAAATTATTACTCAAAAAAGGGAAAGTAATCACCACGGACCAGGTGTCATTGAAACAAAAGCGGGACAAAGCGAGGTCAGAAATAAAAGACAAAGAGTAGAAAACAAAGTAAAACGTCATAAAGAGGTTAAAAAACAAGGGGGCCAAACACATGCAGAGCAGGTTAGAGAAAATGACAACTGGAATTCAAAAGACTCGTAGAAACACACGCAGAGCGAGATACAGAATATGAAAGCAGAAAACTACGAGAGTGTCAAAACAAAGAAAGGAAAGATCGCATTAGCGCAAAGAAAGAGAAATTATTACTCGGAGAAATAACAAATAGGCGAATAGAGATCGAATATATGGACAGAGGTGATATGTCAGACGTATGGAAATATTGTAAGGCTTGAAAGTTTAAGTCAGAGAATTTCAAAAACGGAGTTTACCTCACATGCATTTATTGGTTAGTTTGCAAAAAAAAAAAAATAACTGCTGATGATGAGGATCGCTTTGTCTGTGCTGAAATTCCAAACAGAGAAACCTGTCCTGAATTATGGTATAAAGTCATTAAACACACGTCTCACGGAGCTCATTTTAAAGATTCAGCACATTGGGACTTGAAAGATTCCAAACATTGTTTTTACAGAAGTTCTGAAATAAAAGTGAAACTAATGAAATAGCAACAATTCAAAGAAAAAAAAATCTTAAAAGTGTGTGTCCGGAAAACCAAACACAGGGGATGGTGGGCGAAGCCCCCTAGTCTATTAAAAAATTGTTACTTGTGCCACCAGGTATGTCTGCCCTTATATTGTGCATTGGGGCTCAATACTTGTGCCAGCAGGAATGTCTGAATCTTCAACTGTTTACTGGGCTCAGTAGTTGTGCTGTCAGGTACCCTGACCATTGGACAGCGCATTGAAGCTCATTAAATGTGCCAGCTCATATGTTTAGCCCTTAAACTGTGTACTGTGGCTCATTACTTGTGCCACCAGGTACCCTGGCCAATGGACATTTTGTATTAGATCTCATTCCTTGTGCCATCAGGAACGCATGGCCCTTGGACTTTGTATTGGGGTTCATTACTTGTTCCACCGGGTGAATTCCTGAAACACGGACTGTGTATTGGACTCTGTGCTTGTGTCGCCAGGTACCCAGGTATCCCGGAATCTTGGACTGTGTATTGAGCTCAGTTGTTTGTGCCAACATGTATGTCTTGTCCTTGGACTGTTCATTGGGATTTATTACTTGTGCCACCAGGTACCCTGGTCATTGGACAGGGTATAGGGACTCATTAATTGTGCCACCAGGTATGTCTGCCCTTAGACTATGTATGGGGTCTCATTGCTTGTGTCAGGTACCCTGGACATTGCACAGTGTTTTGGGTTATACCAACACATATGCCTGACCCCTGGAGTGCTCATTGAGGTTCATTACTTGTGCCACCAGGTACCCAGGCCATTGGACCATGTACTGGAACTCATTATTTTTGGCACCAGGTATTCCTGAACCCTGAACTATACAGTATATTGGGCTCAGTATTTGTGCTGCCAGGTACCTTAGCCACTGGACCACGTATTGAAACTCATTTCTTGGTGCCACCAGGCATGTCTGCCCTTGTACTGTGTATTGGGGTTCAGTGCCTGTGCTAACAAGTATACTTGAACCTTGAAGTAGGCACTTGGCCCAGTATTTGTGCCATCAGGTACCCTGGCCACTGGGCAGTGTATATGAACTTATTGCTTGTGCCACAAGATATGTCTGCCCTTGGACTGTGTATTGAGGCACATTACTTGTGCCTGTTGGTAAGTCTTCCTTGGACTGTGTATTGGGGCTCATTACTTGTGCCCATCAGGTATCCTGATCATTGGGCATTTTGTATTGGAGCTCACTACTTGTGCCACAAGGTACCCTGGCCCTTGGACTGTGTATTGGAGCTTACCACTTGTGCCACCACATATGCCTGGCCCTTGGACTCTGTATTGAGGCTCATTGCTTGTGCCAACAGGTATTCAGGCCATTGGACCAGGTACTGGAACTTCCACCAGTTATGTCTGAACCTTAACCTTTGTGTTAGGCTCAGTATTTGTGCCACCAGGTACCCAGGCCATGGGACGGTGTATTGGAGCTCATTACTTGTGCCAACACATATGCATAGCCCTCGGACTGTGGATTGGGGTTCGGTATTTGTACCACGCATGAGGTGTTTCTGGCCCTTGGATTGTTCATTGGGGCTCAGTACTTGAGTCGCCAGGTACGTCAGGACCTTTGGGGCTTATTATTTGTGCCACCGCTTGGCCTGACCCTTTGAGTGTGTATTGGGCCTCAGTACTTGTGTCACCATCTTTTTTTCTGGCACCTAGACTGGGCGTTCAAGGTCCTGACTTGTGCCACCACATATGTCTAGCCCTTGGAATGTACATTGGAGCTCATGACTTGTGCCACCATATCTGCCCAGCCCTGGGATTGGCATACTGGAGACATGGAGAGGCAGCACCATAAAGGAGGACAGTCGGGCCGTCGGCTCAACTGGTGGGAGTGCATTATGGGCCACATGGAGGAGACAAAGAACAAGTAAAAGACTGAAGGTGGGTGGTGGGCTACGTTTGTATTTTGGGATGGTGGGAAAGGGGAGGAGCCACCCAACCCCTCATCGACAGGGTCCTAAACTTAAATAACGAACCCCAGTGAGACAGCTAGGGGTTTCTTGCTCCTTAATGTTGTTATAACTTGTGGTCAGTCATTAGTTGTTCCCAGATATTCGCAAATAAGTAAATTAATTTATTCATAAATAATTAATAATTAATGTAGACCTATTCCCAATTTGATATTAAAGTGTTTATGTGTTGAATTATTTACTGTGCGCCAATGCCCTATAATAACATAAAATGAAATACAATGTCATATACGGTACATTCAAGCTTTTTTAAATAATGATCCCAATACTGTACATGAGAGACGCCAGGCATACAAGCGATTTGCCTCTTTGTTTTTATTTTTTCTAAGACTCCGTATAAAGCATTGGATCCGGTCCAGTCCATTATTGAAAACACAGTGAAGTTGTTTTTTCGTAATACGCCGTGACAGACTGTATCAAATGCTTTGGATAAGTCAATAAAAGCACCAAGTTTATTGTAATTATTGTCATATGTTCTCGCCATTTTGTCTGCTAATTGGGTAAGTGCCAGTAAAATTGAGTGGTTTTATTTCTTTTTTTTCCCCTAAATTCAGTTCAGTTATAATTATTTTTTTTTGTCCTATTTTGGTCACACATTTACCAACAAGAGAAAGTTCTCACGAAACACACGCTAACGTTCCATAAGAACGGAGAGTTCCTGATCGACTGCCTGTGTCTTCATTTCTTTATCTTCATTGCCCAGCATGCCACTAAAATAATAGTAACGATAATAATAAAATAGCAATAAAAAAAATAACTGTTATTTGCATAAACCTGACACTGGAAAGGCCAAGTCTGCAGTGATTTTGGCTTGAAAATTGACGTTTTGTAGCTTTTTCCTTATAGGGAAGCCATATTGGGTGCCGTTGTCATGGTTACGTCCCGCGTTTCTAGGAGGCGTGGTCTCCAGGGTCGTAAATGCCATAAAAAGGTCAGCCTTATGCTCCGAGCGGATAAAATCTTCGTTTACATTTGTCACCTTTCGCGCGATTCCTTTTCTCGTCTTGCCTGGTTTCGCCGTTTTTGCGTGTTTTCTGACTTTGAATTTTGCCTCTCGTCTGGGTTATTTGGTCGCTTCGGTTTGTTTTTATTTCCCTTTGCTTTGCCTTTTTAGTCAAGAAATCAGCGCCCTGTTTTTGCCTGCCGAGTCCGGACAATGTCACATTGGACGACTTTCCCAGCATATTTTTCAATCGTAGCCCCCATTTACTGTATGTAATCTTAGCGAGGCAGTCGGCGGCGATGCTTCCGTGCAGCCGGTCACATGATGCGATGTGCCCAGCGACTCACTCCAACAAGTCCACAACTCGCCCCCGAGACAGGTTTGATTTCGTCTTTGGTCGTAGTGGTGGGCTCTGTGTGCACGAGAGCTGACAACCAATGAGCACTCGGCTCGAAATGCAATGTGTATAAAGCAGCGGTAAGGAATAAGGAAGGCGGGCATTTTTGGGACCGAGAAAGAGATGAGAAAGCTCGCCTGTCTGATGTCTTTTGGTTTACCTACCACAAAAGAATTGAGAAACTAAAAACAAAGGGGGCAACTTTGTGGCAGAACTCACCACACCTGTTAATCTGGAATACAGCCATAGGCTCTGCCAGGCAGCGTATTATTGGCTGGCACCAAAAGGGGGCAAGCATGGCTGTCCCTACATGTGACATGCACTGCCGCATAAATTGACCCGGCCCAACAACAAAATCAGCAAGTGTGACGTTCCCAACGGCTAGAAGTCACGTGACGTGGCTGTACTCACCTCTGCGCCACCTCAGCTCAACTTTAAATGACTTCTAAACGTCCATGCAGACGTCACAAACAAACAAACAGCTACCTGCTCATCTCTAGGCCTGTAAAACTTAGGCTCTGATTAACTCGACAGAACCTTACTGTGTACTTCTTTAACTCTGTAAAATGGGACGTAATGTTAGCTGGAATCCGATGCCAAATAAAATCAGAGACAGGAACTCGTGCGCACCAGTGGGTAGCTATACATTTATTCTGAATGCATGGATCAGGGCCATAAGACTCCATGCCAAGTGCAGGTGGCATTGATTATGTGTCAATTACACAAATAATTGCAACTGGATTATTTTCCATTCTATGGCGCCAATAAAAACATCGGTAAATCTAATTAATCCCTACTTTCCCCATTTCTGAGTAAAACCTTTTAGATTTATTTAATCAGTCTCTCTCTCTAGAAATACATATAAGTAGGTATTATATTTACAGTCATGTGAAAAAGTAAGTGCGCCCCGTAAAATGTGTTTTCTGTTTTAACGTATGTGGATATGTGAAGGTTTGATCGTCATTTAAACAGAATCTGTAGTTAAAGGTGATGTGATTAAATTTGCAATCGTTTATTCAATGAAAAAAAATGGACAAAATCTGTTGGCACCCCTCCATGAAAAAAAGATGAATCCGCAATTGTCTCGGAAATAACTTGAAAGGTAATTGCCCCTATCCTTTGTGATGGGCGGCCGCAACCCTTAACCGGCCGGGACGCCCAGGGTGTGGAAGGACCAGGGGGAGAGAGTATTTTCAGGATAGGGCCGATAGAGGGCAGCCAGCCCCCTTGGTTTCCAGCAGGGCCAGGAATCGCTGGTGTACAACACGAGCAACAAAATATGGGGTGAAGGGTCCCCTCATATTATTTGAAATATTCCTCTGAGTCGAAACTCTAAAGCAAAGTCTGATTTTTGTTAAATACGGAATAAACACAGACGGACAGAAGACAGGTTTTGCCACACTACACATATTTATTTACAGTCTAAACTGCCCAAAATACCAGTCAACACAACACCATTCAGTCCCTTCTTGTCGCCAGTCCTTCTCCCTCCACTCTTCCTCAGGTTTTGTCCTCTTCCTCCTGACTCCAGCTCTAGAATGGTGGGGACTGGCCCCCTTTTTATAGGGTACCCGGAAGGACTCCAGTTGCCCAACGAGCTTCCTCTGGCCACACTTCCACTACAAATAAGGCCCAAGTAAGGCCCATGCGCCCCCTGGCGGATGCCACGGGTTCCAACAGGGTTGAGACTCTACACATCAGGCTCCCACTCCCGAACTGGGTTCTTGCCTTAGGCTTACTTCATTTGTTTTGCCGCGTAAGACGTCATTAAAGAAAGCTAAGTAATTTCTCCTGTGTGATTTCTTACCGCCGTATTGCTAAGGGAGGGGTATCTCCTTTTTATTTTATATTTATATAGATTTGGGTTATGTAACACGCTGCAATTAATAATAATAATAAATATAATAATAATAAAAAATAATAAATAATTAAGGACTTTGTTAAATGGTGCGACTCAAACCACCTACAACTGAACACCAGCAAAACCAAGGAGCTGGTGGTGGATTTTAGGAGGACCAGGCCCCTCATGGACCCCATGATCATCAGAGGTGACTGTGCAGAGGGTGCAGACCTATAAATACCTGGGAGTGCAGCTGGATGATAAACTGGACTGGACTGCCAATACTGATGCTCTGTGCAAGAGAGGACAGAGCCGACTATACTTCATTAGAAGGCTGGCGTCCTTCAACATCTTCAATAAGATGCTGCAGATGTTCTATCAGATAGTTGTGGCGAGCGCCCTCTTCTACGCGGTGGTGTGCTGGGGAGGCAGCATAGAGAAGAGGGACGCCTCACGCCTGGACAAACTGGTGAGGAAGGCAGGCTCTATTGTAGGCACAGAGCTGGACAGTTTGACATCCGTGGCAGAGCGACGGGCGCTGAGCAGGCTCCTGTCAATCACAGAGAATCCACTGAACAGGATCATCTCCAGACAGAGGAGCAGCTTCAGCGACAGACTGTTGTCACCGTCCTGCTCCACTGACAGACTGAGGAGACCCCACACTATGTGACTCTTCAATTCCACCTTAGGGGGGTAAATGATAATACTAGACAAGATTATAGACTGTTATACCCGCCTCGCACTCTCCACCTGGCATTTTTTAACTTGCGTTGCGTTTTTATTGCTTTTTAATTAATATTGTTTTTATCAGTATGCAGCTGCGGGAGTGAATTTCCCCTTGGGGATTAATAAAGTATCATCTATCTATCTATCTAATATTGCCAGCTATGCTATCTATCTATCTACAGTATCAATCTATCTATCTATCAATTATAAAAGAACTCATTCCCAGGGAGCTAAACCCCCCTCCATGTTGGATACACACATATATAGAGAAGATTATACAAAACCCTTTGTGTGTCTGGCCAGGGTTTATGACAGGTTTTCCACCTCATGGTTATTTTTTTTGTACACTTTGGGACTCTTAATACATAAAAGTGGGTCGGCGACTCCTTCTTGTGTTATACTTTTTGCTACGAGTCCTACATTTCTACGCCAATCCAAACCCTGAACTCTTGGGATGGCTGCTCACTAGACTACCTTCAGGGCTGTTAGAGAATCCTCCGCATTTTCTAGATTACCACATGTGATCAGGTTTAAATTATGAGGCGGCTCAGCCATGTAAAGATATTTAACGCTCTCCAGAGGATATTCTTTCTAGCTGGAAAACTCACAGCAACCCTGGCATCTTTTCTTTTTTTTTTTTTGTTTCACTTTCATAAATAAAACATTTTGAATCGTCAAAGACCATCTCCCAAGAATTAGCGGGCCAAGGAACCCACGCTGCGTGTCAAGAAAGGGAAGAATCTGCTAAATGATCTGTGAAGACAGAACTCTGTTGTATTTACATGCCAGGGGAATGGGAGCACCTGAAGAGATAAGCCATTAAAAACAGTTAGACCAGGAATGATCCGGAGCCTTAAATAAGTCATACCCTGTTTTACAACGAGGCTTATCGCCGATTGCCTATGTATTCATAAATTTTCTACGGAAAAGTAGATAACAGGCTGATTTATCATGACATAATTACATTTTCGGTAGATTTATTGCTGCCATTTAAAACATTAAGAAAGGCCCTGTCATATAGCACAGCTGCGAGCAGAATTTATTTTTGTAATCTTGCTTTTTTCTTCTCTCAATGTCAATATTTTGTTTGATAAATTCATCATTATGTTTCTTCATAGTATAAAATATTCGCAGAATTTTATCAGAAACAGGACAGTTTGGGCATACCTCCCATTCCCTGAACCATTCGTTTTGATAAGAACGTTTATCGTTATCTGATTTTAATGGCATGTCATTTTCGAAGCCGTATAATCCTGACCAGAATGAGATTGGTTGGAGCCCATCCCAGCTAGGAAAGGGTGCAAGGCGGGAACAAATGTTAACCAAAGTGTCACTCCATTGAAGGGCAAACACACTCACACACACACACACACCCACTAAAACCAATTCACCTAACCTGCATGTCATTTAACAAAGTTAGGAAACCCGCATGGACACAGGGAGAGCATGCAAACTTCACGCTGAGTTGCAAACCCTGGTCTCCTTACTGCGAGGCAGCAGCGTCAGCACTACACCACCGTGCTGCCCTGATCTTGATGTTACTTTTTCAGATATGCAGTGTTACTACAGCCCATCCTGCCCACCTTAATAAGTGTGTCTGTCCAGTTGCTGGGTCTCTGTCATTCCAACAGATGGTGCAACAACAATCATTTGTAGCAATAAAATGCATTGCATTTGTCATTCCAACAGATGGCACATCACACACATTTGTAATGATGAATGGATGTGGATAAGACTGGCAAGCTTTGTTAGGCTGAATGGCCTGTTCTCATCTAGATTGTTCTAATGTCCTAAAAAAAAAGATACCAGCAGAGATGTTGGGATGTCTGGTGGAGGGCAGACTAATGATGGATGGTTCATAATGGCGAACAAAACAAAAGGCCACCGAAGGCAAACTCATGGGATTAACCAGATAGAGGTGACCTTCTTCCATCAATCCAGGGTCCGGTTCTAACCCTTGCGTGGTATTGTAGACCCCTTCAACAGTGGACAGGGGTCAGCATGAGTTACGTCCTCCCATATGCACCATGTGTGGTGACACAACACTCCCAAACTCTTATTCAAATGATCTGTGGTTTGCGCCACAGTAGCCCTCCTGTCGATTTGTACCAGAGGGGACGACCCCCAAACCCCCCCTCACCCCACCGATCAGCCTTGGCCACTCAACGCCCTCTTGGTGGCTCCTTCCTGAGACGTCTGCAGTGGGTGCTCACCACGGCTGACCAAGAGTGCCACACAAGTCATTTTGGTAAATGCTCTGCCCCAGTGGTCTCCCCATAAAGATTTGATTCTTATCAAAGTCAATCAGGTCTTTACTCCCACCCACCCACCATGGAATATGAGTACCTAAGGAACAAGGGGTGCTCAATAATTTATCTACCCAAGTATGAAAGAAAGTAGCAAGTATGTTGAAACAAGTCTGGGGACGTTGTGACGTGTCTCAAGGTGACTCCTGCACAGTGCGAGTCTAACGTTAAAAAAGAGAGGAGATCAGGAGAGTCCTAGTGCCAATCAATGAAAACCAAGAGACATCAGACAGGCGAGCTTTCTCATCTCTTTCTCGGTCCTAACAATGCCCGCCTTCCTTATTCCTTATCGCTGCTTTATACGCATTGCATTTCGAGCCGAGTGCTCATTGGTTCACATGTCACGTTAATCGCAGGCTATTATTCCGCGAAGGTGGGCTCCAGCAGCTGAACCATCCACCCACCGGTGCCCTCAGATGATTTCCTTTTCCGAGTTTTGAGGAAGTCTCTCCGTGGAATCCGCGGTTCTCAAGTGATGAAGACATCGAAGCAGCTGTGATGTCCAAGTCAAACAGAAGATTCTTTTTTTTTTTTTCAAAGGGTTTTTTTCAAAGTCGTTGCATGAAAAGTGGATGAGGCGATCAGGGGGGAACAATATTGAAAAATAAAACAAACATCCATCCATCCATTATCCAACCTGCTATATCCTAACTGGTCTGCTGGAGCCAATCCCAGCCAACACAGGGCGCAAGGCAGGAAACAAACCCTGGGCAGGGTGCCAGCCCACCGCAGGGCACACACACACACACCAAGCACACACCAGGGACAATTTAGAATCGCCAATGCACCAAACCTGCATGTCTTTTGACTGTGGGTGGAAAAGCACACAGACACGGGGAGTACATGCAAACTCCACGGAGGGAGGACCTGAGACGTGAACCTGGGTCTCCTAACTGCAAGGCAGCAGTGCTACCCACTGCGCCACTCTAAAACAAATATTTTTTGAAAACTCTTTTATTTCCTACTGAGGTAGATAAATTATCGAATGCCCTTTGTAAGCTTCCCTTCTGATTTATCCCTGGCCTTGCCCTACGCCACTGTCACGAGAGGGCCGACTTCCCTTGAGTCATATAATTATCAAGTGTATATCAAGCGCACTCCTAATAAATAACTTTCTAATTTTTTTTTTTAATATAATTTGTGTTACTTCAAGCCAAACCCCTGTTACCAGACTCTCTTTCACTTCCACCGCAATTAAGACCCAATAATCCGTTCCAACACCACCAGCGTAAAACTTTAATCTTCATATCCACTGCTGCCCGGACTTAGCCATCGTAAATAAATAAGGCAGCTCCAGCAAGTACTCTCAAGTCCAAGGACTCGTCTTAAATCGCTCGTATTTCTCTGCATGAATTTAGGGCCAAAACTGGCGTCACTCTCACAAGTCCTTTACTCTTCTTTGTCACTCCAGTTTCCTCAAATAGGGTCACAACTACCTTTAAAGAGGAAGGAGAAAGTGCTCATGGGAAATAAAGTAGGGCGGCGTGCAGGTTCAAATGTAAATAACGCAGCCCCCGATGGCAATGGAGAATCCGTACGTAACTCGGCCTTACTGAACTGCTCTACGCCACCCGCTAAGCCGTAAACCAGTTCCTGAACACCCGCCAGAGCCGCTTCCGCTGTATGCAAACCAGATTGTCTCTGGCTTTCTTATGGTGTCAGTAGTGGGATTTGGATCCACAACCTGAGGTTTTCAAGTCTAAAGCCTTAACCTCTACAACACACTGCCTGCCAATAATGTCAGCCCTTAGTAAACTATAAATGGTGTATACAGAAAAGCAACGAGGGCACGATAAGTGGCGCCCATTACCAACTGGGTAACGCAGCTAGTATACAGCATCATGCATGTGCGTCTGAGGATCTCCTCACAGGCTCTGTTAAGGTGTGTAATGACCCGTCGGACCAGGTGGGGGCGCTGCTGCTATACTACTTACCTTCTCCTTCTCCCCCTGCAGGACCGAGAACCCGCCCCATGAGGGCACCTGACTCTACCCTGTGGAGGCACTTGACTCCGCCCCTTCCGCTCCTGGGAAATAAAGCCACCAGATTTCAGGAAGAAGGCGTCTTATCACCGAGGAAGTCTGATGCTAGTCGAAACTCTGACATTACTTACTGCATTACTTTAACTTTGCTGAGAGCCTAACTAGGGCTAATTTTTTTTTACATTTTTGTTTGATTGCTGTGACTACATGGGATGACCCGGTTGGCACCTCACATTATCAAATGACTGTCTGTCATTCCTTGACAAGGTCACAACATACATATTGTCACACACGAGCTCATGGGGGGAACAGTTTACAGGCTCAAATAGTGTCATTCATCAGCCCGACTGGGCGTTTGGCACTCTCACCTGATCCTCTCTCCTCTTGTTCCTCTGCAGTTCAGCCAAAGGCCCTGCCTCCCTGTGACATCACCACCGGTCCACCCACTGCTGACATCACTTCC
>JANRMT010061414.1:6029225-6048716 GCA_026402145.1 Polypterus bichir lapradei | reverse complement strand
CGTGTTGCTTTCAGTATATGGGGTGGCCATCCCAAACCTGTTTCTGTCTGTTGCCTAATTTTTTTACCACTATATATACATATATATATATATATATATATATCTTATATGTAAACATTTATGTGTGGAAGTGTTTGTGTCTGTCTGTCTGGTCTGGAAGTGCGAGGCTACAGCATGAAGCTCAAAGAGCCAACAAGGTGGCCCCAAGTTAACAAGTTGGAAGAAGAAAGAAGTGCGAGGCTACAGCATGAAACTGAAAAAAAATGTGACGGAGTGAAAAGTGAACGTGAAACCGCCAAGGAAAGGCAAACGAGAGAGAAACTCACTTAGCCGCTGATAGACAGGGGGGGCGAGCACGTCCGTAAAACAAAGTCGCCGACTCTGCATTGACAATTTCATTAATTTGTAGGAGCCCAGGCTTACACAGCTTGTATCCATCCATCCATTATCCAACCTGCTATATCCTAACTACAGGGTCACGGGGGTCTGCTGGAGCCAATCCCAGCCAACACAGGGCGCAAGGCAGGAAACAAACCCTGGGCAGGGCGCCAGCCCACAACAGATAATACAATCATTAAAAAATAATTTAATAATGCAAGAATAAACTCCATTTTGTGTACTCACAACTGTAAACCTACTTTTATCCACCCCTGTATAATATTATAATATATATATAGTTGTAATATTGTGAAAGATTTAGTATAGCTTGATTTTATTTAATAGGAAACACAACTCAGCTTACCTAATCAGCTTGTGGGTAGAAAGCCCGGAATTAAAGAATAATAAGAACATAAGGGCAGGCATACATCAGCAATAAAATCGAATAACCCTCTCGGTTTCAGTTCTGTCCTTTTCCTTAAAGCAGACTCAAACGTGTAGACTCCTCGTAGACTCACCGCCATAGCTAACCATACAGTGAGCAGAAGTGAATGAAAGGGCCTACTTAAGTTAGAGTCGGCGTCAGCATTAGATACTTCCTTTATAGTCTTAAAAAATTCTGTCACATAAACCCTTAGTCTTCATGAATTTCGAATGAAAACGGTCCTTGGTATTCCTGCAGGATCATCCTGCAGGGACCGTTAGCCGATGCTCCATCTACTCTCGATGGACGGCATTCTACTGTAATTTAAAAATAATTACAATCTACCTGCTCGCTCAGTGGCACATCATAAAAAGAGGCAAAGAAAACGAACCGATCTTTACGGTTACTTTGAGGGAGCCAAAAAAACAAGAATTCCTAAGCTGCAAGTGGCCTTTAGGCCTGTAATTAAAGTGATTGCCCTGTTCTTTGTGCTTTCCAGATCACCGATTTTTCATTTTCATTAAAATGTGCAGGTGGGTGTTTATAATATATATTAATGAGTATGTGGACATCTTATTTTTTTTTATATACTAACGGTCTGTAAAGAAAGTCATCCCCATGAACTCTCTAATGCACAGCTGAAGGTGTCTCTCATTCAAAGGTGCTTTCTTGGCACAGATAAGATTTTTAAGTACAGGAGAGCTAAAATGTATATGTTTTAGTGAACAGGTATTTCAGGTAAACATTCTCTTGCTGATTTCAAAGCGTATGAATCGGTGGTGTTGTGATCTGAAGTGTGTAGCCCCCCTCTCCCCTACCTGTTCAATGCAAGTACACCCATAGCTCCTGCTCATCTAGAGGAAAGCCCTGAATTTTCTTGTTTCGCGGTCTGTAAATGGCCACCGACGCTGTGAAAACTCCAAGGGGAACCCCCCCCCCAAACAACAAATTTTCTATTAGTGCGTATGAGTTAATATACAAAAAAGAAATGGCAATATATTTTAAAATAACTCTATACCCTAAAATAGTACAATGTACCCAGAATTTAGAGTATATTTAAAAATATGTTGTAATTAATATGCTTTATAGTGTATTATTCCTATTAAACTATATTTAAAATTACATTTTTCTGTTTTGGAAGTATATGGTAATATAAAAAAAGGCAATAATTTACATATTTTATGATACATTTCAGTGTACTGCAAGATATTGCAGTAAATAATTATCCATCCATCCATCCATTATCAAACCCGCTATATCCTAACTACAGGGTCACAGGGGTCTGCTGGAGCCAATCCCAGCCAACACAGGGCGCAAGGCATAAATAATTATCCAGGAAGTACATTGTAACTTCTTCTTCTTTAGCTCTTCCCATTTTTTATGGGTCATTATTTTAAAGTAGACGTCTCCATGCTCTGTATTCAAGTTGTTAGCAATATACAGTATTTAAAAATCTATCAAATCCTGCTGTCTATCTATCTATCTATCTATCCCTGCCAACTATACTATCTATCTAATCCTGCCAACTACGCTATCTATCTATCTATCTATCCCTGCCAACTATACTAGCTATCTAATCCTGCCAACTACGCTATCTATCTATCTAGCTATCTAATCCTGCCAACTATACTATCTATCTAATCCTGCCAACTATGCTATATATCCACAGTATATATTTTACAGCGCCTTTCTCATCTATCTATTGCAATAAAAAACAAAGGACAGTTTGAAAGAGTTGGTGCACCTTGAAGACAAACCCCATATATTTGATGGCAAAATTCAAAGAATAGAGGCAAAAGGTTCAAAGGTCTTTTCAGACTGGAGTCACATTGTTGACTGAGGCAAACATGGCGGCGCTGCCCCTAAAGAGGGAGTCATACCAAAAGGGGCGGGGCCAGGAGACGACAACCCAGAAGTGGCGTCACAGGAACTGGCGGTCATCAGATCTGTAGGAACAAAAGTCGGAGCGGCCTTAGGTTACAGTGTCAGCCATTGGCTCAGGGTGGAATTGCAAGTGGATGAGCCCCTCGAGTGGACTCCCAACTGCACGTGTGTGACACAATCTATCCGGATGTATTCATATTAGTAGCCATTGTGGTAGTAAACAATGTTCCTATGATACTGGATGAAGCAGGACTCCTAATAGATGGGTTGTTATTATAATGATTCATGAATTTAAAGTGGATCAAGCAGGTTTGATGATGAATGTTTCTATGTATTCTTATTATTTCTTTGCAGATACATTTACGTGAGGCATTTTACAAAAATCCTGAAACACATATCTGATTAAAAATATACCGGATACAATATCTGAGAATGCATGACAAGACAATCTAAAGTTAACCATCATGAAAATGAGCACAGATTATGGGCACTGAGTAACTGAATGTGTTTAAAAATATATGGATAGGGAGATTCGATCAGAAGGTTTTTGGATGGATAGGCAACCCATTTCAGCCTATAAATCAACACAGCAACGAAGCCGAGACGCCACAGAGATGCCTGAGCAGTGGATGGGAGTCGACTCACTGAAGTGAATATTTGTATCATTTCACCCTTTTCTTACATTTAAAGTTTGTGCCACCCCTGCAGGGACCCGGCCAGGCTTTCCATCAAATCCAAATCATTTTGGCCAAGACGAACGGATTGTGAAACTGCAGCCATGGGCTGACAACTGAAAAAGTGAAAAAAGCTTTCCCGTTCGCCAGAGATTCAAAGTACACGGGCTACCTGTGATCTAGAGCCTGCCAGTTTGGCCGGCAATTACTTTATTTTTCTTAAAGCTCTTCAAACACTTGCCTGCTTTTCCTTTGCTTACTCTAGCCTTTTATTGCACCATGGAGATTTTAATTTGGTACTGAGCAATTTGCAATGGAAAACCCCTGTGGCGGCTGTATATACTGTACGTTTGATTTCGGAAAAGGGTTTCCCTGTCAGGCCTCCGTGAAAGGACAAGGTTCAAGCAAAGTACTAGGTGCTAATGAACAGAGTCCTGACAAAGTTTGCTTTCCTGTGCCGAGTCCTCGCACATAATGAATTCATTCAGCAGCCCCTGCTCAGCCGTGGAAAGTGTTGGTAAAGAAATCCCACAGAGTTCAGGTGACCTTTCCGAACCTTCTCTTCTTTTCCTGTTTGCTTTTTGGGTCCTGCCAGGCATAATATAAAAATATTCATCAGCTGATGTTTGCAATTGCTACCAACGCTTGACTGACGCCTCCTCCTCGACTAGAAAAACACGGCCGCCTTTAAAGGCCTACTCAGTGCGCACTCTGAAAGACCCGTTGGCCTCGCCGCTCCTTCGTCCGTCCAACTCGTCCCTGCTGGTCCCGAAGTCGACGCGATAACCGAATTTATTAGTCAGTCTAATGCGGTTATTGCTCAACTTGTTTGTCGCTACCTAAACTTGGGTCGCCCTCGATGGGTTGACGGCTCCAGCTTAAAATAAATAAATAAATAAATAAATAAATCAGCCATCACTTTTATGTTTTAGGGGGCTACTGAGACCCTGAAGAGGTGAAGATCTGCTCTAGAGAGGGTTAGGGTTAGGGTTAGGACCGCCAAGACAGAATACATGTGTGTGAATGAGAGGGAGGTCATTGAAATGGTGAGGATGCAAGGAGTAAAGTTGACGAAGGTGAATGAGTTTAAATACTTGGGATCAAAAGTACAGAGTAATGGGGATTGTGGAAGAGAGAAGAAGAAGAGAGTGCAGGCAGGGTGGAGTGGGTGGAGAAGAGTGTCAGGAGTGATTTGTGACAGACGGGTATCAGCAAGAGTGACAGGGAAGGGTAGTGAGACCAGCTATGTTATATGGGCTAGAGATAGTGGCACAGGCGACAGAGCTGGAGGTGGCAGAGTTAAAGATGCTAAGATTTGCATTGGGTGTGACGAGGATGGACAGGATTAGAAATGAGGACATTAGAGAGTCAACTCAGGTTTGAAGACAAAGTCAGAGAGGCGAGATTGCGTTGGTTTGGACTTGCGCAGAGGAGAGATGAGGGGTATATTGGGAGAAGGGTGCTAAGGATAGAGCTGCCAGGCAAGAGGAGAAGAGGAAGGACTAAGAGGAGGTTTATGGATGTGGTGAGAGAGGACATGCAGGTGATGGGGGTGACAGAACAAGATACATAGGACAGGAAGAGATGGAAGAAGATGATCCGCTGTGGCGACCCCTAATGGAAGCAGCTGAAAGAAAAAGAAGAAGAAGAAGAAGATAGATATTATTCTCTGATACAGATGCATACAAATAAACAACACAACAAGCACCATGGAAAGCAATTCCTCTGTGTCCGCTATGCTGGAATATGGTTTTCTCCCATGGAGAATGAGACGCTGTAATCAGGAAAGGACTACATCAGAAGAAGGAACAAATCAGAGCACGATTAGATGTGCGTTTTCCAAAAATCTTAATTTTTACTTACCCACGCTGCAATGCTGAGCTGGCGTTTTCAGCGGTAGACGGCACAGGTGGGTGTTTTCAGCAGTGATTTGTGACAGACGGGTATCCGCAAGAGTGAAAAGGAAGGTCTACAAGACGGTAGTGATACCAGCTATGTTATATGGGTTGGAGATGGTGGCACAGGAGACAGAGCTGGAGGTGTCAGTGTTACAGTTGTGCTTGAAAGTTTGTGAACCCTTTAGAATTTTCTAGATTTCTGCATAAATATGACCTAAAACATCATCAGATTTTCACTCAAGTCCTAAAAGTAGATAAAGAGGTTAGGGTAAAACCAGTTAAACAAATGAGACAAAAATATTATACTTGGTCATTTATTTATTGAGGAAAATGATCGAATATTACATATCTGTGAGTGGCAAAAGTATGTGAACCTCACGGATGATCAGTTAGTTTGAAGGTGAAATTCGAGTCAATGGGATGCCAATCAGGTGTGAGTGGGCACCCTGTGTTATTTAAAGAACAGCGATCTATCAAAGTCTGCTCTTCCCAACACATGTTTGTGGAAGTGTATCATGGCACGAACAAAGGAGATTTTTGAGGACCTCACAAAAAGAGTTGTTGATGCTCATCAGGCTGGAAAAGGTTACAAAACCATCTCTAAAGAGTTTGGACTCCACCAATCCACAGTCAGACAGATTGTGTACAAATGGAGGAAATTCAAGACCATCGTTACCCTCCCCAGGAGTGGTCGACCAACAAAGATCACTCCAAGAGCAAGGCGTGTAATAGTCGGTGAGGTCACAAAGGACCCCAGGGTAACTTCTAAGCAACTGAAGGCCTCTCTCCCATTGGCTAATGTTCATGTTCATTAATCCACCATCAGGAGAACACTGAACAACAATGGTGTGCATGGCAGGGTTACAAGGAGAAAGCCACTGCTCTCCAAAAAAAACATTGCTACTCGTCTGCAGTTTGCTAAAGATCACGAGGACAAACCAGAAGGCTATTGGAAGAATGTTTTGGGGACGGATGAGACCAAAAGAGAACTTTTTGGTTAAAATGAAAAGCGTTATGTTTGGAGAAAGGAAAACACTGCAGTCCAGCATAAGAACCTTATCCCATCTGTGAAACATGGTGGTGGTAGTATCGTGGTTTGGGCCTGTTTTGCTGCATCTGGGCCAGGATGGCTTGCCTTCATTGATGGAACAATGAATTCTGAATTATATAAGAGAATTCTAAAGGAAAATGTCAGGACATCTGTCCATGAACTGAATCTCAAGAGAAGGTGGGTCATGCAGCAAGACAACGACCCTAAGCACACAAGTCGTTCTACCAAAGAATGGTTACAGAAGAATAAAGTTAATGTTTTGGAATGGCCAAGTCAAAGTCCTGACCTTAATCCTTTTGGAATGATCAAAAGTTACCAGAAACGTTTAGTTGTAGTTATTGGGGGGTCACACCAGATACTGAAAGCAAAGGTTCACATACTTTTGCCACTCACAAATATGTAATATTCGATCATCTTCCTCAATAAATAAATGACCAAGTATAATATTTTTGTCTCATTTGTTTAACTGGTTTCTCTTTATCTACTTTTAGGACTTGAGTGAAAATCTGATGATGTTTTAGGTCGTATTTATGCAGAAATATAGAAAATTCTAAAGGGTTCACAAACTTTCAAGCACAACTGTAAAGATGATAAGATTTGTATGTGACGAGGATGGACAGGATTGGAAATGAGGACATTAGAGGGTCAGCTCAAGTTGGATGGCTAGGAGACAAAGTCAGAGAGGCGAGATTGCGTTGATTTGGACATGTGCAGAGGAGAGATGAGGGGTATAATAAGAGAAGAATGCTAAGGATAGAGCTGCCAGGGAACAGGAAAAGAGGAAGACTTAAGAGAAGATTTATGGATGTGATGAGAGAGAACACGCAAGTGGTGGGTGTGACAGAGCAAGATGACGAGGACAGGAAGATATGAAAGAAGATGATCCGCTCTGGCAACCTCTAACGGGAGCAGCCGAAAGGAGAGATGAAGAAGATGAACTGATTGCAGATTTCAATTCTGCACCCAGTCATTGGGGCATTGTTGCTCCAGCATTCTTAGAAACTGAATGGACTGTTCATTCGCTCCAAGATCCATTACAGTTTGCAGTTCATCACTCCAACAGATCCAAAGAGGATGCCATCACCTTCACAGTAGTGGCCCACTTAGACAACAAGAGAAGGAATTTTGTGTGAATGTTATATTGAGACTACAGTTCTGCATTTAACGCAATACACCCCATCACAAAGCTGTGTCTGAACACCTCGCCCTGACAGACCCCAGGCGGTTTGATTGGGTGGCCGCACTTCGTCATCCCTCATACTCAAGACAGGGGCTCCACAGGGATGTGTGCTGAGCCCTCTACTGTGTGTCCTCCACACATATACGCTGTACGTGACTCTAACATCATTGTTGAGCTTGGTGGGCCTAATCTCTAACGACAATGATGAACTGGAGAGTCTGTTACACTGGCGGCATGACAGTGGTCTACTCCCAAATGTCAGCATGACTAAGGAGGTGATTGTGGCCATTGAGAGAAAACAGTAACTCAGGTAGAGAGGGTGGTGACAGTAGGGGTCCAGCCCCATGCTCCCTCTTCTAGTTCTGGGAGCATCTTGATCCCTACACCGTCAATGATGTAACCGAATGTGCTGACAGATGGGGGGACAAATCACGCTAAGCAATGGGGTGGTGCAAAGAGCAAAAGTGCTTTTACTAACTCTTTGAGGGCAATCTGGTTTGTACCTCGTGTCATTATAAGTGGCGTCTTCATCTACACAAACGTGCTCGGCACCACGATTAGCAGTAGATCAATCAGCTGATGCTGGCAGGTCACTCGCATTTTCGATCTCAATCTCCAGATCACTTGCATGAGAATCGGAGTCCGACAGGTCACAGTCCAATTCAGCGATAATACACAAAATGTCGTTTGCTTTGTGCATTTGCTTCGATCTCTCACCACATGTTGATGCCATTTTTGTCACTGTTTGCTCTTCTCTTCTCTCGCAAGCACATGGGAATCTCGATCAAACCAATGCAGCTAACTTTGCTTCTAGCAAAGAGAGTCAAACTAAAACATAATGGCGGGTTTTGAGAACAACAAAAGTCGACATCCGCCCTGAAAGAGTTAAACAAAACATAAAGAAATGAAAACAGTGTCCAAAGGGCAGTTCATAAATAAATAATCCATAAAAACAGTGAAAAATCCAAATGTTTTAAAGCAGGCAAAAACGAGAATAAAAACCATTGGGTCATACAAGCCGAGCCCAACTCTTCCAGCTCACTCATTGCTCATTCAGCTGGAGAGACTTCAGCAGCCGCGGTCGTCTCAATCCCGACTTCCATCTTGGCTGCCTCCGTCGGCGTCTCCCAGACCGCTCGGGGTCGGCTGTCCTCTCATCATCCCTCAGATCCCTGGAGAGGACGCCCCCTCAATCGCACCCACTCCTCAGCACAATCACTGGGGACGATTCGTCACTAGAGTGCCAATCCCTTGCTCCGTAGCAGGACCCCTGACCGCACTGCCTTCTCTCTTTCTCTTGCTGGTTGTAAGCCTTTCTCTCTCCTTTGTTTCTTTCCTTTCTCCTGTTCCTGTGCCGGCCCGTACTTATACGGCTCCGTGAGCGCAGCGTCTCAATCATGCACCGCAGGAAGCCAATGGAGCGACTGAGAACAATGACACCTTCACGAGCAGGCGCGTCTCATCCCATTTACCTCATCAACTCCTCACGGTTGCGTGATCGTGCCCACGGAGACTGACACGGCCAAACGGATTATTTATAAAAAAAACTGGCCATTCGTTCGTAGCTGCGGACCCGCTATATCACAAGGGTGGACAGTTTCAGATACCTCCGTGTTCATATCACAGAGGGTCTGACCTGCTCTTAGCATATTAACACCTTGGTGAAGATGGCACTACAATGTATTTACCAACTGAGGAGCTTCAGGGATTTCAGGCCACCTTCTAAACCTACTACTAAAGAACTTCTACACATCCACCATTGAAGGTATACTGACAGAATGTATTACCGTCTGGTTTGGAAACAACAACAGCAGCAGCAGGACCATAACTCTCTGCAGAGAGTGGTGGGCTCAGATGAACACAACACTGGGTGTGCCCGTCCTAATTTCTAGGACTTCTACACCAAGTGATGTTGCACCAGAGCAAAGGAAACTATCAGTGACACCAGCCATCCCAACAATGGCCTCTTCTCTGTGCTGCAGACACATAAACCCTATAGCTGCCAGAAGTCCACTTCAGAGAAACTGAGGAGGAACTTCTGCCCACCATCTGTCTGCATCTTGAGAGAGGGAATGAACTACAAGATGCCCTATTGTCCATTTTCTAATATTGAGTTATTTAAGTTGCTATTATTTACTTCTTGCTTGTTCGTCACATGTCTTGCAGTTCAGGGGGGTATTTTTCGTACGTGGATTACTCGTTTAGCCGGATGTAATTGTTGACGATTTGCCATGATCCTGGATCTGTCGGTTTTTCGAAACTCTTGCTGGATGTGTTTGTCATAGCAGCAGATCCAAATCCCCAAACCTGCTCGGAGCAGGTCTGTTCTATGTAAACAAGGATTAGCTCACACACTTAATAATTGTCTGTGCATGGAATTCATTCAGTCATGGCTTCGCCATTCATGAATAAGTGACCAATTGATATCGGTGCGCAGATTATAAGAAGAGAATTTCATATAGAGAGGGTTTTGCGTGATCAGCAAGATCCTTTATTGCTCCCGGAGGAAATTCTTTTTGAAAGATACCGCTTTAGCCTGGGGGGGAATATTGTACCTCAAAGATTTATTAGCACCTTATATTCGAAGTCAAACTAGGCGAAGTCGGGCTCTCACAACCACACAGACAGCATGCATTGCTTTGAGGTTTTTTGCAAGTGGCACTTTTTTTATATACTGTAGGCGATGCGGAAAATCTATCTAAAAGTGCAGTTTGCCAGGCAATTCATAAAGTCTGTCTGGCTCTGAAATATTTCCTTCGGTTTTTCATAGTGTTTCCTGGACACCTGCGTGTGCAGACAATAAAAGAGGCGTTTCATGCCATTGCAGGCAGGTGATATGCGGCAAAAACACCCACAGTTCAATAAAGAATCTCACAATCAGCCTAACATCCTCATGACCCAGGATTTCCAAATGTGATCGGGGCACATGGGACTGATCAGAGTGGAGTTTGATCAAACATTATTCGGAAAATGTACCTCTCCTCCTGATGAATAATCAGACACAGTGTCTTCATCAGATATTTGACCTTTGTCAATATCTCGTTGGTCAGACACAAGTTCTAGGGATATGACATTCCCTGCAACTGACCCAACAAAAAAAAAAAAAGAGGGCTATATGGAACATACCTATGGCACACATTGAGGACAAATATATGCAATGACCATCCTTTACCTGAAATGAAGTGACCACTGAGGAGGAGCTTCCCACTGGAATGCCCTCAGAAACAGGGCGATGGGCATTTTGCTGGAGAGCCAACTCTTCTGCAGGGGTTTGGTCTGGACCGCGTGGAACTACACCTGCTTTTTGCTTGTCTGCTTTCTTCTTATTAGCTTTAAAATTAATGTTTTTTATATTATATATGATTCTTTATGTCAACAATTCTTTAAATAGTTACAGTATATACCAATATTTACCAGTTTGAAGTATATTCCTGTACTTCACTTTAACCTGTTCCCATGTTCTCCTTGTGCTCACATTTGATCTGGAATTATGACATATTAAATAATAATAGTAAGTACAATACACACTACTTACGCGTTTAATTTGTCGGCTACTTTTTGCCAGCAGTCTTTTCTGGTTTGGGCTGCTTTTGCACTGTTACCCCTTGTGCATATTAAATCTTGAAATTCTTCATATCCTTCGAGTAAAAGGTCCGCTTGTGTGAAAAAATGCGCCCATTCCTTCGTCATTTTGTTGCAGCCTATCAAAGACTTGCTGATCATGTTTTCCAGACTCAATTTATATGGGCTTTTCAATCAGCGCTGGCTCACACAATCATCTTAGATCAGACTAGACTAATCTACTACACAGCTGTACTTGAAAAACCGACTTATCCCGGATGAGCTTCACCGGCATTAACTCATCCAAGATGAGGCATCTGATCTCGGATGATTTAAGCTACGTACGGAAAATATCCCCCTGGTGTAATGCATATCATTGAATTAATTAAACTTAATGATTTCTTTGAAATTTTTAAGCCATGTGTCACAAAATAAGCTTTGTGTGTCGAAAGAACTGTCCCCATTTAATGCCAGTAGCTGGAAACTGCAAAAAGATCACAGGTTGGTTTCATTTCACTGGTTCCCAGAAGGGGCGGGATTTACTTGCAGAGACAGGAAGTGAGGTCACTCAACCACCAACCAAAGTCCCTCGGAACTGTGGAAAGAAAAGATACCACACCAGCAATAGCGCCACCTTTTGGACTGGCGGTGAAATTGCTTACCTGTCCGGAGCCCTAACAATGTCTCCTATTTGTACATGAGTGACATGTGTTGTTGTTCATTATCCTTTCATATTTTTATTTCTTTTATTTTTTAATGCACAGTCTATGTAAGTCCTGCAACCGAGCATTTCACAACATATTATACTATGTGTAATAGCATGTGACAAATATAATTTGATTTGCTTTGACTTAACTGGGGCAGCACGGTGGCGCAGTGGGTAGCGCTGCTGCCTCGCAGTTAGGAGACCTGGGTTCGCTTCCCGGGTCCTCTCTGTGTGGAGTTTGCATATTTTCCCCGTGTCTGTGTGGGTTTCCTCCCACAGTCCAAAGACATGCAGGTTAGGTGCATTGGTGATTCTAAATTGTCCCTAGTGTGTGCTTGGTGTGTGTGTGTGCATGTCCTGCGGTGGGCTGGCACACTGAACGGGGTTTGTTTTCCTGCCTTGCACCCTGTGTTGGCTGGGATTGGCTCCAGCAGATCCCTGTGACCCTGTAGTTAGGATATAGCGGGTTGGATAATGGATGGATGGATGGATGGATGACTTAACTGATATAAGTCCACTTACCCACTGCGGCACTTCTTGTGTGATTCTGGGCTATACAAAAATAAATTGTATTGTATTGTATTGTACTAACGAGCAGATGACAGCCTTTTACACACCACACACTTCGTTACGAAAGCCGACGAACACGGACCAGTTCCTCAAGCATCACCTGCAGCATCACCTACTCCAAACATTTGAACATGTGAATTACATGAGCCAAGGTGAACATTGTAATTAAAACATGTGAACGAAAAAATAAACTTGAGGAAATGTTTTGATCAAAACGTGGATATTAATTACAAAAATTAAGAGAGCATTTTAATTAAAGCATGCGCTTATGGGACATTTTGAAGGCTCCCATAAATGTAATTACACTCCTAACCAGGGACTGACGCTGTCGCCTAATGCCTCTTCTCTTCCTCCCTCTGCAAACGCAGTGATTGACAGTGGTAGCCCCAGTGATGTCACTTCCGGTTGCCAACCAGCTGGTCCTGCCTCTTCCTGTCCTCCCAAGTTTAAACCACCATGTTGGGCAGACGAAGAACATCTCACGTCTTTATGACTCATTTTATATTTAATTCAATGGGCTGACAGCTATACGGGGAGCACCACCGCGTCCCAACACTTTATCTATGTTTCTTTCTCATTATTACAGCATGACTTATATAATTCTAGAAAGCGTTTTAATTAAAATGTGTGCACAAGTAACTAAATCGAGGGAATGTTTAAATTAAAACTGTTGTACGAATAACTAAACTAAGGAAACTTTTTCTTTTTTAAATATGCACAAGAATTGCACAAATCTAGGGAACATTTTAATAAAAATGTGTACATGATTAACTAAATCGAGAGTTTGTTTTAATTAAAACATTCACATCTAATTGGAGAGAACATTTTCATAAAATTGTGCACATGAATTATATAAATCAAGGGAACATTTTAATTAAAAACTAGGCATGAATAACTCATTTGAAGGATCTTTTTAACTAAAATGCACTCATGACTTATATAAATCTAGGGAACGTTTCGGTTTAAACATGCGCAAAAATGACATTTAGCAAGGGAAACGTTTAATTTAAAGTGTTTGCACGAGTAACTAAATTGAAGGTTCATTTTAATTAAATTGAGCTCTTGAATGATATAAATTTAGGGAATATTTTCAAGTAAATGTGTGCATGAGGGAACATTTTAATTAAAATGGTTAAAACCCAAGTAAACATTTTTTCAATAACATGCACAAGAATGAATTAGTTAAAATATGTCGATGATTAAGTAAATTGAGGGATCATTTTAATTAAAGTGTGCGAATTACGTAAATCGAGAGAACATTTTTAGTAAAAGATTTGCACGAATAACTGAACCATGGGAACGTTTTAAATAAAACGTCCGCACACGTAATTACGGTAAGTCAAGAGATCATTTTAATTAAAACGTAGGCTTGAATTATATAAATCTAGGGGACATTTTAATTAAAACTCGCACAATAATTATGTAAATCAGGGAAACATTTCAATTAAAATGCTTGCACATTTAACTAAATCGAAGGTACATTTTAATTAAATTGTGCTTATAAATGATATAAATCTAGGGAATGTTTTAATTTAAATGTATGCACGAGTAACAAAGTCGAGGGAACATTTTAATTAAAACGGTTAAAACCCAAGAAAACTTTTTTTTATAACATGCGCAAGATTTACATAAATTAAGGGAAAATGTTAGTTAAAATATGTGCACGATTAACTAAATTGAATAATCATTTTAATTAAAGTGTGCGCATGAATTACGTAAATCAAGGGAACATTTTAATTAAAATGCTTGCACGAATTAACTGAACAATGGGAATGTTTTAAATAAAACAAATCCACAAATAAGTCAAGAGATGATTTTAATTAAAACGTACACTCGGATTATGTAAATCTAGGGAACGTTTTAATCAAAACGTGCACAACAACTACATAAGTCAAGGGAAACAGTAAATTAAAATGTTTGCACGAGTAAATCAATTGAGGGATTGTTTTAATTAAAGTGAACACATGAATTATGTAAATCGATGGAACGTTTTCATTAAAAAGTTTGCACGAATAACTGAACCATGGGATTGTTTTAAATAAAATGTATGCACAAATAATTAAGTCAAGAGATGATTTTAATTAAAACGTACGCTTGAATTATGTAAATCTAGGGAACGTTTTAATCAAAACGTGCACAACTACATAAATCAAGGGAAAACAGTAAATTAAAATGTTTGCACGAGTAAATAAATCGAAGGATCGTTTTAATTAAAATGTGCATGTGAGTTACGTAAATCGAGTAAACATTTTAATTAAAATGTGCGCAAAAATAACTAAACCAAGGGAACTTTTGATTAAAAGCTCTGCACGAATTGTACATTTTTGCCACATTTTGTTTTTCTTTTCTTTGACCAGCATCCTCTCCCGGGCTTCATACAAAACACGTGCAGACAGTAACACATTCAATAACCAAAACATTTTCGAATGGCGTGTCCCTTTAATAAGCTAAAATGTGATGAGTGACTCTTTCATGAAGAAATTAAAGCAACTGAAAATGCTCCAACGCTGAGGTGAGCTTAACCAAGTCTCCGAATATGCCTGAACGTTACGCCACGCGTTCATTTTCTAATTTGTTTGTCCTTATTTACAGCGGCTTGTGCTGTTCTCAAAAATACAAACAGACCGATTCCTTTCATGATTTCTGGTGAACCTTAGAAAACATCCCATTTTAATAAGAAACAGAAAATCCACATAATTAACGAGCGCGTTCCGTACCGCCACCACAGTGTTCTCTCCATGACACAGTGTTATTAAATATGTCATGCGCAGAAAACAAAGTGAACCGACCTCAATCAGTGATCCAGCTTAGTGGCTTCCACGCACTCCACTTTAGAACTCAAATTCAATATATGCTTTGCTTTTTCATTATTTTTTTTTCCCTTACAAACATTACATTCTCCAGACTGCCAAATGTTGAAGTCTCACAATTAGCTAAATGATCGGTTGTGTGGCTGCAGTTCTGCATGAGCCAGACTCGTGATGGGAAGCAGACTAATCGGAGCTGAATGACTGAATGAACAAAACAGATTGTAAAGGAAAAGCAAAAATCTTGATGGAATGGCTTCATGTAACATAGCAGACGTGACATGTTTTTCATCAAAATATAAAGTTTTTCTTTTTTTTCATACAGGATATCAATTCTGGAAACTAAGGGGGACTGTAATTGAAATAATAATAGTAATAATAATGATCCCAAAACATTGTATTATGACAACTTCTGCTGCCGCGGACTCCCTGACAGTTGCATGTGTCACTTAAACTGTGTTGACATGCTTCTGTTGCCATTGAATTAATGTTTGACTGAGCTTTTGATTCATTTAAGAGTCAACGTGCATCGTGTAATCTTAGAATCTGAGAAAGGCGCTATAAGATCGCCCGGAAATAATTAACACAAGAGTACACCTTACAGCTGAGACCGACGTGCCGGTTGAATGAAAAGTTAAGCGTTCGGGTAAAGGTAACCAGGTTCAGCCTCCTTCAATTTCAATTCTTTTCCATTTTTTTTTTAAATTTGGCCAGGATATTAAAATATGCCTGCTTTTAGGCTGTCAAGTGTAAAATAATAATTAAAAAAAATATATATATTGTGGAAAGGAAAATTTTACATTGCTATAATGTATTTAAAAGTAATTTGTCAGCAGGTAATTATCTTACCATTATGATGACAAGTTCAAATGTGGCACCGTTCAAGGGTGGATTTTATACACTGCATTTCTAAGATATAGCCCTTGACATGGGGTCATTAGTTGTTTTGGGTCTTTACCCATCATACACCTGCACCAGGGTGGTCAACCAAGGCTGTCCAAGAAGCTTTGTGTGCCATGGATCACCCCTCCTGATCCAAAGCCATCTGGTAACCTTTCCTGCCACCTCTATGACACTCTTGGTGGTCTTCTTCATTAGGTGAGGGTCCAATATAAGGATTGGCCAGCAAAGCCTCTGCAGCCCACCTCAATTGGCCTACATTGAGTGTTTCCTTCTGAATTCATTGACCAGATCCTCATATTTTGCCATCTTTCTTTCGTTTGCCTCCTCCATTCAGTCCTCCCAGGGGACAGTCAGTTCTAGCATGATCACTGATTTTGTCTTATAGGATCTTACGGTGATCCTGTTCTCCCTTATACCACTCTTTATTGTGTAGACTTAACCAAAATGCCTCAAATTCCATAAACGTCCGACTCTGTGGTCAGATTCACCACTTCAGTTCAGTACTTCCTCTCCCCTCTTCCCTTCTTTACCCCTATAACCTCAGGCAATTAGACAAAGTGAAAGAACAGGCAGGAGAAAGAGCAACACTTGTAACTATATATAATAGAATTCTTCTTCTTCTTTCGGCTGCTTCCGTTACGGGTCGCCAAAGCGGATCATCTTCTTCCATATCTTCCTGTCCTCGTCATCTTGCTCTGTCATACTCATAACCCGCATACCCTCTCTCAGCACATCCATAAACCTCCTTAGCCCTTCCTCTTCTTGTCTTGCCTGGCAGCTCTATCCTAAGCATCCTTCTCTCATTATACCCAGCATCTCTCCTCTGCACATGTCCAAACCAACACAATCTCGCCTTTCTGACTTTGTCTCCCAACCATCCCACCTGAGCTGACCCTCTAATGTCCTCATTTCTAATCCTGTCCATCCTCGTCACACCCAATGCAAATCTTAGCATCTTTAAATCTGACACCTCCAGCTCTGTCTCCTGTGCCACCGTCTCCAGCCCATATAGCATAGCTGGTCTCACTACTGTCCTGTAGACCTTCCCTGTCACTCTTGCTGATATCCATCTGTCACAAATCACTCCAGACACTCTTCACCACCCACTCCACCCTGCCTGCACTCTCTTCTGCTTCTCTCTTCACAGTCCCCGTTACTCTGTACTGTTGATATCTATCCAGACACTGTCATGTGGTCTGCGGTACAGAAGAGGGTCTTGCTAACTAACTATCCCATTGGAGGAGTTATGATAGCAGCCCATTAAGGGACTTACTTGAGGTATATCGAGCTGGCAGCAGAGTGGCAAGAGGCTGGCTGGAAAGCCTGAGTTTATCCTGTGGAGGTTGGTCGCCGGGGCCTTTGTTGGCAAAGCGACAGTCCAATCGTTACATAGTGTGGGAGTGGTGGGCTCGAGCTTGAGGAAAGCCATAAAGGCACTGGAAGAGGAAGTGGAGAAAGGGAGTTGTGGAGGAAAGACATTGGTTGGGGGTCAACACCCCAGTGAAGGCACAGCTGCAGGGGGTGGCAGGGCAATGTCCCCAGAATGCCACTAACCCCCACCAATTGGTGTACCGGTTTAGGGGTGAACCATCCATGAATGGCAGATTCCAGCTGATGACCCTGCAGCTGACCTAACGGCACCCGTAGAAGGTGCGACAGGCTAAAGAGCCGAAGCAGGATATACCATCTTACCTGTACAATCACCTAATAAATCGAACTCCCAGTAGACATAATGGATGTTTCTGTTTTTGTTTGCATTTATCCCGTTACCATTCCAAGTATGAGAAGACATTCACAGCGGTCAGTTTTGAACTGCAGCTCTAAAACAGGAGCAGACTTTAAGGGTTTATTCTAATCTGTAAAAAGGCTTCCGGATTACTAGCTACAGCATTGCATTTTAAACAGAACGCACATGACAAAAAAACTTTTCAGAATAGATAAATACTATTAGAAAAAAACGTCAAATGCCGTGAACTAAAATGTTATTTTTTGCTATTTTTGCTCGATTCGTTTTCCAGTAACTTTTACCAAGAATTCAGCTGGACCTGTTTTGTTTTTTTCTTTCATAATTTATGCCGACAGAGATGTGCTGCTGCCCCGCAGTGATCGTCTACACGGCTATATATAGTAAAGCCGATCCTGTGCGTCCCACCATTTGTACTTTTGATTGATATTTTGCCCTTTGCCACCAGCGAATGAGCACAGCAGTCAGTGCCCACTGAGCTTGTAGCAGGCTGACCCTTCCCCTCTGAGTTTGCTCATTCACATGTCAAAGAAAATATTTCCTAATCATTTCTGGAAAGGAGGATGTAATGTAATGTGCGCCGTTTGTTGATCTTACAACCCAAAGCCCGCTTTCAAACGTCGCTCAGAGATCGTATGGAATGCCAAGTGGAAAAACGTTCCCACATGGATCCAAAGAAAAAGCCTCTCGACGTGAAGAATTAGGCAAATGATTTTATTTATTAGGAAATGGGGTGCAAGATGTTACCCCTAACACTTAAAAATCTAAAACCACTGGGCAGAATGTCCATTCTTTGTTTTAAATCTAACGTTGTACATTTATCAGCAATCTCTTGGATGAAAGTGGAACTTTTTATCTGCTGCTGACTTTGTGATTACCTCTCACTCAGTCATTGTCTCCAGAACATTACTGCTTTTAAAAAGGCCAAAGGAGCTGACTATTTCATAACACAAACTGGGGGGACAAGTTACTGTTGTGGATTTTTCCTGTCTGCATATATTGTAAAGTAATAAATTATATTGTATGTATATTGTCTGCGGTGGGCTGGCGCCCTGCCCGGGGTTTGTTTCCTGCCTTGCGCCCTCTGTTGGCTGGGATTGGCTCCAGCAGACCCCCCGTGACCCTGTAGTTAGGCTAGGGCGGGTTGGATAATGGATGGATGGATGTATATTGTCACACATGTGCACCTGGGGACCACCTTCCTGGCACTGATGAGGTAAGTGATGTCACTGTGGGATGTGAGGGAGAGCACTGCTGCTAACTGTAACATCTCTTCCCACCGCAGTTCCTAGAAGACGCCCGAATAAGGATGCCCAGCCCTGCCCACAGCCCTCTGAGATGGCTCCACCCCTTCTGTCCTACCGGCCAAACAAATGGGCCCAGAAGGTGGTGTTCTTTTAGACCCAACCCTCAATGAGGACTGAGCTCCCGCCAGAGGGACCTTTATGTGAAGTAGTTAGGCTGCTAGGAGCTGGCGATATTTACATGCCAAGGGCACCATTTTTGTTTTAATGTTTGTGCTGAGTAAATGGGGTTGCCCAGCTGGTGCACCAACATTCCTTCTGGTATCCTCTGTTCTGTTCACTTGGTCACTGTATATACTGTATATATTCATAGCATCCGTTGGGTGAAATAAGTGTTGCATACTCTTTGCATTATTTGACACTAAACTATATATATATATATATATATATATATATATATATATATA
>JANRMT010061414.1:6012395-6028825 GCA_026402145.1 Polypterus bichir lapradei | reverse complement strand
GCCATTAACAGACATTTGGACATGAACCCAGCATATGCACACTTAAGTAGAAGAACATCCTGATAATAAATAAAATTTTACGACCAACACCCTGCTAACCCCACCTTATTAGTTTGACAGATAGATATATATATATACATATGTATATATATATATATATGAGCATGAATAGGAAGAACCCTTACCTGGACAGGAGGCCCTAAGGAAACATAAAGGCACCCCATTTGGATTTAACACCTTCCCTTGCTATGAAAGAAGAGGACATGGAAGGGCTGTCTCTGGAGAACTTTGGTATGGCCCAGAAGTACTCCATCGGGCAGGAGCCCTGGCACTGTAATTACTCTCGGGTCCATACTCCCTACCTCGGAGCTGGGAGGTAGTAGAGCAACAATTGACTGGAGGTGGGCAGCGCAGTGGTGAGAAGAAAATATTGTGGAGAGAGAAAACCTGTGGTTGTACTTCTGTGACAGTGAAGATACTGTGGTAAATAAACCCATCCTTTATTTTAACCCGGGACTCTTTGTGTGCTCGTGTTCGGGGTCTGCGGCTCTCTGAAGTCCCAGTTCTTTCACAGTATATATAAAATGTGACCATGGCACCACCAAATCCCAGACACAACTCAATCAAACATAGTTACAGGTTCAAATAAAATCTCCTTTGTTATTTGCAGTATCTTGAACAAATGGACAGCAGCCTATGTAGCACAACCAATGATTCTGCAACTTCCTTTCTTTTTTCCTTCCGCTCACTCAAGTGAGTTTTGTCCTCTGCCTCCTGACTCTGACTCACCTGGATAAAGCATAGTGCAATTTTTTATACAAGACCTGGTGCCAGGATGTAGCCCGTAGGAAACACTTTTGAGTCCAGCAGAAGTTCCCCAAATTTGGGAGAACTTTTCTCAGCAGCACTCTCTGGGGACCCCAACAGGGGTTGTCCTTCCAGACTACAGGACCCATGATAACCTACAAATTTCCAAACTGGGACCATACCAGAGAAGTGGTGACTGTTCCCATGCTGGGGAATAAACTGTCCTGGTCCATACTTTATGGCTCCAGCACCATGGCTGGAATAGGAAGAACCGGCCATTCTAGCCAAGTTGCTTCTGCCATCACACTGTCCATTTGTGATGGCCTCCTGGCCAGGTAAATCACCACTTTCTATCCCAGTCGGGATTTAATTCCTTCCAGTCTGTCACTTACAATATATATGATGCATATAAAAAGCTTTCAAGTCCATCCTTCCATTGTTAAGACTACCGTCACCTAACTCTAACCCATTGGGAGTCATAGGGGGCAAAGACCTGTGATGTACTGTATGAATATCATATTATGTTGTCAATGCCACCTGTGGAAATGAAAAATGACAATGCATTTTATTGTACATCCGACAAACAAGTGTAGAGAAAGACCCCCTTGGCTGAGCATGACATTTGAGACCTTGTAGGTATTGAGGACCTCAGTTCCATACTGTTGAATCAATTTCAATGAGATGATGTTTCACCGCTTAGAGTTAAGTTCCAGACCATTTGGGCCAGCTCTATCCACACACACACACATGATTGTCAAAAAATGACAGAAATCTTTGAATAAATTAAAATTAAAAACTTTATTAAATCGTTTTTCCCATTTATTTATTTATTGTCTGTGCTTCTCCAATAGCATATCATTAGAAATGAGTCGATCCTGGCATTGCCAGGCAGGGACAGGGACAGATCTCCCTAAGAGTCACCAGTCGCCTTTATCTGTGCATCTTTGTAATACGGGAGCAAATTGCATGGGGGTGTCCCAGGCAGTAACTGGGCAGGGATTTGAACCGAGATCTCGGGATTTGTGAGTTGGTATTGCTAACAAGTATGCCAACTAAAAGGAAGCAGGTACCTCAGAATTTGCTGTAACAAATTGTACATTTATTAGAACACAACATTCTCAAAGGTAAAATAAAAATGCAAGTTTTGTTAGTGCTGCTCTCTTACAGACCCACCATCTTCAGCTTGAATCCTATGCATGGTCCTTGTCTTTTGGGGGATCTGCATGTTCTCCTTGTGTCTGTGTGGGCTTGCTATCTGGTACTGTGAGTTTCCCTTCTGTATTCCTAAACTCATGCTGGTGAAGTCAGTGGATGTCATAATTGAGTCTTGAGATGGACTGATGTCCCATCCTACCCTGTGCCCAGCGCTGCTTCCCATGACCCTGAACTGGACTATCTGGGTTTCAGTTATATGTGGGTAGTTATAACTATGTGGGTTATGTTAGATAAATGTTGTTGCTCATGGTCGCCTTTATATTATAAGACTTCAGACTGCAATTCAATAAACACCTTATAACCCAAAATAGCTAAGATCTGCAAGCAAACTGCTCTTCAGGACTTCTCCTCTCCTTTCAAATCCTTGATGTAGATGATGCACTTTTCCTTACAATCGATTTGTCTATTTCATTCACTGAATGACACCCTGGGAAAACAGAATGAAAACAAGAAGAGAAAAACAAAATGAACAGGCCACCATCCTCCAGCATGCAAAACTTCAAAATTGGGACATTTTGTGGTGTGATCCCTCTGCAATTTAATTGGCGACGAGGATGGGATTTGCACTGTGGACGGGGTGGAGTGTAGTGGTGAGGCGGTGTAGAAAAGGTGAAGGCTGACAGACAGAGAGAGCTTAGCTGGCATCACCGAGAAGGATCCCGCTCGCAGCGTTCGGAAATGGTCTCTGTGTGGCCAGGGAGACTTGGAGTTCTCCTTTTAGCTGCAAGGAGAACACTTTTGGCGCGAGGTCCACTGATTTAAACACACACTAATGCTTTAACAATTACACAAAGACATAATGTCTTTATTACTTTTTACTTTGAGTTCTCCCTTTTATGGCTGATGATAAATTCCATGTATTTTTATACTTTGGCCTCCTGGATTTTCAGTTTGGGGTCTACCTGTGAGTACTGCTATAGTCTAAACCAGTGATTCTTAACCTTTTTGGAGTCATGTACCCCTTTAAGAATCTGATGAAAGCTATGGACCCCCCTTCCCCAGAAATATTCACATAAACACAACTTGTCATGTAATGAATATAATGTACTTTATTTACCGAGATTTGATTGTCTCATATATATATGACACACGCAACTTATTATTAAACTTTAAAGTAATCAGCCTAAATAAACACTCCTTTTTTATGCAAAAATTATTTGTCATTCATTATAATTATGAAATACAATCCTATTGTGCCAATTAAAACAGATCTACTACTACTCTCTTGTTATCTACTGTGATGGACAGCCGGGGCCAATGCCCGGCCGGGACGTCCCCTTCTGCATATAATTAAGGGGGAACAGACATGGGCTGCACAATACCTCCCCCAGGTCACTGGGTGGCAGTGGTGCCTCAGATTCCTGCAGGGCTCCATGGGAGATGGAGTTCTCCACAGCCCCGTTTGGGACCCGGGATGGCCACCAGGGGGTGCTGCAAGGGCTCCTGAGCCCATCTGGGCAGTTCCTAAGCCACACCCAGAAGTGCAACCGGAAGCGGGTGATCAAGCACCTGGAGCACTTCCGGGTGGACTATAAAAGAAGCCAGAGTTGAGAGGGAGACGAAAAAAGCAGCTGGGAGGAGTGGAGGACAAGAATAAGAGTTTATTTGTGTTCTGCTTTTGTGCTTGTGGGACTTTGTTAGGGCTGAGGGACACAGGGTAGATGTGGCTCCCAGCTAAAGAAAAAGAAATCTTTCCTTTATTTTTACGTGTGCCTCCATTGTCAGTATGTGTCAGGTCGGTGCTGATATAGCGCCTTATCACACTATTTCAGTGAGAAGGTTGTTCTTGTTTGTCTTGAACATATGAAACTGTGGAGTGGTCTTCGACAAGGTGACACGCATATCATCTTTGACATTCAATCTGTTTTGACTTTTCATTTCGATAGAAGCAAAGTGCAGAAAACCCTGATTCACAACGGTATGTAGTAGTAAAGGGAAACAGAGCACTCACAGCTCGCTTTACCAGACGAGGGTAGGCTTGTGTCAGTACACACCAGAATTCTCCAACACTCGATTATTTTTTCGCCGTTATTTTTCTCATGAGTATGTAACTCACGCATTAGGCATAGGTGAGATAAATACTTGCGAGAAAAATAACGGCGAGAGATGTAACGCGTGAGTAAAATCACGTGAGAAAGTTCACGCGAGAAAAATCAACAGTACCAGGCTGCATAGTGAATATAAATGTTAATTTTTATCTGACCCCCACAGATCCCCTGAAACCCATCCATGGACCCCCTAGGGGTCCACGGGCCTTTAAATGGTCTAAACATTTAGATCATTCTGTATCCCCTATTTTATGCATTTTCTTATTCATTTATTGATTGGTTATCTGAACTCCCTTTCAGGGTTACAAAGCAAGAACACGTCGACTCAAATATTTAGCCAGAAGATTTGCTGATAATTTCATTTAAAGAAAAGCAAGGGGTGCAAATATACTGTACATACCACAGAGTGCCATGGCCAGGGTAAATTCTTCTCTGAGTAACTCCAGAACTTCACTTACTCCTTGTTCCCCCTTTAACATGAAAGATAACCGTTAGGAAAACAAACTTTAAATCTCTTTATCCTTATCCTGTACACCACAGCCCCGGCAGATTTCATACCTCATAAGCGAGCCCCCAAAGGACAGGACGTCCCACAAATACTGCTTTAGCACCCAAAGCCAAAGCCTTCAATATATCGGTGCCCTTGCGCACACCTCCGTCCAGGTAGACTTCTACTCTCCCACCAACAGCTTCCACGATCTCGGGGAGGACGTCAATCTAATTAATATACAGAATTACAGAAGAGATGTAAAGAAAGATCTGCTCAAAGATTTATAGACGGCATGTTCAGAAGGTTCAGACCGCTTCACATTTTTTCACATTTTTCTATGTTCCATCCTTTAAATTCATTGTAGCCCTTCATCAAAGCAGCACTCAAAACACCACAATGACAATGGGAAAACAGAATTTTGGAACCCTTTGTAAATTTATTTAAAATAACAAAGTGAAATTTCACACTGACATAAATATTCACAGCCTTTGCTTTATCTCAGGTGTCTTCCACATCATTGTTGAGATGTTTGGAGTCCACCTGTGGTCAATTTCATTGTTTGGAATGATTAGGAAAGGCACACACTTGTCTATAGAAGGTCCCACAGTTGAGCAAAAACCAAGCCATGAGATTGAAGGAATCACCGTGAGAGTTTAAAGACAGGATTGTGTTGAGGAACAGATCTGGGGAGGGCTGCAGCAGGAATGGTTTCCATTTGTACGTTGGCCTCCATTATTCTTAAATGGATGATGTTTGGAATAACCATGACTCTCCGTAGAGTTGGCCACCCTGCCAAACTATGCAGTCTTGAGGAACGGCCGTGATATGAGAGATGACCAAGAAATGGATGGTCACTCTGACCAAACTTCAAGAACCTGTGTGAAGATGGGAGAAACTTCCAAAAGGACAACCATCAATGCAACACTACCATGTATCTGGATTTTATGGCAGAGTGGTAGGATGGCACATGAAAGCCCTAAACTTTGCCACAGTTATTCCCCTTTTAACACTTTAGCTAATTCTTGTGACCCCATGACACCAAAAAGTTACCTGTTACAGCAGAGAAGGACTTAAAGAACAAGCGTGTTGGAAATCTTATCACGTAATGCACTTCAATGCTCTGAAGGAATAAAAATAGTCCATAAACCTAAATAATGATTAAAAGGCATTAGATCTCCCAGTGATACTTACTGTTGACGACACACAATCCAGCTGTCGAGCTCCATGGTTGGACACTAGAATTCCATCAACTCCATATGTGACAGCTTCTATGGCATCATCAGCTAGAATGATAGAGACAAATATTAAAAAAAAAACAATCGGAATCTTTCTTTCTTGTGATGATTTCAGGGGGAGACCGAAAAAAACCTGTCAGCAAGAAAAAAAAAAAAAACTAACCTTACAGAGATGCCAGCAAATCACAGGGTACATTCACAAACACACCTAAAGTGAGCAAATTTAGAGCCACCAAGGACCCTAACATGATGGTGAGATGTGTGAGAATAGACAGATAGATGAATTTAGTGTAGTGGGCAGGATTAAACAGATAGATAGATACTTTAATAAGGCATAGTAGGTAGGACCAGATAGATAGATACTTTAATTTAGTATAGTAGGCAGGATAAGATAGATAGATACTTTAGTGTAGTAGGCAGGATAAAACAGATAGATACTTTAATTTAGTGTAGTAGGCAGGATAAAACAGATAGATAGATAGCAGGATTAGATAGATAGCGTAGTTGGCAGGATTAGATAGATAGATAGATAAATAGATAGATACTTTAATGTAGTAGGCAGGATAAAACAGATAGATTAATTTAGTGTAGTATGCAGGATAAAACAGATAGATAGATAGATAGATAGATAGATAGATACTTTAATTTAGTGTAGTAGGCAGGATAAAACAGATAGATAGATAGATAGATACTTTAATTTAGTGTAGTAGGCAGGATAAGATAGATAGATACTTTAGTGTAGTAGGCGGGATAAAACAGATAGATAGATAGATAGATAGATAGATAGATAGATAGATAGATAGATAGATAGATAGATACTTTAGTGTAGTAGGCAGGATAAAACAGATAGATACTTTAGTTTAGTAGGCAGGATAAAACAGATTGATAGATAGATATTTTAATTTAGTGTAGTAGGCAGGATAAAACAGATAGATAGATAGATAGCAGGATTAGATAGATAGCATAGTTGGCAGGATTAGATAGATAGATAAATAGATAGATACTTTAATGTAGTAGGCAGGATAAAACAGATAGATTAATTTAGTGTAGTAGGCAGGATAAAACAGATAGATAGATAGATAGATACTTTAATTTAGTGTAGTTGGCAGGATAAAATAGATAGATACTTTAATTTAGTGTAGTAGGCAGGATAAAACAGATAGATAGATAGATACTTTAATTGTTTTTTTCTCACTGCAGCACAGAGATGATGCCCAGTGAGGACAAATGACTCCGTCCCTTCTGGTCTCTGAGCTCTAAATCCTGTTGCTGACAGGATGAGGTGTTCAGTCTTGCACCGAACCCGAGTTCCTTCCTGACAACCTTGCAGCTACCTAGCCTGGTGACAATTTGCTTTTGAAGCCCTTCTTTTGCAATGCTCTAATTTTTGTTTGACTTAAACTGAATATTTTTGTTGGAATTAAACAGGGACGCCCAAACAGTTTCCAGTGGCAATTTGCTCAACCACAACAGACAGATATGATTCGAAAGGCACTCTATAATAGATAGATAGATAGATGCTTGTACTGAGAACAGCTCCACTTAGCCTGTCAATTCCTATTCAGTTTTATTTTCCCTAAAATAAAATCAAGTTGAAGAACTGAAGGTCCAAACGACTGCTGTGTTTCTTCCTCTCTGCTTTCTAATTCCATCCATCAATGATTCTCTGATGGAAGAAATACTTTTTCAAACATAATTGCAAATTTCACGTAACTCAAGTCCTGTCTGTGACTCCATTGCTCTCGATAACAATCTCATTTTATATGAACCTCCCCGACAGACAGATAGGCAGACGCCTCAAATAAAGACATCAGTAAACACAGAATGTGCCTTTCAGGTTTAAGCGTACGATTTTTTGACCTCCCCTTGCTTGTTAAATTCACAGTGCCTCTCTACTATACTATATTGTATACTGGACCCTATAGATCATGCACAGAACGGTGTACAGACATGGCGTATGGGTATGTGTGATTACCTGTACCTTGACATTTTTACAATTGTAAATCGAAGCTACTATAAGCACAATTGACCCCAAAGAATTAGAACACCAGGAACTTTTGATCTGCTGCTCTCTAGACATCTGATGCATTCAGGAGGAAGCTGCCTCCTGTCCTGTCATGTCCCGTACCTCTTAGAATGCCTTTAACTACGACGGGGAGCCTGGTAAGCGATTTCACCCACGCGATATCCTCCCATCTGAGAGAAGGGTCGATGAGCTTCGCCACGTACACAGCCAGGCCGCTGTCTTCCCCGTAACTTTCCTTTGAAGAAAACGCCAAATCAGGCATCTCAAAGTTTGCCATTCTGAAAAAGCAAGATAAGTAAATAAACAACAAAGAAATTACATAGCGTGTTTGCAAAAATTAAATAAGTCCGATTTTGTTATTGCTGTTCTTGGAAGAAATTCTAAGACGACCTTTTTCAGCTTTTCCAAACATGCACGCTGCTCTTCTCAATACCACCTTGTTGCGATTTTTAGACTTTTGTAATGGGAAGCCAAAATAAAGATAGGCACAGAGCTGGATGAGTCAGTCTGAAAACTTGAGTGGTCTCGGGGAAAAAAAAAAAAACTTAAGCTTTTGCTAGGAGACACACAGCAAATATCCAAATCTGCACCTGCGTCCAAACAGCTGCATTAGTCAAATAATTAAAGTAAGTAGAGATGATGCTTACGAACTAAAAGAACCCCCTTTTATGTATTGTGTGTTTTTTTGTTAGATAAGAATAAACTGTGTAAAGATCTACGGACTGGTCTGGTCCCTGAACTGGAATAAACTGGTATATTTCATGACATATTAATATTTCTAATATTTGTTCAGATCTGATTCCTACCTTGAGCCCAGGGCTGCTGCCCCCATGTCCCAAAACTGGATTATGCAGGTTTGAGAATGCATTCACATATTCCAGAGTGTATTAATGACATTCCTGACACGCATTCGATTCGTTTTCCATCTGCAGATTGCTATCGATGTTTTTTAAATTACTAAGGATATGTTTACGTTTTCATGCTTGCCTGCTTAGTCGAAGATGCATCCACGAGATAAATTTCCTGAGGCTAATGCTCGGACGATCACATTATCCCTTCTCCTGGTTGAAATGGTCCGTCTCAATATTTCAGAAATTGATAAATTTATGGTGGCACAGTGGTAGCGCTGCTCCCCATGTGGAGTTTGCATGTTCTCCCCATGTCTGCATGGGTTTCCTCCGGGTACTCCGGTTTCCTCCCACAGTCCAAAGACACGCAGGTTAGGTGTATTGGCGATTCTAAATTGTCCATAGTGTGTGCTTGGTGTGTGCGTGTGTGCCCTGTGGTGGGCTGGCGCCCTGCCTGGGGTTTGTTTCCTGCCTTACGCCCTGTGTTGGTTGGGATTGGCTCCAGCAGACCCCCCGTGACCCTGTAGTTAGGATATAACGAGTTGGATAATGGATGGATTTATGTTGATGAACTGAACGTACAGGGCTAAGCACAATCTCACAATCAGTAACACGTGGAAAGTAACATGCGTTACATCTTCTGATTGCTTTTACAAGTAACGAGTAACCTGACGCAGATATTTTCATATTCATTCATTTGCATAAAGCACACTCTCACTCTCTGAACAGCACAGAGAGCAGGTAAGTCTGCATAGTATTACAAATTATCAACCAATAAAAAATTTATCGACGAGTTAGAAAAACATGTCTTGGCTAATAACGTCGCTTAATTCTGATCAAGCCTGTCAAGGCATTTTTGAGGTTTTGGGGTATTTATTGTGGGCTAATTTTAATTTCCCTTAAATATCGATATATCATGATGTTCGTACATAGAAGATACCTATGGCCCTATTTTAACCATCCTGCCAAATTTCAGCTTTTTTAACTGCATGAATGTGTTGTGAACCAGGAGTCCCGAGCACAAAAGCATGCAAACACTTCCAATAACGCCCACCAGAGGGCGAAGTCACCTTCAAACCCCAGCTAGTAAACACAGTAAAACATCCATCCATTATCCAACCCGCTATATCCTAACTACAGGGTCACGGGGGTCTGCTGGAGCCAATCCCAGCCAACACAGGGCGCAAGGCAGGAACAAATCCCAGGGCAGGGTGCCAGCCGACCACAGGGCACACACACACACTAGGGACAATTTAGGATGTAATCTGCATGTCTTTGGACTGTGGGAGGAAACCCACGCAGACACAGGGAGAACATGCAAACTCCACGCAGGGAGGACCCGGGAAGCAAACTCAGGTCTCCTAACTGCAAGGCAGCAGTGCTACCCACTGTGCCACCATGCCACCCCAGAGTAAAACAGAGGTTCTAAAATCTGTTTTAGATAAATGTGATAACATTTCTTGACCATTGATAATTCTCTAATCTCTTCTTCCTCCCAGTTTAAGAGCTTATGTGTTATTCTTGATAGTACCTTAAAATTCGAAGCCCATATTATTAATGTCACTCGGTGTGCATTTTTCCATCTACGTAATATCAGCCATTTACGTCCATCTCTTTCAGCTCCCAGCACTGCTATTCTTGTTCATGCTCTGGTTACATCTCGTATTGATTATTGTAATTCTATCCTTTCTGGTCTTCCTCACAAAGTCCTTTACAAACTTCAGTCGGTTCAGAATGCTGTCACTCGTATAATTAGCAGAACTCCTTCCAGAGAACACATTAACTCCTGTCCTTCAGCAGCTTCACTGGCTCCCTACTAAATATCGCATTGATTTTAAGATTCTGCATATTACTTAAAAGACCCTCCATAATCGGGAACCTCCCTATCTTTCTGATCTTCTTCACATCTCCATTCTTTCCTGTAACTTCAGATCTTCTTCCTCTATTAATCTTATTAGATCTCCTGCTCGCTTGACCATCAGCCCCTCGCCTCTCCCACAAGATGTTCGTAACATCGACTCTCTTCCTTTCTTTAAATCTCATTTTAAAACAAATCTTTTTAAGCTGGCTTATTCTGTCTGATAATTTTAGCTGATAAATTGAAATGTAATTTTATTATTGTATTTATTCTGGTGGGCAGCACGGTGGCGCAGTGGTAGCGCTGCTGCCTCACAGTAAGGAGGCCTGGGTTCTTCACGTCCTGCATGGAGTTTGCATGTTCTCCCCATGTCTGCGTGGGTTTCCTCCCAATGTCCAAAGACGTGCAGGTTAGTTGCATTGGAGATTCTAAATTGTCCCTAGGGTGTGCTTGGTGTGTGTGTGTGTGTGCCCTGTGGTGGGCTGGCGCCCTGCCCGGGGATTTGTTCCTACCTTGCACCCTGTGTTGGCTGGGATTGGCTCCAGCAGACCCCCGGTGACCCTATGTTAGGATATAGCAGGTTGGACAATGACTGGCTGACTGACTGATTTATTCTGGTTTTATTGTACTGTAATATTGTGTTAATTTTATGTTGTGACTGTTGTCATGAATGTGCTCTGTAAGGTGTCCTTGTGTGCCTTGAAAGGCACCTATAAATAAAATAAATGATGATGATTATTATTAGTAATAAGTGCAGTCTTTATAAACTGAAAAAAGTTTATTTTATAAAATGCTCCGTAAATATTTGAAGCTCCGTAGAGCACACGATGTAAAAAAGGAGTCGCCAACAAGGGCGAACAAATCCCAATGCGGAGCCCAAAACATAGCAAAATGGTCAAAAATGTCAAATAAAGTCACAAAAGCGCAGAAGGAACAGCCACCAAACTTTCAAACCTATTCAAAGTGTGGGAGACCCTCTGGATCCGGGGTGGGGGGGGGGGCAGTTCCAGGTGGTGATTGGCAGGTGGCACCGCCTCTTGAGGAACCAACCAGAAAACACATATTTTAATGGTAATTATCGAAAACAAGGAATGATATAAATAATTCATAAAAGTCTAAATGAACATGAAGAACATTTCAATTAAATACAACAACGTCTCGTTTAAAGATATAAATGATCCTGCTAAGCGATGGTCTGACACGTGATCGGTGTACACCTCTTACCTCAAGTGGGATGGGAGTTTAAATCGGTTGCGTATGTCGTTCCTCCTTTTCCCCAAGTAAGGTGTGTCGACGGTGATGAAGATCCCTTTGTATCCTTCTCTTTCAGCTTTTAGAACGAGAGACTTGGTGAGCTCTCTGTCTTTGTAGATGTAGAGTTGTAGCCAGCGAACAGCCTCGGGCGCCGCTTTGGCCACCTCATCAATGGAGCTCGTGGCCCAGGAGCTAAGCATCATTCCTATACCAGCGGACTGGCAGGCTGAAAAACAGACAAATGCGTTACGCACTTTACATTTTTATTTATTTAGAAGAGTGAATCAAAAAGGTAAGGGAATTTGAAAATGACGCAGTAAGGGAAGCTAACACAATACAACCCATTTGCAAAGGCTTATGGGTAAATCGACCACATGCCCAGCACAGTCCTCTGCTGTTAGTCTAGCTGAATCAATGTCAAATGAAGATGGACGCTCCGCTATGGGATCACACTGTCGTGAGATTTCCAAGGGAGTGAAACCTGCTGGAATTCACCAAAGGATTTGGTATCCTCGGAGTGTCCAGAGGGACACCTCACGCCTGGAAAAACTGGTGAGGAAGGCAGGCTCTATTGTAGGCACGGAGCTGGACAGTTTGACATCCGTGGCAGAGCGACGGGCGCTGAGCAGACTCCTGTCAATCATGGAGAATCCACTGAACAGGATCATCTCCAGACAGAGGAGCAGCTTCAGCGACAGACTGCTGTCACCGTCCTGCTGCACTGACAGACTGAGGAGACCCCACACTATGTGACTGCATGGCTACGTCTGATTTTTTTTGTAAACGTTAACATTATACAAAGTTATTGTCTGTTGTACCTGCATTGTTATCACTCTTTAATTTAATATTGTTTTTTATCAGTATGCTGCTGCTGGAGTATGTGAATTTCCTCTTGGGATTAATAAAGTATCTATCTATCTATCTATCTATCTATCTATCTATCTATCTATCTATCTATCTATCTAATCCTGCCAACTACGCTATCTATCTATCTATCTAATCCTGCCAACTATGCTATCTCGCTATCTATCTAATCCTGCCAACTACGCTACCTATCTATCTATCTATCTATCTATCTAATCCTGCCAACTATGCTATCTCGCTATCTATCTAATCCTGCCAACTACGCTATCTATCTATCTATCTATCTATCTATCTATCTATCTATCTATCTATCTATCTATCTATCTATCTATCTATCTATCTATCTAATCCTGACAACTATGCTATCTATCTATCTATCTAATCCTACCAACTTCTCTATCTAAATATTTTTGTTGATTTGATATGTTAAACAGTTGCTTTATGTTCTTTTTTTTAAAAAAAGTTAGTTTTTGGAAAAATATTCAGCCCTGGGAGAAAAGAAACAAAAAAAAATTAGCCCTAAAAGAGTTCAAGCACTGAGCCCAAAATTTGGATTGGAACAAAGTCTACAACCAGCACAGTCAATAAATGTTAGCGTAGCCAGAAAGTATAAAACATCCATCCATTCATCCATTATCCAACCCCTTATATCCTAACACAGGGTCACGGGTGTGTGCCAGAGCCAATCCCAGCCAACACAGGGCGCAAGGCAGGAAACAAACCCCGGGCAGGGTGCCAGCCCACTACAGGGCACACACACACTCACACACCAAGCACGCACTAGGGACAATTTAGACTCGCCAATGCACCTAACCTGCATGTCTTTGGACTGTGGGAGGAAACCCACGCAGACACACATGGGGAGAACATGCAAACTCCACACAGGGAGGACCCAGGAAGTGAACTGCGAGGCAGCAGCGCTACCCACTGCACCACCGTGCCGCTCAGTATAAAATATCAGGTCCAAAATTTGGGTTTGGTCATAGTCAACGCCCAGTGCAACACAGTCAATAAACATTAGCATGGCTATAGTTTTTATTCTGAAATAATAAAATATGGAGTCCAACATTTGGGTTAGGACAAAGTCTACAGCCAGGGTAGCAGTCAATGAATGTTACAATTGCTACGGTTTTTACCCCAGAATTGTAAAATACTGGGTCCAAAATTTTGAGTCAGGAGAAAGTCTACGGTCAGGGAAGCGCAGTCAATGAACATTGGCATAGCCGCAATTTTTACCTCGAAATATTGATATATCAAGTCCATAATTTGGGCCTACAGAGACATTTAGTTATTTGGCCGACTCCTTTTATCCAAGGCGGCTTACGTGATACAAGTGGTTTCATTTCTTTCGGTTTTCCAGTTGGAGGACGGGCAGGTCAGGTGACTTGTGGTGTCAGTAGTGGGATTTTTTAATCCACAGCCTCCAAAGCCTTAACCACCACTCCACTCTGCCTACCTGTAAACTGGTCCAACGGTGTAGATTTGTTCACCAGACACAGACCGGGAGTTTTATATGTCAGACGTGGTAGCACATCAGACTCTGCTCTGTGTTTCGACGCTGAGTTTCCCTCCATGACCATCTGGGCTTTCCTGAATCTTTCATCTTCTTCTCCCCCCCCCCCGTCTCAGACGCACAACCAGAGAGACACATCGTTGGCCCACGATGAACCGCCACTCTATCCTGGGTTGGTTCCCACCTTCAGGGAAGCTTTTCTAGTAGAAATTGTTCATCTCTCTCAGGTTTGTATCGGTGACCTTAACCTCAACTCTCATTACTGCGTTTTACATGGCTTCGGTCTCCAAACAGATCTTGTTCTGTTGTAAGCAGACGCTCGTTGAAATGGCCGAGTTTATTTCTGGGCTCTATAAATCTGAGTCCCTCTTTGCTGGGTGACACTCCATCTTAAATCTGTCTTTGTCTCCCCGGTCTTAAGTTATGACTCCACCAGTAGCTCTGAGAAACGTGTGTTTTTTTAGCCTCTTTCCTCGCTCTATGAATGCATTTCCTTCCTACTTATATTTAACTATGTCATTAGTTCTGATGTGAACCACAACAACTGGAGCTCAGCCAGGTCTGGCCCCGAGCCCACACATTCGCACGATGACGCCAGGAAGGCAGCAACCAAAGGAGATATTAGGCCAAGACCGGCCATCTTATCGGACCCCTCATCTCCGCAGTCCCACCCATTTATGATTCACGTGGATGTCGTGGGCACCGAGTGTCTACACCAACTGGTACAACTTAGGTTTTAATGTCGCAAAGCTCACCAGGCAAATGAAATGTGAGCAAAGCAGGCTGGACAGATTGATTAACGTTATCAAGCCTCGGGATGGCGTGTTCTGCCAAAACTGCAATTTCTATGCTCTACGGGTTTTTTTTTTCCTTTTTTAGAAGCCCGATAAAGTGTTTTCCGTTTGTCTTGGCTATTTTGTGTCAGCGATGAGTGATGTCGGATACTGGAATTTAAAAAAAAAATAGAAAGAAAGAAAGATCTGCTTAATGCAGCTGAGAAATTACCGCGTAAGGTCGGGCGATAAAAATCTCGAAGCAGGGAACCGGTCAACACAGTGATAGTGAGATAAGACCGATTTATTATTTTGTCAAGCGTGTGCGCTTTGGGGGCATCCTCGGGTCTCCAGCCAGGTAAGCAATTCCACCCCAAGTGGAGAGGGGGCGCTGTTGCTAAAACAAAAAAACAAACAAAGACAGCAGCTGGAAGACGTGACCTCACTTCGTCTCCGACCCGTCAAACCCTCGCCAGCACCTGGAAGTAGGCATTCACTTCAGGACCCTCAGCTAAGGAAGATGGCGCACCAAATCAGAAGCTCTACTCTCTTTTTCTTTAATCACGACAGATGCTGTAATTTGGTACCCTCTTGTGTTACCTCTTTTTCAATCTTTTCAAGACAGGGTTCCCAGGCTGATACCCCAACTCTTTGACCTGACTCAATTGCTTTTATTTTACAATTTATATGGCCCACCTCACTGAGCAGTAAACTCAATACATTACAGCGAGAAAATCCAAAAACAAAACCTGGGAATTAGAAAGGTGAGTGGCAAAGGGAACAGACAGAAAGAAAAACTCCTGGAGAAAAACTCAGCACCTGGTGATCTGCACTTGAAGCAGGAAGGAAAACTCGATCAAACTTCAGCCACCTGACGTACAAGTGACGCCTCACCCATGAAACTCCACACTTGGTGTGCTCTGTCCACATCTACACAGTTAATGTCCATAGGATACATGGCGAGTTGTGAAATACACAGGCGTGAGTAGGGGGCATCTTCAGGGCATCAATGTTGGTGATTCCACCCCGGGTTGGCACTGTCATTTACTCCTCATCCTCAGAACTGAAGATCAGAGACTCATTGTACCTTTATAAGCTAATAGCTAAGTTGTGCCACAATACATAAGACTTTAAAGTGGGAAAGTCCAAAGAAAATCTACAAACAGTTGAGGAGAAGGTAAGGACTCCACATAGAAGCACAACTGGACCACCCCACACAGGGCATGACATTTATTGAATTGTTAGCTGAGATCCTTGGCAAAACCACCATAAATAAAATAGATTCATAGACATGAAAGGCACTATATAGTAAATCGATAGATAGATAGATAGATAGATAGATAGATAGTGTAGTTGGCAGGATTAGATAGATAGATAGATAGATAGATAGATAGATAGATAGCGTAGTTGGCAGGATTAGATAGATAGATAGATGCGAAAGGCATTATATAGTAGATAGATAGATAGATAGATAGATGCAAAAGGCATTATATAGTAGA
>JANRMT010061414.1:5977280-5992395 GCA_026402145.1 Polypterus bichir lapradei | reverse complement strand
CGGGCTGATTCAGTAAAATTAATTGGGATTCCAACTGAGTTAAATGATGACAAAATATTGTTGTGATCAGCGTCATTCCCTCCAACAATTAACATCTCTGTTTTATCTGTATTTAAAGACAAGTAGTTCTCATTCATCCACTCCTTTAATTCACTAACATAACTAATTAAAGACAACATCGGAGAAACTTCACTTGATTTAAATGAAAGGTATAACTGGGTGTCATCTGCATACGAGTGAAAATTAACATTATGTTTCCTAATTCCTGTATGAGTGTGTGTGTTGTGTCAGTGCGTGTGTCTCTGTGTGTGAGTCTGTCTGTCTGTGTGTGTGTGTCTGTGCATGTGTCTCTGTATGAGTGTGTGTGTTGTGTCTGTGTGTCTGTCTGTGTGTGTCTGTGCGTGTGTCTCTGTGTCTGTGCGTGTTGTGTGTGTATCTGTGTGTCTGTGTGTGAATGTATGTGTGTGTGTTTTTTGGTGAGGGTGGGTAACTTTTTGTTTTTTTTTGACCTCACAGAAGCTGAAGACAAGATTAAAAAGCACAAGTGTATCTGATCAGTTTAGAAAGAGCCAAACAAATAAAGGTCTCTGATAATGGCAGCCCACCCATTAAAGGGTGATTGTGTGAGGGCGGGGTGTGACCCCATGTGTCAGGACTCTGAGGAGTAAAGCAGCGCTCACCGCCATTGGCATTTCTTAGTGGTAGAAAGTCATCTGTTCAATTGCAGGGGACGTTTCTAAGTGTCAGCTAAACAAACTGGACTGGCAGGCTTTTGTTGCTTTTTTTTTCTCTTCCTAATTGTGTTCTTGTTTCATTTTGTTTGGTGCTTTATTTTATTTTATGATTTAAAAAATCTATTCAATTTCAACAACCTTAAGAGAGCATCAGCAGAGAAGACCCTCAGCACCTGGTGACGTCAATGAATGGCAGACATCAAGCAGTCATTACATGTGAGGGGCACAGAACTAAATATGAACAGACCTGCCAGTGCTGTGTGACAAACATTAGAGAAGTGGGGGGACCGTGGAGAGAGAAAGTGCTGTGTGACCGAAATGTCTGCAGCTCCCCTTAAATGACAGCCTGCAATGTGCACTGTAATCACCACGTCTGAAATGTTTAATTTGGAATTGTAAACTGTGGAGCAGTGGGAGGACATCGAGAAAAAATGGGTCTTTGTCATTATGGCGGGCACTACAGTACATATTTTATTTATATAAATTTATATACTTATGTATGCATACAGTAGTTCTCTCATTCGCTAGCTAAGTGGATACAAGATACGCCCCGTCCACCTCTCCTCGGCCTGCCGAGTCTCTCTCTCGGATAAGCGCATATATATTGTACCACACGTGAACAACGATACTTAATGAAATAAGAGAGAAGTCGCAAAATCAACCGAATGTTCAAGCAAATTATAGAAACAAACCGACACACATCCGTGAAGTAGTTCTCTTGTGAAAAGCGGACAGACAGACAAATATTGGACTTATATATATATATATATATATATATATATATATATTACAGTACATATATGAAAGGTATGCTCCAACACATGGCTGTACTATGTGGGAGGAGCCACGGAGACAGCTAGTGTATATATATATATATATATATATATATATATATATATATGTATAGATGAAACTGTACCTGCCAAATAATAGAAAGAGTAAACAACACGTGTTTCGCCTTTATTGGGACTTATCAGGTTTGCATCCTCTTATGGGAATCAAACTTCAGACGTCAGCACCTGACGCGATGTCTCTGATGCTGTCCCACAGTGGCTGGTTTCCTTATTTGGCAGGTTGAGTATTACGTCTGACTATTAGGTGGTGACTTACCAGGTAACACTTGTGGTTGGTCATAGACTTGAAAAAAGGATATACACACACACAACACAAACACTCACACACACACACCCATACACACACACTCACACACACACAGAAATAAACACACATACACACACTCATTCTCAAACTCACACACACACACACGCATACTCACACTCATACACACACTCACTCACACAGACACGCGCACACACCCATCCACACACACACACACACAATCTATACAACACTCTACTCTTCTCTAGCACCTTCAACACCATCCAACCTCTGCTCCTCAGGGACAAGCTGACAGAGATGGGAGTAGATTCATACCTGGTGCCATGGATCGTGGACTATCTTACAGACAGACCTCAGTATGTGTGTCTCAGGAACTGCAGGTCTGACATTGTGGTCAGCAGCACAGGAGTGCCACAGGGGACTGGACTTTCTCCGGTCCTGTTCAGCCAACATACATCAGACTTCCAATACAACTCAAGTCCTGCCACGTGCAAAAGTTCGCTGACGACACTGCCATCATGGGCTGCATCAGGAGTGGGCAGGAGGAGGAGTATAGGAACCTAATCAAGGACTTTGTTAAATGCTGCGACTCAAACCACCATCACCTGAACACCAGCAAAACCAAGGAGCTGGTGGTGGATTTTAGGAGGCCCAGGCCCCTCATGGACCCCATGATCATCAGAGGTGACTGTGCAGAGGGTGCAGACCTAGAAATACCTGGGAGTGCAGCTGGATGATAAACTGGACTGGACTGCCAATACTGATGCTCTGTGCAAGAGAGGACAGAGCCGACTATACTTCATTAGAAGGCTGGCGTCCTTCAACATCTGCAATAAGATGCTGCAGATGTTCTACCAGACAGTTGTGGCGAGCGTCCTCTTCTACACGGTGGTGTGCTGGGGAGGCAGCATAAAGAAGAGGGACACCTCACGCCTGGACAAACTGGTGAGGAAGGCAGGCTCTATTGTAGGCACGGAGCTGGACAGTTTGACATCCGTGGCAGAGCGACGGGCGCTGAGCAGGCTCCTGTCAATCATGGAGAATCCACTGCATCCACTGAACAGGATCATCTCCAGACAGAGGAGCAGCTTCAGCGACAGACTGCTGTCACCGTCCTGCTCCACTGACAGACTGAGGAGACCCCACACTATGTGACTCTTCAGTTCCACCCGGGGGGGGGGTAAACGTTAACATTATACAAAGTTATTGTCTGTTATACCTGCATTGTTATCACTCTTTAATTTAATATTGTTTATCATCAGTATGCTGCTGCTGGAGTATGGGAATTTCCTCTTGGGATTAATAAAGTATCTATCTATCTATCTATCTATCTATCTATCTATCTATCTATCTATCTATCTATCTATCTATCTATCCAGTTGTATTGTATGCCGAGTTAGTATTATGACTTTTTTATAAAGGTGTTGTAGAAATGTAAAGTAATAACCCCATAACAATAGTAATTATGACATAACACATTCATTGTAATACCACCATTATTATTATTATTATTATTGTTATATATATTATATCCTTACAGCAGCTCTTGTTCAAGGTATAAGGAATCTATAAGGGCCTCCCATGAAATGATATTTAATAATAATAATGGCGGTATTACTATTACTAGACAAAGTTCACACTGACTATTCATTGTGACCGCTCAAGCACTCGGACACAACAGTGAAATGGCGGTAGCTTAAATTTTATTATGGAAAAAAAGAAAAGACAACTGGAAGGAATTTGGGGACAAACATAGAGAGCTGGGACAGACTACAGGGTGGTCTTCATTAGGAACTCCTTCAAAATCTAAACGAGTAACACGTAAACAATAACAATCTCATTAAACACTGAATGTTCCACACCTGTGTCATAAAACATTTTGTATACTTAACAAGTTGCCAATACTCCCAATATACTGCAGGTTAATCACAGAAGGAGAAATGCATTATGTTTCTTATTATCCCAGATTTTAAATGGTTTATAACGAGGACAGATGGCAGTAATAAATCACAAATATAAAACTACTTTCTTTGTTAAAAACAGTCTCTGCTATAGAACAGTTAATGTTTGTACTAATTTCCACCACTAGAGGGAGACTGTAATACAAACACTGGATCAGCCCAGCAGTTGTTGTGTGAGGTTTGTCTGCTTTCAGGATATTTACAAACTCATTTACAGACACATCTGTGGCAGGTCTACAGTCCACTATTCTTATTTGGTTGAATAAAAGTGAATGCTAAAAAAAAAAATCAAAAATAAGGATCAAACAATTCAAAATACAAACACTTCTGATAAAATACTGTTGCTGTATCTCTTGCATTCTGTTCTGCCAGAATGAACAAAGCTTTAAAAGACTTTCTTAAAATATAAATAGGTGCAAAATGCTAAACATATTTTCAAACAATGCATACAGAATATAAAAATAAAAATGAACAGATTCACAACTAGAAAGAAAATATGAAATACAATAGCAAAGCCAAGTGATTTATATTGTCTTTGTATTAACATGACGCTGGATGGTGTAAACCTTCACACTCTCCAATGGTCACAATGTGTGTATGTGTCGTACGTTATCATCAATGACGAGGGAACCCTGTGGAGTTCACTTATCCTCAAATTCGGTGAAATTATGGAATGTTTAGAAACTTGTGAAGTGAAGTGAACATGTTTTGAGTGGATTTTTAATAGTGTTGTAATTGTTCCTGGTCACTAGGGAAGCAGCTGTGCTAACCACTGCGCCACCGTGCCTCAAAGAACAAAACATGCAGATGGAATGGCAACCACAAACAAAACCTTCATTTCCTGTCTCTTTTTTTTCTATTTAAAATTTCCTTTATTAGGTTAAAGTGCTGACTGCCTGCACCATCTGTTGGAATGAAAAGCGCAATGCATTTCTTTAGTACACAGGTCAGAGATGACTCTGTCATCTTTTCTTATTTCCTATTTAAAATGTCACTCATCAAGTTGCGGTGTTGGTTGCATAAACAATTTTTTGGGGTGATGTTTTGTGTATTTGTTAATTTTTAGTGAGTTTCTTTGAACATTTTTGGACAAAGTATACATCAATCTGATGGGTTTTTTTTTAGGTCAAGGATTCTAGAAATATGCATCCTGCTTGATGGGGATATATATACACTATATAAATATAAAACATAGTATTATGTTCTCATATTTTCAGATCCCATTACTATATATATATATACTATATATATATATATATATATATATATATATATACACACACACACACACACACACGCACATAGTATATACGCATACAATTTAAGAAATATAAAGTAACAATTTTGAGTACAGTGAAAACTGTATAAAACTATAAAAGCTATGCATTGTAATCATTTTATGAAATAGTCCAAAAGTGGCTTCTTTCTTTGGTCCCCATTGGATAAAAAAAAAAAAAAAAGCACTATTGCTCCTCAGTCGTCTTCTTCGTTCTCCCCCGAATCCTGCTGTTTCCTCTTTCTTACACCACTTGCTGCAATGTCATCATACGAGTTCCTGTGAAGCTCGTCCTCGTCCTCTTGGCCCTCCGTCCCGGATGCCTCGTCACTTCCCATGTCCTCTCCTGACGCCTGATCCTCCTGCTCATTGTCCATCTCAGACAGTTTGGTATCTTCTGAAAAGTTACCTGGCTCATCATCTGACGAGAGATTCTTTAAATAGACCTCTGGGGAAAAAAATAAATAAATAAATAAAAGATACTGATGACATTCAAATTAAAAGCAATTAACAGTGTGTGACGGATGGTCAGGACCAGTACCCGGCCGGAACGCCGACTGGGTGGAAGGACCGAGGGAAAGAAACTCTTTGGGACAGTATCCTTCCCAATTTTTTGTTGTGTCAAGTTCTGGAAATAATAAATGCGGTGCTCTTTATTACTACATGCATTACAAAATACATTCCAGTAGATGGCGCACTGCAAACATAAAACCTGAGGTCTACGTTACATTTCAACCCATCTTTGACGGGTAACACAGCCAGACCACCTTAATAAAAGGACAAGTGTCTGTGTATCTGTGTGCCTGTCCAGTTGCTGTATCTGTGCCATTCCAACAAATGGCGTATCACAAACATTTGAAGTAATGCATTTTATTACTACAAATGTTCAGCAGGATGTAATTGCAAACTGCCTTAATAATAATTATTATTATTATTGATAGACAGCAACAGACAGCATTACTTGTAAGGTCAGTCATGTAATGAATGCCCCAACATCACAAAATGCCCTCAAAACCAGTCAGAAAGCGGCCATTGCATGCCCGGTTACATTATGGTTAACATTCGGGTTGTATGAGGGTTATCTGAGTCAAAGGGTATTTTGTGATTGGTGTCGAGGGCATCACATGACCTATGTCATAGGTGCCATCTGTTGGAAGGACTGAAAATGCACACGACATTTAAAGAGTCAATGTAAATCAAAATCACTGAAGAATGCTTTCGTGAGCCCTGCCTTCTCAATGTAAATTAAAGTATAACTACACAAGGGTTACTCAACGTTAACAGAATTTACCTGTTTTGGTATCTTTACTTTGCGGCTTGGATGGACAAAAACAGTCGGCAATTAGTACGAGTATCTGTGAATGTGAAAAAAGAACAGCCATATTAATCAATTGGGTTTTTTTTAAGAAAAAAATTAAATTATCTATGGAAGCTTATTCCTGCCACTCAAAAAAAATAATTGTGGAGTTTTGCAAAAGTATTGCATTATTTCCCAAAGATATTGCCTGTTGCTTCCAGTAAAATTCTCCATACAGAGTGCAGTCAAGTGACAAGAACTGAACAAAAGTCATATTTAAAGTTTCTCTTCCTCACTTGTTGTCACCTGATGACCGGAGCACACGTCTGCCTGGCGACAACTGAGCGCAGCTGGCAATAGTTGCAAAATCACGTTAATAAATGATGTTGTTTGAGTGGTGGGATTAAGTTTGCATAATTAACAGCATTCGCTGCACATAATCCTTAATTCCAAGGATAAAGGGTAGTCTGCGTGCACAACGGGCCAATGAATCCATTCACACTTACAGTGGGTACGGAAAGTATTCAGACCCCCTTCAATTTTTCACTCTTTGTTATATTGCAGCCATTTGCTAAAATCATTTAAATTATTTTTTTTCCTCATTAATGTACACACAGCACCCCATACTGAAAGACAAAAAAAAGAATTTTTGAAATTGTTGCAGATTTATTAAAAAAGAAAAACTGAAATATCACATGGTCCTAAGTATTCAGACCCTTTGCTCAGTATTTAGTAGAAGCACCCTTTTGAGCTAATACAGCCGTGAGTCTTCTTGGGAAAGATGCAACAAGTTTTTCACCCCTGGATTTGGGGATCCTCTGCCATTCCTCCTTGCAGATCCTCTCCAGTTCTGTCAGGTTGGATGGTAAACGTTGGTGGACAGCCATTTTTAGGTCTCTCCAGAGATGCTCAATTAAGTTTAAGTCAGGGCTCTGGCTGGGCCATTCAAGAACAGTCACAGAGTTGTTGTGAAGCCACTCCTTCGTTATTTTAGCGGTGTGCTTAGGGTCATTGTCTTGTTGGAAGGTAAACCTTCGGCCCAATTTGAGGTCCTTAGCACTCTGGAGAAGGTTTTTGTCCAGGATATCCCTGTACTTGGCCGCATTCATCTTTCCCTCGATTGCAACCAGTCGTCCTGTCCCTGCAGCTGAAAAACACCCCCACAGCATGATGCTGCCACCGCCATGCTTCACTGTGGGGACTGTATTGGACAAGTGATGAGCAGTGCCTGGTTGTCTCCACACATACCGCTTAGAATTAAGGCCAAAAAGTTCTATCTTGGTCTCATCAGACCAGAGAATCTTATTTCTCACCATCTCAGAGTCCTTCAGGTGTCTGATGAGACCAAGATAGAACTTTTTGGCCTTAATTCTAAGCGCTATGTGTGGTGACTGTTCTTGAATGGCCCAGCCAGAGCCCTGACTTAAACCCAATTGAGCATCTCTGGAGAGACCTAAAAATGGCCGTTTACCATCCAACCTGACAGAACTGGAGAGGATCTGCAAGAAGGAATGGCAGAGGATCCCCAAATCCGGGTGTGAAAAACTTGTTGCATCTTTCCCAAGAAGACTCATGGCTGTATTTGCTCAAAAGGGTGCTTCTACTAAATACTGAGCAAAGGGTCTGAATACTTAGGACCATGTGATATTTCAGTTTTTCTTTTTTAATAAATCTGCAACAATTTCAAAAATTATTTTTTTTTGTCTGTCAATATGTACATTAATGAGGGAAAAAATTAATTTAAATGATTTTAGCAAATGGCTGCAATATAACAAAGAGTGAAAAAATTGAAGGGGGTCTGAATACTTTCCATACCCACTGTAGGAGGACGCCGTGTGCTGAAATTCAAGAAAACAGGTTACTGGAGTTATGAGGATGACCTACCAGGCCAAAGAAAAGTCCAGTCAGCAGAGTAGCAAAGGCAAAGATGGCGTAGGAGCCCCAAACTGGAATGTGAAGTTTCTCGGTCAAGTACATGTGGATGTGCTAAAACCAAACAAAGAGAATTCCATGAGCCATTACCTTCATTTGTTAAGTTACCACGCATGCAAAAAGTGTGTGAGGACTCCAAATAATTCATAACAGGCTTCACTCTCCATATAGAGTATTATGGCACCATTAACAGTGTGAACGATCACAAGGCAATTTACAGAGCGAGGTGGGTGCTCTAGTTCTTGTTCAGCTGCTGATCATGCTGTGTCTGCACACTTAAGGCTATACACAATTTTTATTTCATATGAGATAGCACATTTCTTTGTCAAACTACTAGTGAAGCCTGCACACCATGCATGATGTGTGCCAATCCTAGAGTCACCAACCAGAACAGGGAATGCAGACCTCCTCCTCCATGTTGTCCCAAGGACCTCCTATTCCGAAGCCTCTAGCAGTACATCCATCTTAGGCTACGTCCACACTGCTACATTTTCAAATGATCTCCGTCCACACTGCAGTTTTCGTATCATTTACATAAGTATGTCTGCCCACACTAAAATGACCATAGACAGATATGACATACTGTACATTGGCGGCAGACAATCAGACTCCCCTGCGCTTTATGCACTTTCCAAAGTACCAGCGCAGACGCACGGGACTCTGAGAGCACATTCACAGAAAAGGAAAAAGAAAGAAATTCTTTAAGGGGCCGCAGCAAATTGCCCCACAGTAGCACATTAAGGCGCCAAACACAGCTGTAAAACTAACTCAATGAAGAAAATAAATAAATGTGTGCGTACGTGTGACTATATTCTCACTGAATTGTGCTTCTTTGTCTCTGTTCTGTAATTCTTGTGAGCTCGGCTGCATTCTACATCTTTCCACTTCTGACATACTTACTTACCAACCCAGTAAAGCTCTCGTGCTGACTAATATGGAGGCACCGGGCATACTCACTTAATGACCAAGTAAAGCTGTACCAAAAGGCTGATGCAGAGGGAATAGACATACTTACTTGTCTATCAAATAAGACCATCATTCTGATTAAAATGGAGGGACTGGACATACTCACTTACTTCCAGGGGAAAACTCGAGCAACAGACTGATACGGAGGGACTAGACATACTTACTTACCTATCCAGTAAGACCTTAATTCTGATTAAAATGGAAGGGCCAGACATATTCACTTACTAACCCAGTAAAGCTCTCATGCTTATTCATACAGAAGGACCAGACATACTCACCATTTAACTTAATTACCTAGTAAAACTCTAACAACAGTCTGATAGAGAGGGACCAGACATACTTACTTTTCTACCCAGTAAGACCTTCATTCTAATTAAAATGGAAGGGCCAGGCATATTCACTTACTGACCCAGTAAAGCTCTCATACTCATTCATACAGAAGGACCAGACATACTCACCATTTAACTTACTTACCCAGTAAAACTCTAGCAACAGACTGATATGGAGAGACCATACATACTATACTTACCTATCCAGTAAGACCTTCATTCTAATTAAAATGGAGGGGCCAGACATATTCACTTACTGACCCAGTAAAGCTCTCATACTCATTCATACAGAAGGACCAGACATACTTACTTGCCTATCCAGTCAAACTCTCATTCTAATCAAAATGGAGGGACCAGACATACTTACTTGCCTTTCAAGTAAGACCATCATTCTGAATAAAATGGAGGGACTGGACATACTCACTTACTTCCATGGGAAAACTCGAGCAACAGACTGATATGGAGGGACCAGACATACTTACTTACCTATCCAGTAAAACCTTAATTCTGAGTAAAATGGAGGGGCCAGACATATTCACTTACTGACCCATTAAATCTCTCATGCTTATTCATACAGAAGGACCAAACATACATACCATTTAACTAACTTACCCAGTAAAACTCTAGCAACAGACTGATATGGAGGGACCAGACATGCTTATTACCGACCCAGTAAAACTATTATGCTGATTAAAATGGGGGGACCAGACATACTTACTTACTTATCCAGTAAGACCTTCATTCAAATTGAAATGGAGGAACCAGATATATTCACTTTCCAATCCAGTAAAGCTCTCATGCTCATTCATATGGAGGGACCAGACATACTTGCTTATCTATCCAGTAAAACTTTTGTGCTGATTAAAATGGAGGGACTGGAGGTACTTTCTTAACTATCCTGTAAAACTCTCATTCTAATTTAAATGGAGGGTTCAGACATACTCACTTACCTACACAATAAAATTCTAACAACAGACTGATAAAGAGGGCCCAGACGTGCTTACTTGCGTTTCAAGTAAGACCATCATTCTGATTAAAATGGAGGGGCAGACACATTCACTTACTAACCCAGTAAAGCTCTCATGCTTATTCATACAGAAGGACCAGACATACTCACCATTTAACTTACTTACCCAGTAAAACTCTAGCAACAGACTGATATGGAGGGACCAGGCATACTTACTTACCTACCCAGTAAAAGTCTTGTGTACACATAATGATGCCAGGGCACTAAGGTACAGTGCAGCCCCACTGTAAGGAGGCACTTACCCAGGGGTCCTACAGTTTTGACGTAGTAAACATGGGCTGACGGAGTGAGTGTTTTGGCCAGCGCTAGAGACATATATGTGTGCTCAGACAGAGATTAAAGGGATCAATAGATCAGCAATGAAGACACATGCCTGTAAAGTTCTTCCTGTTTTATTTTTTTGTTTTAACTGTTCATTTTTCCTATAGATTCTCTTCTTCTGTGCATTCTGCCTCTCACTTCTGTCTTTAATTTTAAATGACTCTGCTGTCTCCACATCTGTGCTGTCACTCAAAGCACTCGGCGAGGTGCGCTGCTCTTACTGCAAGTTATCGACTCCTCGACAGTAATTAGGTCCACTGACAATATTACATTTTATTTATTTCATTTTTTCTAATGGTTTATCAGGGAGGAGACTCTGCTGGATCAAACAAAGGTATTTGGTGGTAACAAGATAATTTCATGTCTGAAAAGTAGGCTTAAATTTTCTTAGTGAACTTCACCACAAACAGCACCGCAAATCCCTTCAGAGGAACAGTACAGCGCCGTGGCATACGTGTCACTTTAACTAAAGCCCAGACAGATTAAGGATGTCACAGTGACTAAACAGTGTCAAAGGTTTTACTCACTTGTCACACTTTACCTTTTGAAATGCAAAAAAAATACTTTTAATCGTTGGCATTTTTAGCAAGGACTTTGTGGTGGGACCAAACTTAAAATGCTTCTATATGTGTGCAGACTTCTCAAATATCAACACTAACTTACGTAACAAATCACGTCTGTCCCTCTTTGTTATTTAGTGATAGGGACAACGAACCACGGGATCACTGTGAGCTTGAAATACCAGGAGATGAGAACGAGAGGCCGGTGGGCAAAAGAAAACAAAACACAAATTACCGAAAACGCCACCTAACTGCCCGACCACCTTTGCCGCTTACTTATTCACAAAAGAATGGCTTTAGAATTGATCGACAGAGGGGTACTGAGCATCAGTGACACCCAGAGGTAATTGGCTTGACCCCCGAGTTGATGTGCAGTCACGATAATCCTAACCAATAGGGACACACAAAGCCACTGGAACTAAAAGATGGGGAATGGATCATGTGACAACTCGATGGCAGTCATGTGACAAAAAAGGTAAAAATCAAAATACAGTCGTGAAATTCAGCAATTACTAGTGAGACATGCAAGTTCACACGTCATTTTCATCACAAAAGTCAATCCAACAACTTGACGCTGGTGCCTGGCATGTCTTTGTTGCCATCAGATCATTATGATAACCTCTGAATTAATCAGACAAAATAAAATATACAATACCAGTAACGGCGTACTGCACGATAACGCGCAGTGAATACACTTGACTTGACTATTCCTAGTTCTCATCCTCTTTCTCTGTACGTTTATCATTCGTTTGCTCAGAGGTTGATGCGCTTGCTGAGCGGCCCGCTTCTTCTCTTCTTCCGTCACCATCTTTTCACGTTCAAACTGATTAAGTCAGTGTTTGTGTTGCAATTACTTAGTACGTTTTCTTTAATTTGTCACTTAAGCTCTGCCTCAAGAATGATTTAAGATATGAAGAGGTTAGGGTTAGGGTTAGGGGAAGTGACAGTGAAGGTGGTAGGGGTGAGAATGGTGCCTGTACGCATTTGATTCTGCAATAAAATAAAATAACAATAAAAACAGGAATAACCTTGGAGGTCAATCATCACCTTGAAAGTGGACAGTAGACGTCACGTACTATATGTGTACCAAATTTCAGGTCAAACAGTTTGTGAGCGACAAGTGATTTAAAATCCTGGACAGAAACAAACAGCCACGGTGGTGTATTATATAAGAGGACTAGCCATCCCGCCCACGTATTAGTGACACAGGACAGTGACGATGGTCCCACCCAGCTCCCCACTCCTGACGTCACTCTTCCCCCTCCCCTAGGCCCACAGCCTCCGTCTCAGATTAGCACGAATATATCGCTCCTGCAAGCAAACTATGATACTTAGCGCAATGAGAGAAGTTTCAAAATCAACCGAAATGTTCAAGCAAATGATAGAAAAAAAAAGATCTAAATCCATTAAGTAGCTCTCTCGTTCGCTAACTAAGTGGAGTTAAGGTTACGCACCGAGGCACAGGCATGAGTGAGGAGGGCCCCGCAGCCCGATGAGTCTCTCTCGGATTCGCACTAATAAATCGGTACCGCAAGTGAACTGTGATACTTAGTGCGATGAAAGCAAACTACAGAAAAAAAGCCAGACCTAAATCCGTTAAGTAATTCCCTCGTGAAAAGCAGACAGACATACAAATGGGCCTAAAAAAACTATAAGAAATTTCACGCTTGGACGATGACATTTTTAAAACCGTTTCTTAGCGAGCACCTATGGGCCAAGGGTAACCTACATTCCAAATTTCAGGTCCCAAGTCCTCATGGTTCGGGAGATTTCGTGATGAGTGAGTCAATGGGATTTGGCTTTTATATACGTATATAGATAATATACATTTAATGGTTAAATAAACTGAGAGCCTCACAACCACCCACTGCCCAGGAAAATTTAATAGGCATGAAATACCTACAGTGAAATGGCCAACACCTTAAGTTTAGGATCAAATCAGTTAAAAAAGGGAAAGGACGCAATAAAAATCAAAAGGATACAGTGGATTGGGAAATGTTATAGATTTCATTTTAAGTGGATCCATTTGCCACTATCTGCCACTTTTCTGCTATCAGCCTGCATCCAAAAATAACGACGCGTGAGGTGATGAAACAGCCATTTTCATCCAAAAAAAAATAAAAAATACACCACAATTAGTAAAGGGGCCGAGTTAATGGACGCTCATGTTGCTGTTCTCGAAGATAAGTCAAAAGCTTACTGATCACAAGAGAAAAATAAATACAAAAGCACAAATAAAGAGTCACCCCTTGTAACTAAGGGCTACCGATCAAGGACAACGGCAGCAATATCTTCGGCATAATAAAGCCATTAACCTTCCGTGGAATTGCTTTCATTTATCAGGCGAATGCTTTTTTGAGTGATTAATAAACTGCTGTCTGCTGCCTGGTCTACAGTGCAACATTAGCAATATGTCAAGTTTTTTAATCAAATGTTTTATTTTATAATAAAACAAAGAAAAAAAAATACACAAAACTAATGCACCAGTAGAAATGCAACTCTACAGGACCCCCACCACCAAGCTAACCGAGGGTCCATAAGGAAGGGGCAGGGGTACAGAGCCCGTTACTATTATCGGTAACCTTTGGCAAGCAAAAGCAAAATAGTTTATGAAAATGTGCAAAGGTTTTATGATCCTTGTTCCTTCTTTCATTACTTTAACATGGCTTTCTCATAGCTTCATCTTAGTTTAATCCTGATGCTCTGTATATGCATTTAATTATCAATATCATTCCTGGTGGCTCCGTAATCCATCCTAACCCCTACTTTCTCTTCCATTCTTTTTCTGTTTTTCTGTGATCTGCGCCACCACCACCTGATCAAAGCACCGTGATGTCCCTCCATTGATGGATTAAAGGCCAGAAGTCCACATGACCGTCATCATCAAATTCTTCCATGAGAACCCTGAATACAATGAGGACTGATTGTGTGGTCATTTATGTTAGGGGTTCTGGGTGGTCTCGTGGCCTCGGAACCCCTGCAGATTTTATTTTTTTCTCCAGCCATTTTGTTTTATTCTGTCCTCCCTGGCCATCGGACCTTACTTTTATTCTATGTTAATTAATGTTCCCTAATTCTATTTTCTTATTCATTTTGTCTTTTTTCTCTTTCTTCATTATGTAAAGCACTTTGAGCTCTATCATTTATATGAAAATGTGTGACAGAAATAAATGTTGTTATTCTTTTTTTTAACAGAAAACGGTAACACTTTAGGTCAGGTACCGCAAAAATGCATCTACTCTTAAGTAAGAAGACCTTAAGAAAGTCTTCTGCTGGTGTTAATTATCACAAACAAAGTGCCAGTAAGGTGGTCCGCTGTCTCTATGACATGGACTGCTAAAATATCTTCACTTTGGATGAGTCACAAGTGGATGACGGTTGCTTAATTCCAAATTGGGTTGCTCTCTTATGCGAATTTCCCCTTGGGATTAATAAAGTATCTATCTATCTATCTATCTATCTATCTATCTATCTATCTATCTATCTATCTATCTATCTATCTATCTATCTATCTAATCCTGCCAACTACGCTATCTATCTACCTATCTATCTATCTATTATCTACTATATAGTGCCTTTCACATTTATCTATC
>JANRMT010061414.1:5950699-5972246 GCA_026402145.1 Polypterus bichir lapradei | reverse complement strand
TATTAAATTAAAGAGCAATAAAAAAAGCAGTGCAAGTTAAAAAATGCCAGGTGGAGAGTGCGAAGAAGGTATAAGAGTCTATAATCTTGTATAATGTTAACGTTTACCCCCCCGGGTGGAATTGAAGAGTCACATAGTGTGGGGTCTCCTCAGTCTGTCAGTGGAGCAGGACGGTGACAGCAGTCTTTCACTGAAGCTGCTCCTCTGTCTGCAGATGATCCTGTTCAGTGGATGCAGTGGATTCTCCATGATTGACAGAAGTCTGCTCAGCGCCCGTCACTCTGCCACAGATGTCAAACTGTCCAGCTCTGTGCCTACAATAGAGCCTGCCTTCCTCACCAGTTTTTCCAGGCGTGAGGCGTCCCTCTTCTTTATGCTGCCTCCCCAGCACACCACCGCGTAGAAGAGGGCGCTCGCCACAACCGTCTGATAGAACATCTGCAGCATCTTATTACAGATGTTGAAGGACGCCAGCCTTCTAAGGAAGTATAGTCTTCTCTCAGTGACTATCAGGACTTGTTGCAAACTGGTGAGGAAGGCAGGCTCTATTGTAGGCACGGAGCTGGACAGTTTGACATCCGTGGCAGAACGACGGGCGCTGAGCAGGCTCCTGTCAATCATGGAGAATCCACTGCATCCACTGAACAGGATCATCTCCAGACAGAGGAGCAGCTTCAGCGACAGACTGCTGTCACCATCCTGCTCCACTGACAGACTGAGGAGACCCCACACTATGCAACTCTTCAATTCCACCCAGGGGGTAAACGTTAACATTATACAAAGTTATTGTCTGTTTTACCTGCATTGTTATCACTCTTTAATCTAATATTGTTTATCATCAGTATGCTGCTGCTGGAGCATATGAATTTCCCCTTGCGATTAATAAAGTATCTATCTATCTATCTATCTATCTATCTATCTATCTATCTATCTATCTATCTATCTATCTATCTATCTATCTATCTATCTATCTATCTATCTAATCCTGCCAACTACGCTATCTATCTAATCCTGCCAACTATGCTATCTATCTATCTATCTATCTATCTATCTATCTATCTATCTATCTATCTATCTATCTATCTATCTATCTATCTATCTATCTAATTCTGCCAACTATGCCATCTATCCATCTTATCTTATCTTATCTTATCTTATCTTATCTTAACCTGTCTTGTCTCTCTTTGTTTCATTTCATTTCTTTCTGTCTTGTTATTAGCTGCAACTGAGGAGGTGAATTTCATGTTTTCTTGCCTAAACCTGATTAAGTAAAGCAACCTTGAACCTCGAACCCTTCACATCGGCCCTCCAAATCTGGTTAGCTTGACTTCCCCTTGTGATGTGTCAAGAACTTGCCAGGGGTCCAAGTGTGAATGCCACTTATGGAAGAAAAACAGCAGCGCTTACTCACTCGTATCCAGACAGACAGGCGAAAGAGACCAGCCATTGCCATCATCCTGTTAGAAAGACACCAATGATAAAAAAAAAAGCAATTAGAAGAGAATCTCAAAGAGAATCTGATGTGAGAAGGAGGAGGCAGGCTTTACAGCTATTCCTCCAAATTCAAATAATGTTGTAAAATGAAAACAGAAAACTTCATCCTATTGAGTCACAGCACAAGAGGGCATATTTAATAAATAATTAAAAAGGACAGGATTCTAACGTTCAGCTTCAATAACACGGAAACTGTCACTGCGTTAATTCACAAGGGTATCATTTATAATTTATTCTTGAAAGACTTTAAAATACTAAGTAAAAGTTCACAGCTCATAACTTTCGTTATTAAACTATAACCATCAAATAAATAAATTAGTAGGCAATTAGAGCTGCTATTTCAATGAAGCTTGGCCATCATATACTTTATTAAAATTTGAAATGAATATTAGGAAAATATTTGACAAAACAGTTCCATAAGGAGATATCAATGACAGAATAATAATCAAGGGAACACCGGAAATATAAATAAGAAATCAACTAGCGCTTCATTTGATCTTTAATATTTATTTGCATTTATCTCACATTTACTTCACTTATTTAATGCTTTTTAAGCTGTTTTATATTGAGCTAATACAGGAAACTAAAGACAGCGGCTGAAAAAGTATTTGCCCCTCAGAGAGGATGTGCAGCAGCGTTATTCAAAATGGCACTCAGTTCTGTTTTACTACCTCCAGAGGGTCCGCAGTGCACCTCGCATAACTGAGCCTGATTTTTTAATTAGCTTCTTGATTCGTTGGTCCTCTCATTAAGTGATATTACTGGTGCAGTAAATCCTACTGACAATGACAGAATTGTAGAAAATGTGAAGGATGTGACTTCCTGCATTAAAGGAGCACAGTGTCCTAAGGGAAAAAAAAAGAGTCTGCTCTGCCCCTTCTTCTCTGTATTATAAGACCAGACTGTCACTAACGTGGACCCCCCAAGTATTTGTAGGAGTGCACCACCTTTATATCCACTTCCTGAATAAGCAGCTCATTGGTTTTGCTGATGTTGAGTTGCAGGCAGTTCTCAAAGTTCTCCCCAGACTCCTCTCCCCTGTCTCAGACCCCATATCAATACCCCCCACAAGTGCAGAAGTTCTGCAAGTGACCTGACCTGCTGTTATATTTCTAGTCGGAGGTGTACAGAGTGAAGAATAAAGGAAATGGGCCTGTTCCTTGTAGTGCTCCAGTGTTGCTCAACCAGTCCTTGAACTTCACAAACTGCAGTCCATCATCCAGGACACCACAGGCTCAGCCACCTGCTTATCTCTGAGCTGACCCCTTAACTGGGATGTCTGGATGTATTTGAAGACACTGGAGAAATCCAAAAACATCATCCTCACAGTTCGGATATCTTTGTCCAGGTGAAAAGACAGATGATTGCACCAATCCTTGCCTGACAGGCAAACAGTGGGTCCAGGTGGTCTACCACAAGAGGACTCACGTAGTCCAGGACCAGCCTCTTAATGGTCTCCATGATGGTCATTAGCTTAATGGCTACTTGCCTCCTCCAAGATGCGGGATGTTTTCCACAGCAGTGGCACTTTCTGGAGCCTTCAGGACAGACTGAACAGGTGACAGAGGGCACCACAACCACATACCCAACACGCCTTGACCCACAGGTAGTCTCAGTCTTACTTGGCCTGCTGGATTGATCCATAATGCCTAAAACAATGAGGTGTAATTAAAAACATTCAAGCCACCTTTACTAAAAAAATGGCTTCATCTGTAAAGGAGAAAAATCAGGAGTGCTCTCCCCTAGACTTTATCGTATACTCAGATATAGGGATGGATATTTGAGGAGTAAACCACAAGAGAATCATATTTTTATATGATGTACATTAAAGAACCATCAACAACAAATCAAATCAAATCAAATACTATATTGAACAATAATTATAAAAGTAAAGTTGAATAAATCAGACTGTGAAGCTGCATGGATAAAAGATAAAGTACCACTTCTGGTTAGCAGAAATAGCTCAAAAGTTGATAGAAATCTACGTTTTGTACCTAATACTTGTATGCAAAATTTGGTTGACCTGAGTGAAAGAGCAGTCAAATTATCGCACACACACACACACACAGACATAATTTCAAAAATGGTATTTTCGACTCAGGGAGGTCTAAGACATCGATATTAATAAAAATCTTGAAATGGAATTTTTGGAGGATTCCAATACTTTCCATATACTTCGTATACAAGAAAGTCAGTGAGGGCTAAAATGTTGAGATTCATCAAAATCTCGACATTGAATCTTGGGACGATTCCAATACTTTCCCTATACTATATACGAGAAAGTAAAAATAGTATTTTCAGATTCAGGAAGGTCTAAAATGTCGAGATTCATCAAAATCTCAAAATCAAATTTTTGGACGATTCCAATACTTTCCCTATACTTGGTATACAAGAAAGCAAAAATGGTATTTTTGGACTCAGGAAGGTCTAAAACGTCAAGATTCATCAAAATCTCGAAATCGAATTTTTGGACAATTCCAATACTTTCCCTATACTTGGTATACGAGAAAGTAAAAATAGTATTTTCTGACTCAGGAAGGCCTAAAACGTCGAGATTCATCATAATCTCAAAATCAAATTTTTGGACGATTCCAATACTTTCCCTATACTTTGTATACAAGAAAGCAAAAACGGTATTTTCGGACTCAGGAAGGTCTAAAACATCAAGATTCATCAAAATCGAATTTTTGGACAATTTCAATACTTTCCCTATAATTGGTATACGAGAAATTAAAAATAGTATTTTCTGACTCAGGAAGGCCTAAAACGTCGAGATTCATCAAAATCTCGAAATTGAATTTTTGAATGATTTCAATACTTTCCCTATACTTGGTATACAAGAAAATAAAAATTGTATTTTCGTACTTAGGAAGGTCTAAAACATCGAGATTCATCAAAATCTCAAAACTGAATTTTTGGACGATTCCAATACTTTCCCTATGCTTCGTATATGGGAAAGTAAAAAAAAGAAGACAGATTTGGTGAGTCGATACTGTGACAGTCCCATTTTTCTGAGCGAGTCCACAAGTGCCGACTGACTTTTTATTCTGAATGTCGTGGTGTTACCTGCACCCTGCCACTGTCTGTTGGGTGACCCCCCGAATGATAAAACATGTCCGCCTGCCTTCACCCCACCTGCCTCTCACTTGCTTTTTAGTGGCTGCGTTTACAACTTGCTATCCTGTGAAGAACTTCCACACGCAGCTGTCAGTACTAGTCTGAAAAAATGACAGCAGTGCAGATGATTGGGATTTTGATGGCTCTAAAATTTAAACATTTTCCCGAGTACCGCTCGGAGTCTTTCTTGTCTTCCAGTCTGTATTTGTTCTTGCTGAGGCTGCCTGTGCGGCCCATTACTATAATAATACGGTATAAAAAATGTAAATTCAAATACTTTGGAATGTTTCCATCCATCCATCCTCCAACCCGCTATATCCTAACTGCAGGGTCACGGGGGTCTGCTGGAGCTAATCCCAGCCAACACAGGGCGCAAGGCAGGAAACAAACCCCAGGCAGGGAGCCAGCACACCGCAGGGCGCGCACACCCACACCCACACCAAGCACACACTCGGGACAATTTAGAATCGGCAATGCACCTAACGTGCATGTCTTTGGACTGTGGGAGGAAACCGAAGTACCCGGAGGAAACCCACGCATACATGGGGAGAACATGTAAACTCCACGCAGGGAGGACCCGGGAAGCGAGTGCAGTACCCACTGCGCCACCGTGCCGCCCCATTGGAATATTTACTTTCTTGTAATCTGAATGTTATTTTTTGCCTAATTCAGCAGACCTACTGCTCTCTTCACTTAAACCATTTATTTGATTGTTCATTCATTCAATTCAAGGCTGTGATGGGGCAAACTCTACCCTGGCGGCATTGGGCATAAGGCAGAAACTCTTCCTGGATGGGGTGTTCAGTTTCCGTATTCTAAGGTGAATTCTACAGTTTTCATGCATTATTGGATTTCCTTTCTCTTAAAGCTTTTAAAACAATAAAGGAAATGAAAGTGAGGGGAAAATGTATTCACGGAAATGCATTATGATCCCCAAAACACACACATTTGTCTTCTTGTACAATTTTATTTTATTTTTGATCTCTCCCTGGATTTAACATAAATGAAATACGTTATTTTTAAGATCATACTTCCTCCTTGAGTAATAAAGCTTTTTCTTTTTAACAATAAAAGAGAAAACAGTGCCACGCATAGACGCAATTTAAATATATCTAAACAAATCAAACTGCCACCCATTCCTCATTTCATACACATGAAGGACAGTCTTTTTTTTCCATTTATATACGGCTTGCAAACATTTTCAGACAGAAAAGAAAATGAATAATCTGCACATAAATCTATAAAGCAGAAAATTGAAAATGTCAGCAAGTGTCCGATAAATACTCCACACAAAATCCCATTAATGTCAGGCATTTGAGAAACACATTTTTGTTCTTATGTGTGCTATTGAGAACATGTCACGTTTAAGTGCTCTCTTCTGTTTCCGAGGAAGGTTGTCATTTTACTTTTGCAATGCCTTGTATTTTTGGTTATTCAGTTAGTAAAAGGGGTGCAACAAAATCGAGTAGAAACTGGGGACACCTGTGGAGTCAAAGCCTTGAGGTGGCAGCAAATTTGGCAGCAGGCAAAGTAGTCAGTCATTCCATCGTAAAGCCAACACTTCGGGTGGCTTTCAGATATAAGGGAGCATTGGCTCTTCAGGCACTGGGGGCTCATAGCCACGGGGTTTTTATAAAAATGCTCTGACCTCACAAGGATGTCCTGCAGATGAAATCCTTGGAATTCACCCCGCAACCCCCCCGGTTTGTTTGACTAGAAGCTATTTTCTTCTCCTTTAGTTTCACTGTTGTTTTGATTGCCATTGTCACATTGAGTGCCATTCACTGATGACTGACGCCACTGGCTTTGCTGTTTAGTCTGGCAGTTGTAATAATGGTACATTGTCTCTCCGTGCCAGTGTGTGAGTGCAGCATGGCATTCATTTTAAGTAAGGGTGAGCTACATGTTAGGACAATGTCACGTAACACAAATTTTCCAGTGATCTTCATTCGCAAACCCCATTAACATAAACTTGAGTGAGTCGGGGACACTTGAGGTGCCACCTGTGATATGCACTTATATAGTCTGACGTGCCCAGCGACTCAGTCCAACTAGTCTACGGTTCACCTCAACATTAAATCTTAAATTAAAGGGACAATGTGGTGGAATAAGTAACCAAGTAGTGCAGCCAGGTGTAGGACTTTAGGGACCTTCAAATCTCGACCTCATGTTACTTTGGAGATATTCGGTGGAAAGAATTGGCCTGCTTGGTTGAGCCATAGGGCCTGTTCTTGTCAGATTTATTTTTAAATGTTCCATGTGGATCAGGCCACATAATCCACAGATGCTTAGTAAATTGATTAGTCTCTCATTTTACTATGTCACAAACATATGCGCATGGGAGGCAGTCTAAGGGCTTAGGTGAGAGTACGACACAGAGTCGGAGATTGATGAATTGCACTCTTCCACAGATCACCAGAAGGAAAGCCTGCCTAGAACTCCTCCCACTTCTGGGTCCAGACCACCCCCTCCAACAGACCTCATTTCGGGGTGAGAATAGGGATTACCGGGAGCCCGGGATTCTCGGACATTTTGAAACTGTTGTAATTCCCGGGAAATCGGGAACGGCCAAGCTTGCATATATAGCGTGTAAAAGTGTAGAAATCGATCAAGAAATAACAGAGAGTTATAGTTGAAAATAATTAAGTGGCACGGTTTTTTGGCCCAGAGTGTAGTGTGTTGCCATTTAATTCAGTCAACAACAGACCAGCAGTCGTCAGTCTCCCGGCTCCCACTATGACTGAGCACAGTGGACTGGGAGGAGTCTGCACTCTGCAGCTCACGAATGCCGGGACGGGGCAGACTTCATTGACGTCTGTCAGACAACAGCTCTGAACAGCAACTTGAAATTGCAATGCCTCAGTCTGTTGCATCCGTATTATAGGTGCCAAGAAACTTGCCATCACAAAACTGGATGATTCGGTAAAAGCTAAAATGGCGGTGTTTCAGAGCAACGGCAAGCTCAGGCGTTGCTTAGAACAAGTGTATCAGCATCTGATGAATGTGCCGCCTACTTCAGTGGAGGCAGAGCTGCTTTCTTAGCAGCTGGCATACTCTGCATGAAGGTGCGCTCTTGCCTGGACGACCGCACGCTGGACACATTGTGCTTTCTACGCTCTTATTACCGCAACTAGCTAGATACATGTACTTATATGACAGCATGAACTGCTTGGAGATAAGGATAGTCTTTTATTGGTGTCAACATATTGCAATAGTTTTATTAAAAATAAGTGTCGGTCATTCTAAAACCGTTCACATGTGAGATGCCTGTGCACTGTGTCATTCCTGGGAGCCCGGGATTCCCGGGAATGACATGCAGGATTCCCAAATTCTCAGGAATGGATAAACCCGTCTGGGAATGGATTCCCTAGTTGAGAACCCACTACTTCCTGCTCGGCACCCATAAATCCCGAGCACTTCACTTCCCTAGCAGGCTTTTTTTATGACTCAGTGTAACATAAGTTTAGTATGTCACTGTCCTCTGTCCAAACATATTTTATAAATCTACTTTTCCTTCTACTAACATGCACAGTTGACACAGAGCCAGATTTAGCACAGGGGCTCACCATATAAGAACTGCTAGGCAAGCATTTTAAGACAAGTTAGGGACAACTGCGAAATGGCAGTCACACTGAGGGCCATTGTATACTATTTCTGTGTGTCAAACTCAGCATGAAATTGTATCCTCTCTTTGCCTTGTTTGGAATGGCATGATTCACCTAAGTGGGGGCCTGCACATGAAGAAAGAGTATAAAGCCTTGGAACATTACCCGGCACACCTTTGAACCCAACGGACGGATGGGAGATTACGTCATCTGATCCTGAAAATCCTTCCAGTGCAGAGACAAAAATGGCAGACTCTATACATCAGGCCCTCAACTCCCGAAGGTTCTTGCCATTGGCTTCCTTTGTCTGTCATGCAGAGTAAACCATCATTAAAGAAAGCTAAGTTATTTCTCCTATGTGATTTCTTACCGCCGTATCACTAAAGGAGGGGTATCGCCGTTTATGCTATTCTTGATTAATTTCAGTCGGGTTTTAGAATAAATCATAGCACAAAAACTGCACTTGTTAAAGTAGTAAATGATTTGCGAGTGAACGCAGACAGAGGCCATATATCTGTTCTCATCCTCTTAGATCTGAGTGCTGCATTTGACACTATTGATCATAATATTCTTAGAAATCGCCTTAGTCAATGGGTGGGCCTCTCTGGCAGGGTCTTAAATTGGTTTGAATCCTACCTGACAGGGAGAAAATTTTTTGTTAGTTGTGGTAATTACAACTCGAAGACACATGATATCCGATATGGTGTTCCACAAGGCTCTATCCTGGGTCCGCTGCTCTTCTCAATCTACATGCTTCCGTTAGGTCAGATTATCTCAGGGCACAACGTGAGCTACCACAGCTATGCTGATGACACGCAGCTGTACTTATCAATCGCACCTGATGACTCCGACTCTCTCGATTCACTAACACAATGTCTGACTTGTATCTCAGAATGGATGAATAGTAACTTTCTCAAGTTAAATAAAGAGAAAACTGAAATCTTAGTGATTAGCAATAATGGATACAATGGGGCTATTAGAAATAAACTGGATACATTAGGATTAAAAGTCAAGATGGAGGTAAAAAGCTTAGGGGTAACTGTTGACTGTAATCTGAATTTTAAATCGCATATTAATCAGATCACTAGGACAGCATTTTTTCACTTAAGAAACATAGCAAAAGTTAGACCTCTTATATCACTGAAAGATGCTGAGAAATTAGTTCACGTGTTTGTTTTCAGTCGACTAGATTACTGTAACGCACTCCTCTCAGGACTACCCAAGAAAGACATAAATCGTTTGCAACGAGTGCAGAATGCAGCTGCTAGAATCCTAACTAGGAAAAGAAAATCCGAGCACATCTCTCCAGTTTTGATGTCACTACACTGGTTACCTGTGTCATTCAGGATTGACTTTAAAATTCTGCTTATGGTTTATAAAGCCTTAAATAATCTCGCTCCATCTTATATATCGGAATGTCTGACACCCTATATTCCAAATCATATCATCAGATCCTCAAATGAGTGTCTCCTTAGAATTCCAAGAACAAAACTTTAAAGAAGCGGTGAGGCGGCCTTCTGCTGCTATGCACCTAAAATCTGGAATAGCCTGCCAATAGGAATTCGCCAGGCTGATACAGTAGAGCAGTTTAAAACACTGCTAAAAACATATTACTTTAACATGGCCTTCTCATAACTTCAATTTAACTTAATTTAACTTAATCCTGATACTCTGTATGTTCAATTTCCTCATAATAACTATTCAGGGTGGCTCTAAAATCTGTACTGACCCCTACTCTCTTTTCTGTTTCTTTTTCCATTTTCTCTGTGGTGGTGGCCTGCGCCACCTCCACCTACTCAAAGCTTCATGATGCTCCAACAATGATGGATGGATTAAAAGGCAGAATTCTACGTGACCATCATCATCAAGCCCTTCCGTGAGAACCCTAAATCCAAAGAGGACTGTTTCATTTATGTTAGGTAGAATGCCCAGAGGGGACTGGTCAGGTGGTCTCATGGTCTGGAATCCCTACAGATTTTTTTTTTTTTCTTTTCTGTCCACCCTGGCCGTTGGACCTTACTCTTATTCGGTGTTAATTAATGTTGATTTATTTTGTTTTCTTATTGTGTCTTTTATTTTTCTATTTTTTATTATGTAAAGCACTTTGAGCTACTGTTTGTATGAAAATGTGCTATATAAATAAATGTTGTTATTGTTGTTGTTGTTTAATTTCATATCTTTATAGATTTGGATTATGTAACAGGCCGCAATTACAAAAGAACTCACTCCAATAATGGAGCTAACGCCCCCTGCTGGATACACTCAGTCGTTTATGAATACTCTTTGTGCAAACCTTGTAATATACGGGGTGGATCCCCCCAAACCTTTATCGTGTTTCTGTCCTTCTTTTACAACTAACAATTTACACAATAACTATGGCAGTATGAAATAAATCCTGTAAAGCTTATCATTCTCCGTTTCCAAGCCTTTACTGAGGAATATCAAAAGTGACTTACGGAATTGAAGAAGGGGACTTCCACCTGGGTAAAGGGTCTACAGCTTCCCACTTCCTCTCTGAAATGTAACTCTGGAGGTCCTCGACACTCCTGGATGCCAGATATCTTCGAAATGATCCATCTTTTGCACTAAATAAACAAAAATAAGGAATTTAATGGACACAAGGTTGCTTAAGGATGACTGGCCAACCACAGAGTATTGAGTGTTAGTTGGTACAGTAATATGAGGCGGATGCTTTATCAAGGTAGACATTGTGAGAGACGGCCGGCAGTTCATCCCGGCCAACACATCCAGGCTGCAAGATGGAATCTTCCCTGCAGCTTAGAGGTGACCTGGATTCCCGCAGGGCACCATGGGAGATGGAGTTCGGCTTCACAGCCCTGCTGGGTGCCGTAGGTGCCACCGTGTGACGCTGCAGGGAGACGGGGGGATTTTTATTTTACTTATAGCCCGGAAGTACTCCCAAGTCACGGGGATGGAAGAAGAGAACTTCCAGGCTGAAGAAAAATATGAATCTTCAACTGACCCGGAAGTGCTAGTGAATTACATGGACTGAAGGACAGGAGCACTTCCGGGTCATGGACTATTTAAAAGACTATGGGAAACCCAGCAAGCTGAGCTGGAGTTGGGTGGTAGAGTGAAGGAGCTGCTGGGAGGAGAGAAGGATCATTATTGTTATTATTATTATTGATTTATTGTTTATGGTGATGATTGTGGTGTCTACTGTGGCACAATATCAGAAAGAAGAAATTAAAATTACTTCTGATACTTTTACCTGGCGTCTGGATGTTTGTCTGTGGGGTTTAGAGGAGCGACAGCGCCCTCTAGTGTCACAACATGTTTACTGCTAATCTGTTGTGTAGTTTGCCATTATTTTCAACTAGCCGTCCCCCGCGGCTCTGCTCGTGTAGTAATGAAACAGGGAAAACATTAAAAATCAATAAACAAAAAGGTATCGCTAGCTAAGCGGAGGCAAGTTACTCTCCAAAACGCAGCGGTAGACCGACTCCCCACTCCTGACGTCACGCTTCCCCCTCCACTCAGCACACAGCCTCTGTCTTGGATTAGCGCGGATATATAGGTCCTGCAAGCGAACTTCCACTCTTAGTGCGATGAGAGAAGTCACAAAAATCCACTGGAATGTTCAAGCAAATATCTAAATCCGTTAAGTAGTTCTCTCATTCGTTAGCTAAGCGGATGTAAGATACTCTCTGAGACTGGTCCCTCAGCCCACTGCGTGTCTCTCAGATTCGCGCAAATAAATGGGTACCAAAAGTAAACTATGATATATAGGGTGACAAGAGTGGTCCACAAAATCAACTGGAATGTTCCAGCATCCATCCGTCCATCCATTATCCAACTCGCTATATCCTAACCACAGGGTCACTGGGGTCTGCTGGAGTCAATCCCAGCCAACAAAGGGCGCAAGGCAGGAAACAAACCCTGGGCAGGGCACACACACCCACACACCAAGCACACACTAGGGAAAATTTAGGATCGCCAGTTCACCTAACCTGCATGTCTTTGGACTGTGGGAGGAAGCCGGAGCACCCGGAGGAAACCCACGCAGACACGGGGAGAACATGCAAACTCCACGCAGGGAGGACCCGGGAAGTGAACCCGGGTCTCCTAACTGTGAGGCAGCAGTGCTACCACTGTGTAATTAAGTACTTGAAACCTTAATATTTTTCAATGAGAAAAATTACCCTTCAAATTCGAATGTGCATTTACTCACATTGCAAGCCCAGAAAATGAAGAAGGTCCAGTTTTGGAACAGGCCTGGTGTGCAAGCATACATACATACCATCTGTTATGAACATTTTGTGGAAGGGCTGTCCTCAAAACTGGACACTACAGAGCAAAAGACCAGGAGATCAAATAACCGAGAAGAGAAGGAGGCAAAATCACGGCCATAAATACCAGAAGGTACAACCTGTTAAAAGTTCATCAAAATCCTTGTAATCCTTGGGTTCCTAAACCCCTAAATAGATGTATTCTTTAATAAAATCAGTTCTGGGGAACCCACAAAAAATGAATACATATTGCTGATCACAACAGGCACCTCCTAGGCTCCATTTGCTCAAACTAACTAAACTAAAAAGGCTCAGCTCCTGGAGTGTGATCTCATAGCTCACACCTCTCAGTTCTCTTCTCTGGACTCTCTCTAGTGCTGCTATGTCTTTTCTGTAATATGGAGACCAAAAGTGCACACAGGACTCCAGAGGAGGTCTCACAAGTGCCTTATATAGTTTAAGTATAACTTCCATTGACTTGTAGTCCACACATCGGGCTATGAAGACTCTATATATGATCCATGATGACTTCTGTGCATTCAATTGGGCACTTCAGCAATATGTCAGCTTGGGGCAGGCTGTAAGAATTGTAGCTCTATAACTGAGATACACTACGTTAATGAATTGGGAATGTCTTCTCTCCAGCAAATACAGAAATAAGACAACTAACAGAGCAAAGCAAAGGTGAATGGGGACCCCCTGCTAGCTGACTTGGTTAGCTGCTCCTAAACACTATGCGCATATGACACTGAAGTGCTCCTCTGTTTTTTTCCACTATGTGGAACCCTGACATGAGAGTAAACATCCTGGCCAATAATTCACACCAGATACACCAAAATCCCTTTCCAAGTGGAGTGTATTGAATCCCATTCTCTACATTGTGCAATAGCGGCTTGTGACCAAAAGGGGGCGCCCCGGAGCCCCAGAATCCAGACACAAGTACACAAACACAGTCCAGGGTGCAGATGAAGTGTATTTTATTTCACTAAATACCTTTCACAGGGTTCTTCCTCCAACACCAGTAATCACAAACACAATCCAATACAATATTTTCTCCACTGTTGTGCAGGCAAACCCTGTCTTGTACCTCCCGACTCCTGCTCCCCAAGTAATGCTGGACCTTAGAGCACTTCTAGTGCCACAGCATTGCATGATGGAAGCTGCCCATAACAGGGAGGTCCTCTCCCATTGGTACCCCCTGGCAGAACACTAAGGAGCCCAACAGGGTTGCCCTTCTGTACTAAAAATTCCAGTCAAACCTGTGGGTGCCCAAACCGGAACCCAGTCAAAGCAGCTTTGCCATCTCTCGTTCTGGGGGACAAATTGCCATTCATTAATTGTTCCTCTCGATTGGGATGAAAACATAGGATCTTCTAAGCCGGGTTGTGCCTCCATTCACTCACTCCTTCCATTAAGGGCTCCCAGCTGGGTAGGGAGTTTTCCTTGAACCCAGTTGGTATGCCAGTCCACCCTCTCCTGCACTTACAGACTCGACTCGTTTATTATGTCCTTTATCTCAACTCTCAAGACAGATATTGTAGCCGAATGCCCCACAGTATTTCATTTCTTTCACTTTCTATAGTCTCTAGTAGACAAGACAAGGTGATCCTTGACACAATGTGTGATGGGAAATTGAAAAGTTAATGCTTCATGTAATCTTTGAACGGCATGGCTTACACGTTTCCAGCTGTAAATACTGTAATTGAAAAGAAAATGTGTTTTGAGGACGAGAGGTGTTTGCCAGAAAGCCATTTGTGCAAACAGGCGATGTGTTTTATATAGGAAGCTTACAACATATACATTGGATCCATAAAGTATTCACTTTTCTATATTTTGCTAAAATCGCTTAGGTTCATTTTCTTATTCCCAACATTAGCCAACACTCCCCGAATGACAAAGTGAAAACGTGATTTTAGACACTTTTGCAAATGTATTGTAAATAAAAAAAACTGAAATCTCACATTGACACAAATATACAGATCCTTTACCATGTCACTTGTCACACATGCTCCGATAAGGTAAGCACTACCACCCAGGGACGAGAGGGGGTGCTGTCACTGACAGGGTCTTCTCCATTGCCTCAGTCCAGATCAAAGTGTGAGGAGGTTGCCTAGCACTCCTGATGCTCCACCCACACTTGCCACGCCCCTTCCAGTCAACCCCCCCCCCACCTTCAAAACAGACGCAAACTGAAGAATGGTGTCAAAGTAGGGCCGAGCATCGCCGATGACAGACGTCCTGATGAAGCCGTTGTTTTCACATTGCAAGGAGCAAACTTAGAAGGACTCTTCCTGTTGTGCCCGCAGCACTGTTTTGATTTGTTTCATGAACTTATTAAAGGGGTGACCAGGTGGGTGCCTTTTTTTTGTTGCAGTGGGTGTCTGTCTTGGTCATGCACTTTAACCCTTAAACTGCCACAACCGGCTATATTCGGTTCCCAATGCAATTTTCTAGCACACTGGAGCCGAGTATATTCTGCTACGTACATTCGTTGAACGACGCAACTGGCTAGTGTCGGTTCCCAGTATAATTTGCAAGCACGCCGGAGCCGACCAGTCCGTGCCGCACATTCGTTGAGCAGCCAGCTCATGACCACTGCCGCGAATCAGCATCACTGTCTCTGGGATTGAGTCGCTGCACGAGACTCACCTGCCAGCATCAGCGTTGGCCTCTGTGTGCTGGCGTGCAGCCCGTTCAAGCGCAGTTGGTTCGGCGATTTACTGAATTTCATTAATTCCGTCAGTTGCACCTTCTACATATCATAATAGATTGTTGCAGTAGTTTTTTTTTTATAGTTTTTACAGTTCATTGGCAGTGTGTAAAATGATCAGGGTTGCAGTAATTGTGATGCTCTTTGCATGAAAAAAGTACGAGTTCCATTAAAACTTTACTTTTTCTTGGTGAATTGTGACGTTTCCTTAAAAAGTACAGCAAAAAAGTATTTGGAGTCCAGGGGTGCATTAACCACCCCCCAAGTATGTGTCAGTTTAAGGGTTAAAATTGCCGCAAGTGTGTCCTACTCCACTTACTCATTAAGGAGATGTTTAGAGTCCACCTGTTCTCAGTTAAATTGAGAGGACTTATTAGGAAAGGCACATACATCTGCCTAGGGAGGGACCCACAGTTGACAATATGCATCAGAGGAAAAATCAAGCCATGAGGTCAAAGGAATTTCCCGCAGAGCTTACAGACTGGATTGGGCTGAGGTGCAAATCTGGAGAAGACATCAAAAAAATCACCGCAGCACTGAAGGTTCCCAAAAGGAGAGCTGCCTTTATAATTCTTCAATGGAAGAAATTTAGAAGAAACATGACTCTCCCTGAGGCATGGTGGCGCAGTGGGTAGCGCTGGTGCCTCGCAGTTAGGAGACCCCGGTTCACTTCCTGGGTCCTCCCTGCGTGGAGTTGGCATGTTCTCCCCGTGTCTGCGTGGGTTTCCTCCCACAGTCCAAAGACATGCAGGTTAGGTGCATTGGTGATCCTAAATGGTCCCTAGTGTGTGCTTGGTGTGTGGGTGGGTGTGTGTGTGTGTGCATCCTGCGGTGGGATGGTACCCTGCCCGGGGTTTGTTTCCTGCCTTGCGCCCTGTGTTGGCTGGGATTGGCTCCAGCAGACCCCTGTGACCCTGTAGTTAGGATATAGCGGGATGGATGGATGGATGGATGACCCTCCCTAGTGCTAGCCACCCCGCCGATGGGAGAAACTTCTGGAAGGGTAACTATTACTAAATCTGGGCATTATGACAGAGTGGCCAGACAGAAGCCCCTTGTAAGTAAAAGACAAATGGAAGCCTGCTTGAGTGTTTGCAGAAAGAGCATCTAAAGAGCTCTTGGATTCCGAGATTAGTGTCATGTCTGGAGGGCACCGGTCATCACCTGTGCAATACCATTCCAGTAGTGCAGCATGATGGTGTCAGCATCAAGCTGTTGGGATGTTTGTCAGTGGCAGTGACTGAGCGAAAAAGACAGCATTGCAGGAAACATCCTTAATGAAACCCTGATCCAAAGTGCTCTGGACCTCAGAATGGGCTGGAGGGTTCACCTTCCAACAGGACGACGACCCTAAGCACAGAGCAAAAAAAGCACAGTGGGGGGGGGTGGGGATTAGGGTCAACTTTAAGAACGTCCTCGAGTTACCCAACCAGAGTCTGGACTTGAACCCAAACAAACATCTCTGGAAAGACTTGAAAATAGCTGTCAGCAGACATTCTCCATCAAACCTGAAAGAGCCGGCAGAGATAAATGGCAGAAAATCCTCAAACCCAGGCTGTGTGAAGCATGTTGGGGTCCAAACAAGAAGACCCCAAGCTGGAATCGCCGCTAAAGTTGCTTCATCTAAGTACTGTGTGAAGGGTCTGAATACTTGTGCCAGTGGGATATATTCTAGTTTTTTTTTTTTATTATTTAATTAAATGTGCAAACATCATTAAAATCCTGTTGCTACTTTGTCATTCTGGAATACTGAGGAATGCTTGATTTAGGGAAAGAATGAATTTAAACGATTTTAGCATCATAGCAAAATGTGAAAAAAGTGAAGGGGCCTGAATACTTTCTGAATTCGCTCTGGCAATGGTAGGTACTTACTGAAATATTGTAGGCAGTGTTGTCACCATGAAACGTCCACTTAGACCTGAAAGGAAGATAAAAAAAACGAGATTTAAAAAAAATAAGAAAACAATTAAAATTTAAAGCATGGCGACTCTCAGCGTGCCTCCCATACCTTTCCTCCTCCTCATGTATCTCACATTCACACTTCTTCTTTCGATGGCATCACCAAAGCCAAACTGACCAATCAAATTGCTCTGAGGGACTGGACGCACACATATAGATATTAGTGCTTTATTATGTCGTGGATTATTGCACGTCTGTTACTCTGTCTTCCACTGAATTGCAAAGCGTTGTGTCTTTTATTTTCTCGGGGCTGTCCTTTTTATTAGTCCTTTACATGATTCAGAAGAGACCATTTAAATTTAACATAAAATATAAGGAATAAAGGTCAGTAGGATGACCAGGACAGAATACAAGTGTGTGAATGAGAGGGAGGTCAGTGGAATGGTGAGGATGAGGGGAGAAGAGTTGGCAAAGGTGGATGAGTTTAAATACTTGAGATCAACAGTACAGAGTAATGGGGATTGTGGAAGAGAGGTGAAGAAGAGAGTGCAGGCAGGGTGGAGTGGGTGGTGAAGAGTGTCAGGAGTGATTTGTGACAGACGGGTATCAGCAAGAGTGACAGGGAAGGTCTACAGGATGGTAGTGAGACCAGCTGCGTTAAATGGGCTGGAGACGGTGGCACAGGAGACAGAGCTGAAGGTGGCAGAGTTAAAGATGCTAAGATTTGCATTGGGTGTGACGAGGATGGACAGGATTAGAAATTAAGACATTAGAGGGTCAGCTCAGGTGGGACGGTTGGGAGACAAAGTCAGAAAGGTAAGATTGCATTGGTTTGGACATGTGCAGAGGAGAGATGAGGGGTATATTGGGTGAAGGGTGGTAAGGATAAAGCTGACAGGTAAGAGGAAAAGAGGAAGGACTAAGAGAAAGTGGAGAAAGATGATCTGATGCGTCAACCCCTAACGGGAGCAACCAAAAGCAGAAGGTGAGATCTGGTCATGCTGGAGACTGTGGTTAATTCTACAGTCTACGTGCGCGCTTGAGCGGGTAATTTAAAGAAGAAATTGGATACCAAATTGAGCAAAGGGAACCGTAGCTTTCTTAAGAGAATTCCTGTTAAAGATAAACAACAATTCTGAAATTGTTCCATAACTATTTAATTTAATAATGACCTTCTAAAATCCATCTTTACTTTAGAGAAGTATTATAAACTCTATCTGTGTTGATTTTCATTCCGTTTTTTTCATATTGTGTATCTATTCAAGCAATAAGGTTGTGAGCTATTCACTTCACGTTTTATTGTTATTTTGGTGATTCGTTACTACTCTTTTTTTCTATTGAGTAGGGGTACCTCTTCTACTGCTCCCGGGTATCCCAGTAGGGGAGGCACATTGTAAGTCGTATCCACACTCACCAGTGCCACACTTCAGGTCATCACCATGACACGGACTGAATTATGTACTCATCAAAGGCAGGGCTGCATTAGTATGATTCGATATTCTGTAGTTCATTTACAGTATGTAGAAAAAGTATTGTGTAAGTGTGGTTTCAAAAAAAATAAATGCGTTCTCCAGACAAAGCCTTGCACATTCTTTGTATTATAAAATGTACCGTATATACTCACGTATAAGTCGGGTCTTGAAACCTGAAAAATTGATTGTAAAATCAAGCCCGACTTATACGCCCGTTCAAAAATGCGACACTTACATTTTTTTTTTTACATGTTCGTGTCTCCTTCAATCTCGCATCAGTATTTCAGGAACATTGAATTTTGTTGCAGCAGCACAGTTACCAATTTCTTTTGCCACTTCAATGACTTTTAATTTAAAACCAGCTTCATATTTTCTTCTGATCGAATGCTCCATTGTAGATAAGGGATGCTCTTACGGTAAAGGTGTATGAGGGCGTGAGATACAAAAAACACTAAACAGTGCAAAAGTCGCTTTGGAATAGTTTGGGTATTAAATACCGTGTGGTCACGTAGGCACAATACACAGAAAAAAAAAGGCCGTGTGCTCTATGGTTGCTCTCTCAGGGGGGTGTTAGCGTTTCATAATCTCTTGGATCAATAGTGTGAGTTTTCCGCATTCGACTTATACGACCGACATAATAAAATACCAGAAATTATACTGTCAAATCAAGCCCCGACTTATCCATGGGAGAACTTATCCGCGAGTATATACGGTACTTTTACTTTTGGTACTTGCATACGTTTGAAAGCAGATACTTTTTTTTACTTTTACTCAAGAATTTTTTTAACGGAAATATATTTTACTTCAGTAAAAATAAAAATTTGGCAAAGTACTTTGACTTTTACTCAAGTATCGTTTCTGAGTAATTTTTATAACTATGATAGTTGCTCTAAAACCAGATTGGTGTTTCATCGGCCACATTTTTATGGCTCATAATATATCATCACATTGGCATGCTAAAAGAAATGTGTGTGTGTGTGTGTCAAGTGTCACTTTGTGTTGCTCATGGAGATCCCGAATGAGGCACATTACCTGCATCGTGAAGGAACATCAGTTACGGCACTACGGCCATGTGGCGCGTTTCCCAGAGGGTGATCCGGCTTGTAAAATCCTCATTGTTGGGGACTCAAGTGGCCGGACCAGGCCAAGGGGTCGCCCACATAACATCTAGCCGCGGCAGACAGAGGGTCATTTCCGGAGAGTGGGACTGGACTGCGTGTCTGCCTGGGGGGTTGCCAACCGGGAGTTGTTTTGTCGTGTAGTGGGTGCGGCAAAGCATCGTACCAATGCATGCTCCCCAACTTGACTTGACTTGTACAAGACTCGATTAATCTGAGATTGGACCAAAAATAAAAATGTATGTGCGATTCAATTTGTTTGAATGCTCTTCTGTCTATTCTATCAGCCTCGTTTGTAGACTTTGATTTTAGGATCACTTTATGACGGATCAATATTGACTTTTTGGTAATAAACGTTCGATCAAATGTCTTTCTTCCAGTCTTTCACATAAAATCTCGAAAGATCTGATCTCGAGAATGTTGGCACAGTAACAGTGCACACCAAAGCTCAAGAACAGCGGCGCCCATTGATAAACAAAGATTGCATGGCATTATAAACACAATCATCTTTTAAACAAAGACATAAAAAAATGAAATGACATTAAGAATAAATCTGTCACGGCAGAAAAGCCCAAAATGAAGGTAAAGATCATGGATTTTAACGATTTTAGCACCAGACTGCAACATAACAAGATGTTTAAAAAGTGAAGTGGACTGAATATTTTCTGAAGGAGCTGTAAATGCATTTCAGGAGATGATGTGCCTCCACGCCATGCCTCAGTTAGTCAATCAATTTCATGGTTGATACAAATCCAAACTCATCATTTCAGGGCAATTTACCGAAGTGCCTATTGTTATTAAGTCTGAAGCACAGGCAGGTTAAATGACTTGTGCAGAGTCACAAATTGAGCAAGAACTTGGATTGAACCGGGGGCCGAGTGATTGGAAGGCTATCTGCATAATCTCTGTAGACTACTGTGCATGGCAAAAATCGACAGATTGATCCAAATTTAGAAGAAGCAGTAGGGTAAAAACTTGGGGATGTGAGAAAAAAAATAATAATAAATCAAATGCAGCTTTAAAAGATGAGCTGAGAAGAGTCATTCTTCACTCTGTTCAAGTGTCCTGGGTGATGGACTGTCTGTCTGGTGGGCCGCAGTTTGTGAGACTCGAGGACTGTGTGAGCAACACTGGAGCAGCACAAGGAATGGGCCTGTCTGCTTTACTCTACACTCTGTACACCTTAGACTAGAGATATAAGAGCAGGTCAGGTCACTTGCAGTCATTATGAAATGATTCTGCAATTATGGGGTGTATGGATAAAGGGGGTGACACAGAAGAGAGCAGTCAGGGGGGGAGAACTTTGAGAACTGTCTGCACCTTAACATCAGCAAATTGATTTTCACCGCACCAAAGAGTCTCTACGTCCAGTCACAATTCAGGGAGTTGATGTAGAGGTGGTCCACTCCTACAGATACTTGGGGGTCCACATCAATGACAGGTTGGACTGATCTTGGAATACAGTAAAACTAGAGAAGAAAGGGTAGAGCAGGCTTTTTGTTTTTTACTTAGGTGACTGCATTCCTTGAATGTGGACCATGACATCCTTCCCATCTTCTACAATTCTGTGATGGCCAGTGCAGTTTTCTATGCTGTGGTGTGCTGGGCTGGTAACTTCACTTCAGGAGAGGCCCACCGAATCAATAAGCTGATTAAAAGGGCAACAACCTCACTTCCTGTCCCGGCTCTGACGACCTCACTTCCTCTTTTGACCTTATACTGTATAACACAATTTTGTCATCTGATATCCAGTTCTGTATTGAGCTTGGTGTGAAAAACATTAATTTGCTTAAATTTTTCAAGAATTTTGAAGTATATGGGGTGACTACCCCAAAACCTTATTTGTTGTTCTTGTGATTTCTTCACATACAGACATACACAC
>JANRMT010061414.1:5920378-5930927 GCA_026402145.1 Polypterus bichir lapradei | reverse complement strand
GACTCGTTTGCGAAGAAAATGAACGACAATCATTAGACTGATCTCTGACGGTGACTCATTTTGCAAAGAAAATTAATGACAATCATTAGACTGATTCTCGAGTGGTGACTCGTTTGTGAAGAAAATGAACGACAATCATTAGACTGATCTCTGGCAGTGACTCATTTGCGAAGAAAATGAACAAGACTTGTTAGACTGTTTCTCAAGCGGTGACTCGTTTGCGAAGAAAATGAACGACAATCATTAGACTGATCTCTGGCGGTGACTCATTTGCGAAGAAAATGAACGAGACTTGTTAGACTGTTTTTCAGGTGGTGACTCATTTTTTGCACAGCAAATGAACAAGAATTGTTAGACTGATTCTCGGGTGGTGACTCGTTTGTGAAGAAAATGAATAAGAATCATTAGACTGATTTTTGGGTGGTGACTCATTTGTGAAGAAAATTAGTGAGACTTATTAGACTGATTCTTCGGTGGTGACTCATTTTTTGCAAAGCAAAGGAATGAGAAGTGTTAGACTGATTCTCGAGTGGTGGTTCATTTGGGAAGCAAATGAATGAGACTCAGACTGATCTCAGGTGGTGGCTTGTTCACAAAGAAAATGAACGACAATCATTAGACTGATTCTTCAGCGGTGACTCATTTGCAAAGAAAATAAATGAGATTTGTTAAGACTGTTTCTCAGGCGGTCACTCGTTTTTTGCAAAGCAAATGAACAAGAATTGTTAGACTGATTGTAGGTTGGTGACTCATTCGTAAATAAAATGAACAAGACTCATTAGACTGATTCTTTGGCGGGGACTCATTTGTGAAGAAAATGAACAAAAATTATTAGACTGATCTCAGGTGGAGACTCGTTTATGAAGCAAATGAACAAGAATTGGACTGATTCTCGGATGGATACTAGTTTGCGAAGAAAATGAACGAGACTCATTAGACTGATTCTTTGGCAGTGACCCATTTGAAAAGAAAATGAACAAGAATCGTTAGGCTGATTCTTGGGCGGTGACTTGTTCACAAAGCAAATGAACGAGAATCATTAGACTGATTTTTGAGTAGTGACTTGTTCACAAATTAAATGAGTCAAGACTTATGATACAGGCGGTTCTTGCACATGTGCATTAAACATCTATCAGCAAAATGAGAGACGGTGACGACATACTGCAGGAAGGACATGCATGCACTTTAGCACTCCAATTGAGTTTAATTAAATCGATTTGTTGTGATCACGAATTGTTTCATATGATTCACTGAAAAAGAGCCCTTCAAAAAGAATAAATGGTTCACAAATCATCCATTACTAATTAGTTGAATTAACTTAAGGTTTGGTTTTGGACAAATTTAAGAAAATATGTTGGTTTACATAATACATTTATGTTTAATCGGGAAAAACCCAACTTAAAATTAACTGTGAACAACTGAAGATTTTTTTTTTTGTTAAGTTGATTCAATGGTTCATTTTTTGGAATGTACTGTATTTCTTTATCTGTGCAGAAGCCCTGAAGAGATGGTCAGTCCATGGATGATTATTGAGTTAAATGCACAGCACTCAGTAGAAGATCCATTACGCCTCACACAATGCATTATATCTCTGTGTCTGCTATGATCAACTGCAGTGGCTTTGGTGTAGCCACTAATTGACCAAACAAATGGAAAAAAACAAACTGAAATTATAATTTGCAGGAAAAGACTTAAGGAAGTCAATGGCTAATTGATCACCTTTTCTCTGGCTTAAGAACCACATCCTCTGTTTAATAGGTGTAATGGCTGTGTGGTTTATGTTGTCCCTAAAGAAACAAAAACCTCATGTAAACCTATCCAGAATGGCCCTTCCTTTTTCAAATGTATATTGAAATGATCCCATTTTATTCTTCGACAATTCCATATTGTTTGTCACTGCCCCAATATGTGAACTACTACTATCTACAGAATTTACAGCATCTGTTATTATAGCCCCCCTCATTGAAGCATACAGTGACTCAAAATCAATGTCCGTCAGTGTTAGATTTAAACTGCTCCTTGAGTATTTCCAGGTTTTCCTTCAGATGTTCACGGAGTGTGTCCTGATATATTTCTCATATAGGCCATGCCATTGGGAAGCTATAATTGACTGTGGCAATTGAGGCTTGGTGAGAACCACATACTCCCTTTTTTCAATTCATTCTTTTCTATCAACACGATTGGATCCTACAAGGAGAGTTTTAAGTTTTGCTCTTGCGTTAAAAATGTGGAGGCTCATCACCTACAAGATAAAGGGTGAAGGTCGGGTGAGATGACAGTTTAGTGTCAGGTACAGTAGGGAAAGACCTAGGCAGAGTAGGTCAAGGCAATGGAGACTGGCTTTGGGTAATTGGAACATTACCTCAGGAGCCAGCTGAGGTGGTTTGAACATGTAAGGATCCCCACCACTTGACTCCCCCGGAGATGCTCTGTTGACAAAACACTAGGAGGAGACCCTCCAGCAGAACTAGGATAATACTGGAAGGATTATATGTCCCAGATGGCTTGGGAATGCCTGATAGTTCCCCAGGAAGAACTGGAATCTATAGCTGGGGACAGGGAAGTATGGGTGGCCTGCTTAACCTCGTTGGCCTGCTATCAGCATGATCCTCACCCAGAAAACCTGCTTGATAAGATAAGATAAGATAAGATAAGATAAGATAGATAGATAGATAGATGGCATAGTTGGCAGGATCAGATAGATTCAGACAGGCACGTTGCAGGAACATCTCCAAATCTCTACAGAGGAAGCGCACTTTACCCTCAGAACTGATGAAGATTTCAAAAAAAGAGATGTGACATTATTTCCTCCCATATGCCAGAAGCTCCCACTCTTCCGCCTGGTGAACAATTCATAAAACCACCAATGGAGATGTCAGCAATCACTCAAGGACCAAAGACTGGAAAGAAGATGGTCTCAACATTTCATTGGCACTTTAAAAACAATCAATAGGTCAACAGATCGTTCACTAATGGTGCCACTACTTTATTTCTTACTGTTGTGGCGGGTGGCCGGAATCCTTACCCGGCCAGGACATCCAAGGTGTGGAAGGATCGGGGGAAAGACAGTTTCAGGACAGTTTTTGCCCTGGGCCGATAGAGGGCAGCCCCTTCGTTTCCAGTGGGGTCACGGGCTTTGAGCATGGGAGCTCAACCCAGTTGGAACCCGTGGCCACCGCCAGGGGGTGCATTGACCTTTCCAGGGCCTTATTTGGTCATGCTTCCTCCACACCCGGAAGTGTGGTCGGAAGAAGCTCAGGTCCTTCCAGGTGCCCCATAAAAAGAAGTCACTTCACTCCATAAGTTGGCCAGAGTCGGGAGGAAGAGTGGCAGTGGAAGGACTGGAGGCAAGGAAGGGAATGGACTGCGTATTGCTGTGTTGGTAATGTGTGCACAGACTGTAGATAAACACAGGTGTTGAATTAAACCTGGGTCCTGCCTGTTTGTGTTGGGGGTTAGGGTGGCAGTACGCCCCCTAGTGGCTCACACTGTTTGGCAAGACATTATTAAGCGGGGCATCCGTTTTTGAACTCACAAGCCTTCATTTTGTCTCATCTTATCTCTTCACAAGAGATAGACAGATATGTGGGAACACTCTGAGAAACACTCAAAAGTATATCTCAGGGGAGAAATCATCTCATATGTTTAGCATAAAAATAAATTGCAAAGTAGAAAGACATCAGAAGTAATTACTGAGATTTCTGCGATGGACCAAGGATATGCAAATCTGACTAATGATATGCTCCACAAAAAAGAGGCTGTCATTACAATCAGAATTTAATCTTTCGGCCACAAGAGATACAGAGTAACTCATTTTTAAGTCGTGTCATTCTTATTAAGAGCATACAGAAATGGCTAATATGATTTTAGTTCAACAAATATAATAATGTGAAAAGGAAGTTCGGAGCACAGTTGCAGAAAATCAACAACATAGCTAGAACTACAATTATCGACCATAAAGAAATACCATATTTAAGTAAAATTATAAGCCTCTATAAAAAATAAAATGCGATGAATAGCAATTTTGTGCCATTCATTAAAACAGAACCGCCAAAGGTTGATCCACAAGGTTGATCACAGAAGAACTGAACAAACAACCAAGGGCGGTCAAATAATATCTTCACAAAGTGAGGAAGCTGTAGGTCCAGATGGCTATCCAGTGGCATTTTCTAAAGAGATGTCTGTTAGGCGAGCTCCACTAATGCCAGCCATGTTTGAGAAAGCTGGGGAACACATTTTACCAAAAAGTCGATGCTAGGCATTAATTATTGTTAATCGAAAGAAGAAAAAAAGACCATCTTGAATGTCCTATAGACCAATCTTGCTGTTGAATAATGATATTAACTTGATTTTATTTTAGATGAATTAAGTGGATAGGAATGGTGAGGTTTGCTGGGCTGAATGGCCTGTTGTCATCTAGAGTGTTCTAATGTTAAGATCCTGATGCTTTTCCTTGTTAGAAATGCATTTTTGATTTCTCTCCTGTGCTGGCCCTTTTTGACATATGTGATTATTTTTCATGATCATAATATTAATATCATGGTCACAAATTAACATTGGATTTCTGCCATTTCTGTATTGTTTTGATCTGTAGCTAATTTATATTGAAATTGTAGTTGATTATTTTTTTAAAGCGTCTTCTCTTGGGTCACTTTTGTGGTGTGGGACACTGCAATTATGAGACATTGAGATCATTGTGAGAGACAAAAAGATCAGAAGATGATATACATAAGCAAAGAAGTGGTCAGGGTGTTATAAGCATTAGCTTTTAACAACACTTTGTAACTTTTCTTGTAAGTATGTTTAAAGGTAATAATAAGGTCAGGATTGCTTGGGTTAGAGCCTACCTCAGCAGTGCTGGAAATGAGGCACGGGACATGGCCTGCTCATATACCTCCATGATAGATAGATAGATAGATAGATAAACTCGGAACGCAGTCTCCTAAGGAAGAAGAGTCTGCTCTGCCCTCTTTCTTCTCCATTTCCTCTGTGTTATGGGACCAGCTTAACCTGTCATTGATGTGGACCCCCAAGTGCTAGTAGAAGCGGTCCACCTCTACATCTACTCCTTGAATGGTGACTGGACACAGAGGATCGACTCCGCATGATGCCACTTGGCGGGCTGATTAACCAGACTGTTGGCCCAGTTTAATGCATAGCTATTATTGACTGATTCTGGGAATCTGTGGGCCCCCATCGCCGACACCAGGCCCAACGCCCTAACAGTATTTTTTCCTTTATATTTTAAGACATACTTCAATTAACAGCACAATTTCATTTGTACTCTCATTTTGAAAGAACAGCTTCTATTTAAAACATACCCAACTTAATCCCTTAAGCACTGAATGTCTCCAAAAGCAAGTGGCTATCATTTTAAGACCCCCATGCACTCAACATGATTTATTTTTATATGGCGCACTTTCAGATTGTTTATAGACTCGGACCGCAGTCTCCTAAGGAAGCAGTGTCTGCTCTGCCCTGTCTTCTTCATTTTCTCTGTGTTATGGGACCAGCCTAGTCTATCAATGATGTGGACCCCCAAGTGGTTTGAATCCTACCTGGCAGGTAGAAAATTCTTTGTGAGTTGTGGTAATCACATCTCAAAGACACATGATATCCTATATGGTGTTCCACAAGGCTCTATCCTGGGTCCGCTGCTGTTCTCAATCTATATGCTTCCGTTAGGTCAGATAATCTTGGGGCATAACGTGAGCTACCACAGCTATGCTGATGACACACAGCTGTATTTATCAATAGCACCTGATGACCCCGACTCTCTCGATTCACTAACACAATGTCTTACTGGTATTTCTGAATGGATTAATAGTAATTTTCTCAAACTAAATAAAGAGAAAACTGAAATTTTAGTAATTGGCAATAATGGATTCAATGAGGTTATCAGAAATAAACTTGATGCATTAGGATTAAAAGTTAAGACTGAAGTAAAAAATTTAGGGGTAACTGTTGACTGTGACCTGAATTTTAAATCGCATATTCATCAGACCACTAGGACAGCATTTTTTCACTTAAGAAACATAGCAAAAGTTAGACCTCTTATATCATTGAAAGATGCTGAGAAATTAATTCACGCTTTTGTTTTCAGTCACCTAGATTACTGTAACGCACTCCTCTCAGGACTACCCAAAAAAGACATCAATCACTTGCAACGAGTGCAGAATGCAGCTGCTAGAATCCTAACTAGGAAAAGAAAATCCAAGCACATCTCTCCAGTTTTGATGTCACTACACTGGTTACCTGTGTCATTCAGGATTGACTTTAAAATACTGCTTATGGTTTATAAGCCTTAAATAATCTCGCTCCATCTTATATATCGGAATGTCTGACACGTTATATTCCAAATCATAACCTCAGATCCTCAAATGAGTGTCTCCTTAGAATTCCAAGAGCTAAACTTAAAAGAAGTGGTGAGGCGGACTTCTGCTGTTATGCACCTAAAATCTGGAATAGCCTGCCAATAGGAATTCGCCAGGCTGATACAGTAGAGCAGTTTAAAACACTGCTGAAAACACATTACTTTAACATGGCCTTTTTATAACTTCACTTTAACTTAATCCTGATACTCTGTATGTTCAATTCATCATAATAACTATTCATGGTGGCTCTAAAATCCGTACTGACCCCTACTCCCTCTTCTGTTTCTTTTTCCGTTTTTTTTGTGGAGGCGGCCTGCGCCACCACCACCTACTCAAAGCATCATGATGCTCCAACATTGATGGACTGAAAGCCAGAAGTCTACGTGACCATCATTATCAAGTCCTTCCATGAAAACCCTAAATCCAAAGAGGACTGTTTCATTTATGTTAGGTAGATTGCCCAGAGGGGACCGGGCAGTCTCTTGGTCTGGAATCCCTACAGATTTTATTTTTTTTCTCCAGCCGTCTGGAGTTTTTTTTTTTGTTTTTTCTGTCCAGCCTGGCCATCGGACCTTACTTATTCTATGTTAATTAATGTTGACTTATTTTATTTTCTTACTGTGTCTTTTATTTTTATATTTTTCATTTTGTAAAGCACTTTGAGCTACATTTTTTTGTATGAAAACGTGCTATATAAATAAATGTTGTTGTTGTTGTTGTTACTAGTAGGAGCAGACCACCTCTACATCCACTCCTTGAAAAGAGGATCGACTCAGCATGATGCCACTCGGCGGACTGATTAACCAGACTGTAGGCCCAGTTTAATGCATAGCTGCTATTAACCAATTCTGGGAATCTGTGGGCCCCCATCGTAAATACCAGGCCCAACACCCCAAAAGTATTTTTTCCTTTAATTTTTAAGAAATACTTCAATTAAGAGCACAATTTCATTTGTACTATCAGTCAGTCAGTCAGTCATTGTCCAACCCGCAATATCCTAACACAGGGTCACGGGGTCTACTGGAGCCAATCCCAGCCAGCACTGGGCGCAAAGCAGGATCAAACCCCGGGCAGGGCACCAGCCTACCGCAGATCATTTTGAAGGAATAGTTTCCATTTAAAACGTACCAAATTTAATCCCTTTAGCACCAAATGCCTCCAAAAGCAAGTGGATGTCATTTTAAGACCCCCTTGCACTCAACGTGATCTATTTTTATCTGACGCACTTTCAGATTGTTTGTAAACTCGACAAGCAATCTTCCCTCCGCCAAGCGTCTTGACAGTTTTTTTGAGTCTTATATAATGAGACAACTTACAAGTTACTGTCATCAAACCGAAGCATCAACAGAAGCCCCCAACGTCCCTAATTAAAATCTGCAGTTGTTACAAGGTCACATCGCCTTGCACGGCTTTCTAAATGATGATTCACCAGCTGCTCCGCAACATCTCACAGTCCTAAGCCCTGCAAGATAAATACGTAAGCAGTTTTATAAGCTATAAAACCTCAAGATTTTAAATTTGCATTCCTTTGATTTCTTGAGGAGAAAACGTCTACTTGCAATTTCAAAGGGAACATGGGGGGGGGTTATAAAAAAAAAGCAACACTAAAAATAAATATAATGAAGCAGCTTGATCTTAAGGTTGGATTTCTGGATATGGTACATTTAAACACACAAAAAAAAATGAAATCTGTTCCTATCATCTAGGCAATCCAAACGGCCTTTTTCAGCTTTTTTTTTTTTTTTGCCGTTGGCAGGATTAAGTCCTATTTTGTAACCGTACAAAACATAAAAGAAATACATGCTGGGAATTCACTGTCCCTTCCAATTACTGTTTTCTTCTGCTTACAGAGCAGCCTGTTCTTCAAGAGCCGTGAAAGCTGGCGTGTTATCTTCATCTGACTGCCTGACACTTTGATACACAAACATTCAGGCATTAAATCATTTCTTTAATTTTTATTTTAGCCTAACAGCAAAGATCGTCCCTTTATTGGATCCGTTTCCCCGACCACATCTCATTAACGTTTTCTCATTTCGATCCTAGAAATGTATTTTTTTTTTCCAAATAACATCCTAAATATAGAACCTTGGTGTTCCTTGGGGGGGTCGGTTCTTGGTTTGCCTCCCCTGTCCTGCAAGGAGTTACCGTGAAATGCATCAGGCAAATTCGATGGGGAAAACCAGAACGTCCGACAGGTACTATCCCTCTATTCTGTAGGTGACACAAAAACACAAAAAAAGGTGTAAGTGGGTGAAAAAAAGTTTAAGAGCCACTGGTCTGGCAAATTGACATTAGAATAACTAGCAAAATAACTTTTACTCCATTATCGGCCGATCCCAATATAATAGCCGATTTATTGCGTACTTCCAGATCGGTGTGATTATGTGTGTAACTGCGCTTGTCTGACATCCGTGGATCCCGCCTTGTGCAGGCTACTGGAGGGACAATTGTTACCTGCCCGAATCTGACTACACAACAGCAGGCACAAAGCACGTAAAGCCGGGTTTGAACTTCATGTGACGTGATGCGCGCGCCTGCGGACCCTACTGCAACGCAAGCGGTGTACTGTTAATACTTGCGTACGTACTTCCCACATTAAAGGAAATGCAGCCTCCTAAGGAAGAGGAATCTGCTCTGCCCTTTCTTCTCCAGTTCCTCAATGTTATGGGACCAGCCGAATCTGTCCGAATCTGACTATGGAACAGCAGGCACAAAACACGTAAAGCCGAGTTTATACTTCACGTGACGTGATGCGCGTGCCTGTGGACTCTACTGCAACGCAAGCAGTGTACTGTTTATACTTGCGCACATACTTCCTGCATTAAAGGAAATGAAGACCTCCTAAGGAAGAACAGTCTGCTCTGCCCTTTCAAGGGACCAGCCAAATCTGACTATGAAACAACAGGCGCAAAGCACGTAAAACCGGGATTAAACTTTACGCGACGTGATACACGCACCTGCGGACTCTACTGCAACGCAAGAGGTGTACTGTTAATACTTGTGTACGTACTTCCCACATTAAAGGAAATGCAGCCTCCTAAGGAAGAGGAATCTGCTCTGCCCTTTCTTCTCCAGTTCCTCAATGTTATGGGACCAGCCGAATTTGACTACAGAACAGTAGGCGCAAAGCACGTAAAGCCGGCTTTATACTTCACGTGACGTGATGCGCGCGCCTGCGGACTCTACTGCAACTCAAGCGGTGTACTGTTTATACTTGCGCACGTACGTCCTGCATTAAAAGAAATGCAGACCTCCTAAGGAAGAAGAGTCTGCTCTGCCCTTTTATGGGACCAGCCGAATATGACTATGGAACAGCAGGCACAAAGCACGTAAAGCCGGGTTTATACTTCATGCGAGTAATGCACGTACCTGCGGACCCTACTGCAACGCAAGTGGTGTACTGTTTATACTTGTGCACGTACTTCCCGCATTAAAGGAAATGCAGCCTCCTATGGAAGAAGTGTCTGCGCTGTCCTTTCTTCTCCAGTTCCTCTGTGTTATGGGACCAGCCGAATCTGTCCGAATATGGCTATGGAACAGCAGGCAAAAAACACATAAGGCTGGTTTTATACTTCACGCGACGTGATGCGTGTGCCTGCAGACACTACTACTGCGCAGGCGGTGTACTGTTAATACTTATACACGTACTGTAAATGTAAATCTGGAGGATTCCACCGGGTGGCAGTGCGAGATATCATCACAGTGAGAAAACAATCTTCAGCTTGAAGCCTGAAGCGTTCATTAAATTCCCAGGACACCTTGCCACACTATCTCCGAAAAGGATGGACGTTTAATGATTACATCCATCAATCCAGGGACGCACCCATTCCAGCCAGCATCGGCCGCGTGGTTAGAAACGATCCATGGACTGGGCATCAGCTCATCGCAAGGTGAATACAAGCGCACAGACACACAAACTAGCGTCATGTTAGCATCACCAAAATCCCCAAACCATGAGAAGACAGTATAAATACATGGAGCAAACATGGGAGGAGACCGGAGCACACTGTGGAAACCCTGCAGGAAAACATTGAAACTCCAGGCAGGGAACAACAGGGACGTGACGTCCTACCGCTCCACCACCACGTGTAATTATTTATTTATTTATTTATTTATTTATTTATTTATTTAGATAGATAGATAGATAGATAGATAGATAGATAGATAGATAGATA
>JANRMT010061414.1:5893150-5920368 GCA_026402145.1 Polypterus bichir lapradei | reverse complement strand
ATAGATAGATAGATAGATAGATAGATAGATAGATAGATAGATAGATATTTTATTAATCCCCAAGGGGAAATTCACATATCAGTGTTGGCAGTCCAATAGATGAAGTTAACGATTTATCTGTAAAATGGAACATACATGCGTTAATACATTTCATCACGAAAGTGAAATCAAGTATAAATCTAAGGATTCTAAACGGGCAGAGAGCTGGAATATCATAAATTGAATGTGTTCTGTGTGACAATCGCTGCTTGCCGCTGCCGTCAGCGCGGGAGGAAGCCCCAGGAGTACGTAGCGATTAACAGCTCGGTCGGTTTTAAGATGACGTTTACAACCTTCTACTCTACTGTCAAAATCAACTGCGAGATTACATCTCGCCTGAAGAAGGGGCCTTAGCTGCCTTGAAAACCTGCATATTGTAATCTCTTTAGTTAGCCAGTAAAAGGGGTCATTTTGCTTGACTTCTCACCCTACTACTGCAGAGATTAAAGTCAAAATTTCCACTTTAGCCACAAAATAGACCCTTGCTTTTTCTTCACTGTGTCCCTAATTTATTTTTTTTCTCTGTGACTCAAATACACTTCCCAACATTCTGATGCTGTTGCAAAGGTGCGAATAGATGGCGCAGAAGATGGTATGTATCGCGTCATTACGATGGGGAATATGCGACGCTTTGTATTGCCTACACGGGAAATGGATGACGAAAAGCATCACAAGTACATTTGTATGTCAGCATTTAAGGTTGATGATTTGCTTCGCCACGTAGGCCCATTCACTAAACATCGAGGTGCGCACGTCGATCCTATATGATCTGCAACGCTGCCACGTGTTGATAGACTCTGACGTTACAGTCCGAGTTTTCCGATCTTTTTTTGCTGGTACTGCAACTCGTTCATTTTTGAGGATACACTCAGCCGGGAACGCGTGGCAGCCATGATGCGTGAAGTAGAAACCGACCCTAAAGATGGGTGCAACAGCACTGGACAAACCCCTGCTAATATTTCAGCTGCAGATGGAACACCTTGACATTCAGCAAAGAATAATCGTATACAGCTTATAAAAAAAAACAAAAAAAATCAGTGATTTCCGTAGAGCTCAAACCATCCAACAGATGCAGTGCCACTTGAACAAGAAATGCAGACTAATGCTTAAAAAAAAAATGCCAGCACATTTGAAGTGACATAGCGCAGCAAATGTAGTGCGGTGTTCCACTCAGTCACGCAAGTGTTCTCTGACTCAGACTCTGAGAAGGCGATGCAGAAGCTCACAGATGGTGACTTCTTGTAAATACGCAATTCTGTTTCTTCAAAATATAACCAGCAAGTCGCTTGGACCGGGATCACAGAATTTATGAAAACGCGATGAATGTATTACTGTTACGCTTCAGCTACGATTACTAAAAACTCAATACATAAGAATGAACAAGTCATAATAACTTGGTTGGTTTGAATAAAATGTCTGCTTATTGAATGAATAGCAAAAGTACCTGGTGTGGCCCAGATATAAGAAAACTGCCTTTCGGAAATTCAACGTGGCTAAACACAAGCCACAGTGAGACAAAGAGATGTACTCTGTGATTAAGTGAGACGACATAACTGTTAATCACATTAGGTGAGAAGAGAGTGCCGTATCTGCACCAGTGGGCCAGCTGAGGCACACTCAGGGTGATGTCCCCCCGTGATTCCGCATCTACCGAAAGTTATGTGGATTGCTGTTTTTGTTAATTTTAGGTTATTAGTTTCCATTTCTCGATGGTATTTTTGTTGATTTGTTGCTCTTTGTTGTTTGTGGGTGGAGCCCCCAGAAGTGGGGGCAACCGAGACATCACCACTCCTGATGTTTTACACAGCGGTGGCCTCAATGCTTGAGATCCGTCATTAGGAAAAACAACCTGCATGACTAGGGGCGTGTCCTCAGGGGTCACGACCTGAGGGTAAACATCCATCCATCCATTTTCCAACCCGCTGAATCCGAACACAGGGTCACGGGGGTCTGCTGGAGCCAATCCCAGCCAACACAGGGCACAAGGCAGGAACCAATCCCAGGCAGGGTGCCAACCCACCGCAGGACACACACACAAACTAGGGACAATTTAGAATCACCAATCCACCTAACCTGCATGTCTTTGGATGCGAGGAAACCCACGCAGACACGGGGAGAACATGCAAACTCCACGCAGGGAGGACCCGGGAAGTGAACCCGGGTCTCCTAACTGCGAGGCAGCAGTGCTACCACTGCGCCACCGTGCCGCCCTGAGGGTAAACACCGTGACTGTTATACTCAGTTTGTTATAATATTCAGTTTATTGTCACTGTCTCTCTGCACACTGTTGGAGTCATTCATACAGGCAGACCAAGTATGGTACCCATGGACTAGGCTGCATTTAGAAACCATTAGCCTAGCAGTTTTTTTGGAGAATGGGACAAACTGCAGTGTGAGCATTGTGCTGTTCTTGTTGGAGGGGGGGTTTTGAGTTTACTGTCCTTGTTTGGAGACTAGAGAGGGGCATTGTACTATTCCTGAGATGAAACTGAATCCTTACTTTCCTTGTTTGGAGACCAGAGAGGGCCCTGCACGTGGAGAAGACAGTATAAATACAGGAACAAACAGTCAAACCCTTTGAAGCTGTCGGGCGGAAGATTATGTCCTCCGTCCGGGAAACCCTTTCAGCGTGGTGACGAAAGATGGCAGACTGCCTAGATCAAGACTCCCACCTTGATAAAGTCTGTCATAAGCTTCCTGTCTGTAACCGCGTAAAAACCGTCAGTAAAGTAAGCTAAAGTATATCTTTGTCTCTCATGTGATGTTTGTACCACCGTAATCACGATGGGAGGGATATCGCCTTTTCTGTCATATTTCTATATTTTTCGGTTACTTAATATGCCGCAATTTCAAAAGAACACACACATACAAATTCCATACCAAACAGCACATAACAGTGATATATTCATTGCACCTGTCATTCCAACAGATGGCACATCGCAGACATTTATAGAAATAAAATGCATTCCAACAAATGTTTGTGATACGCCATCTGTTGGAATGACAGATGCAATAAATATGCCTCTGTTATATGCTATTTAGTATGGAATTTGTAAAAGCACTGTCTGCTGGAATGGCAAATGCATTCCATTTTATTCAAGCCACATTTAACTGAAAGACAACATATCAAATGTTGAAACTCAGAAATGCTTCTTGTTTTTCAGTATTGAACAAGTTTTCTTTTTTTGCCAACCTTTTTTGTTGCCAATATCAAATTCAAAAATGAGTGTACATTTCTCAGTTTCACTGTTTGATAAGTTGTTGAGAGGTGCCAGCTGAGGTGGTTCAAGCATCTCATATGGATGCCTCCCTGTGGAGATTTTACAGGCACGTCCAGCTGGGAGGAGACCCCGGGGGGAGACCCAGGGGGCGCTTGGTAGGATTATATCTCCCAGATGGCCTGGGAATGCCTTGGGATACCACAGTATGAGTTGGCAAGTGTAGCACTGAGATGGGACATATGGGTGTCACTGCTAAGACTGTTGACCCTGTGACCCGGCTTCAGATAAGCGGTGGAAAATAAATGAATCGATGAATGAATGAATGACTTGGCGGCATGGTGGCACAGTGGTAGCGCTGCTGGCTCGCAGTTTGGAGAGCTGGGTTCACTTCCCAGGTCCTCCCTGCGTGGAGTTTGCATGTTCTCCCCGTGTCTGTGTGGGTTTCCTCCCACAGTCCAAAGACATGCAGGTTAGGTGCATTGGCCATCCTAAATTGTGCTTGGTGTGTGTGTGCCCTGCCGTGGGCTGGCGCCCTGCCTGGGGTTTGTTTTCTGCCTTGTGTCCTGTGTTGGCTGGGATTGGCTTCAGCAGACCCCCGTGAGCCTGTAATTAGAATACAGCAGGTTGGATAATGGATGAAAGCAAATTTCATTTTCTGCAACCGGGCTCTGTGTGAGGTGGCTATGTTTAAGAGGGAAAAAGGTTTGACTGACTTAAAAGATTTGCTTTAAAAATAAATGTAATGGAGAAAAATCCTATACATCAGTACAAAATATAGCTCCTTACCCAAGCTCTTCAGTTTTATACTGTTTTTGTAGTTTATCCCAATCCAAAAAAGGCAAACACCTGAATGAGTCTACTGTATGTATAAATTGTTGTGACCTGTAGGGGGCGTTGCAGCATCTGAAACCTCCAGAAACAGCTTCACAACATAGTCCGGGGTTCAAATGAAAGGCCTTTACTTCAGTCAACACCTCCTCAGGGTTTCAGATTCCTCCTTTCTAGACCACACAACAAGCAATACGTTTCTCCTTCAATGCCTCAAATGCAGTCTCCTCCACCTTCTCCCGACGCTGACCACCCGGTGGCCCCTTTAACTGTATGCCAGAGCTGGGAATACTTCTGGTGTCGAGGAGGAAGCACTCCCGGGTCACGTGGAAGCCCCTGAAGGCAGGGACAGCCCTCCCCAGCAGCTCTCCGAACCCATCAGCAACCAGGGAACCCAAACAGGACCACAACTCCCATCATGCCCTGCAGGCAAATGAATGGCTCAGGAATGCTGTCATCCATTGTGTCATGTGTGTGGGGGGGGGACAATGTGCTCTTGGAAAGCAGCCCCCCAACACCCCTTGTCCATCCACTAACACTAGTCTCTCTGCCAGGTAAGGCTACAGGGGTTTATCCCGGCTGGAATGTCAGCCCAGCCCTGCCACTCCATGACATCGTGTACCACGTAAATTCCACCATTGACTGGTACAGTGTGTCAGCCTTGGCTCTCCTTGTTTTGGACTATTTTGCATTAACGGATTAAGATGTGAAAAAAATAATAATAAATAAATAACACAGACATAAAGTGCATTAACTGGCAAGAGTTGTGCCATAGCAACAAGATTTTCAATGCCAGGGAAAGAATGCAAGAGTTACATAAACCCTTCAATCCTCTCATAGAGACACAGGGGCAGGCTGCAACTCCTCCGCATCCCTGCCCTGGATAAGCGGCTTAAGTAAATGGATGGAAGTCTAGCATTTAAGGTGAAGTTTTGGGTTGAGAGTATATACAGTATGGGATTAAAGTCTCAGTGGGCAAAGGAACCGTTGATCTTCAAGGCTGAAAGAGGCAGAAATAGCCCCACAGATCAAAGAGAGATCAATAAAGAAGGTGATAAATACTGTAAGTGTCATGGAGGACGGGCGGGCGTCCCAGCCAGGATGGATGTTGACTTCTGACCAGAAAAGGAACGACGAGAGGCGTCTGCCACCTAAAGTTATATTCTCCCCCTGTACACAAGGTGGCAACATCCCACTTTTGGGACACCCATCTGAATATCCACAACAGCAGGCTGGGAATTGTAGTCCTGTGGGACAGCCCTGTTGGGGTTCTTGAGTGCCACCAGGGGGAGTGATAGAGGATCGGCTTTAATAGACTTCTTCCAGTTACAGAAGAACTCCCGGGTCTGGAATAAAGGAAGCCGAGTTTCTTGCAAGGGTAGTCACAGTCAGGAGGAGTGTGGACGAGGAAGGTGAGGAGGGAGGAAAGAGATTTATTGTCACGTTGTGTTATTGTGGAAGAGGAATGGAAAGGAAGAATGGTGGAGAAAAAGAATAAAGAACATCTTGTATTTGAACCCAGGGCTGTGTGGTGTCTGGTTGGGGTTTGAGGTACGATTACGCCCCCTACTGGTCACAACATCCACTTGTTAACTCTGTCGGTGAGGCAAACTTAATGTATTACTATTTCAGCCTCCTTTATACAGTGCTGTGAAAAAGTATTTGCCCCCTCCCAGATTTCTTATTTTTTTCTATATTTGTCACACTTAAATGTTTCATATCATCAAACAAATTTCAGTATTAGACAATGATAACCCAAGTAAACACAAAACACAGTTTTTAAGTAGTTATTTTATTTCTCTGTATCATAATAAAAAAAAACCTGGGACGAGATGAGACTTTCTCAGAGAGATACTTTCATGTCCCGCGAGACGAGACTTTGTACCAAGAGATTTAACTACGCCTGGGGCCGGAAATAAAAGACAAAGAGTAGAAGACAAAGTAGAATGTTGTAAAGAATTCAAAAACGTTGGCGCGATACACATGCAGAGCAGGTTAGAGGTAATGGAAGTACTAAAATTCAAAAGTCTCAAAAAAAAATGATAGTAAAGATCACATTAGCGCAAACAGATGGAAATTATTACTCGGTGAAATAACGGAACAGCGAAAAGAGATCAAATATATTATTCGGATTTAAACTTTAAGTCAGAGACTTGTAGATCGTCTAATTCGTGTTGCCATCAGGGAAAAGTAGTTTTTCTTCCCAATGAAGAGGCGTATCCGCGAGAATTAAAAGATTAGTGGTTTGGTGAAAGTGAAATCCTGCAAGAGAAAATTTCAAGCCCCGTGAGACGAGACTTTATGCAAAGAGATTTGGAAAAGTCCTGGGCACATCTGAAACATTTACAACCACACACACAGTTCAATCATCAATCATTTGTCAGGCACAGTTCGTGTAGAGAGAAAGAAACGATATTCACTCACGGGCAGTTATACGTTGCGTTGTCAAAATATAATTCCAAACACGGCATCAAAATTCAAAGTGATATTGAAGAAAAGGTAAAAGCAAAAAGAGATCGAGAATATGAACAGAGGTGATATGACAGAAGTATGGAGATATTCCACCCATCCATCCATTATCCAACCCACTATATCCTAACTACAGGGTCACGGGGGTCTGCTGGAGCCAATCCCAGCAAACACAGGGCGCAAGGCAGGAAACAAAACCCGGGCAGGGTGCCAGCCCACTGTAGGTAGGGAGATATTGTTTGGCTTTAAACTTTAAGTCGGAGACTAATTCGTGTTGCCATCAGGGAAAAGTAGTGTTTCTTCCCAAGGAAGAGGTGTTTCTGCGAGAATTAAAAGATTTGTTATTTGGTGAAAGTAGAATCCACATACGCGAGTGGCAGAGATGCAAAGCGGCTGGTGTGTAGCGCAGGCCGGGGGGATTGGCGAGCGAAGTGAGCAGGGTGCAAAACCCCCTAGTATTAAGGAGAAAAAAAAATATCCAAACCTACAAGAAATCTGGAAGGGGGCAAATACTTTTTCACAGCACTGTTCTCTCACAAGAGCATTTTCAAATATTCAAACATTGCCATCTTTTTTGGTGTGTGTGTGATAGTTACACAGACTGGATGATGGTGGGCAATAAAGAGTTGGCATATTCTATCAAGAGTCTCTCACAGCGGGTATTCACCCACAGTAAGCTGACCAGGGATGGCGTCCCATGTCCTCCCTGCGTGGGGTTGGCATGTTGTCCCCATGTCGGCCACTCCGGTGTCCTCCCACAGTCCAAAGACATGCAGGTTAGATAAAGTAGCGATGTTAAATTGGCCCTTGTGCAGTGGTCTCAAACTCCAGTCCTGGAGGGTCACAGTGGCTGCAGGTTTTCATTCTCACCCTTTTTTTAATAAATGACCTGTTTTTGCTGCTAATTAACTCCTTTTCCATTCATGTTAAATTGACTTGTTTTTTTTTTTTTAAGATTTGTTCCCCTGAATTTCTTCATCGTTCCTCTGAATTGCTTTGTTTCTTTCTTTCAATGGCACTCAAACAGAAATGAAATGTGAAGCGAGTGTAGCCAACAGAAGACCACCAAAGTCAGGGCCTCAAACTTCATCCAGTTGGTTAATTAGGCACCAATTCATCCATCCATTATCCAACCCGCTATATCCTAACTACAGGGTCACGGGGGTCTGCTGGAGCCAACACAGGGCGCCAGCCCACTGCCGGGCACACACACACACCAAGCACCCACTAGGGATAATTTAGGATCGCCAATGCACCTAACCTGCATGTCTTTGGACTGTGGGAGGAAACCCACGCAGACACGGGGAGAACATGCAAACTCCACACAGGGAGGACCCAGGAAGTGAACCCGGGTCTCCTAACTGCGAGGCAGCAGCGCTACCACTGGGCCACCGTGCCTAGGTGCCAAATCTTGTTGTAAATTAAACTCATTCTTGAATTCTATGGCCTGTTGCTGCTCTCATTGTGCAGTGGCAGACATTTCTGAAATTGTGGATTTTCTCTTTTCTGTTAAAATGTTTAGTGGACCTGAGCAGATCAACACTCCTGAGACCTTCATCGTTCTTTATTTTCAGATATTGTATGATGGACGCCAGTTGTTTTGGCTCATTTTGTATCTCGTTAGTGTTTGGCTGCTCATTAAGCAAAAAGAAACAATTAAGGGATCTGAGTCTTCACAAGCGAGTCAATTAAAATGAATGGAAAAGAAGTAAATTAGCACCAAAAACGAGTCACTCATTAAGAAAAGGGTGAGAATGAAAACCTGCAGCCACTGCGGCCCCTCCAGGACTGGAGTTTGAGACCACTGCCCTAGTGGGTGTTGTGTGTGTGTCTGCCCTGCGATGGACTGGCACCCTGTCCAGGGTTTGTTCCTGCCTCGCCCCCCCTTTGCCAGAACCCCACAAGCCCTGATCTGGACGAAGCGGGTTACAAAAGTGACCTGACATGCCATTTTGGGGTATTTTGCATTGTTTGATGTGGGGAAAAAATGAACTGAAATGATTTTAGCTGAAGGCTGCGACATTACTCTTCTTCTTCTTCTTCTTCTTCTTCTTCTTCTTCTTCCATAGCTATTCTCCTTTTTATTTTTGACTGGGCTCCCCCATCTCTGGGACTGAAGTCACCGAGGTGGTCAAAAAACTCCTTGGTGGCAGGGCCCAGGGGGTGGATGAGATACGCCCGGAGTTCCTCAAGGCTCTGGATGTTGTAGGACTGTCTTGGTTGACACGTCTCTGCAACATCGCATGGACATCGGGGACAGTGCCTCTGGATTGGCAGACCGGGGTGGTGGTTCCCATCTTTAAGAAGGGGGACCGGAGGGTGTGTTCCAACTACAGAGGGATCACACTCCTCAGCCTCCCTGGAAAAGTCTATTTGGAGGTCCTGGAGAGGAGGTCCGTCGGATAGTCGAACCTCGGATTCAGGAGGAACAGTGTGGTTTTCGTCCTGGTCGTGGAACAGTAGACCAGCTCTACACCCTTAGCAGGTTCCTGGAGGGTGCATGGGAGTTTGCCCAACCAGTCTACATGTGTTTTGTGGACTTGGAAAAGGCGTTTGACCGTGTCCCTCGGGGAATCCTGTGGGGGGCGCTCCGGGAGCATGGGGTACCGGACCCCCTGATAAGGGCTGTTCGGTCCCTGTACAACCGGTGTCAGAGCTTGGTCCGCATTGCCGGCAGTAAGTCAAACCCGTTTCCAGTGAGAGTTGGACTCCGCCAGGGCTGCCCTTTGTCACCGATTCTGTTCATAACTTTTATGGACAGAATTTCTAGGCGCAGCCAGGGTGTTGAAGGGGTCCGGTTTGGTGGACTCAGGATTGGGTCACTGCTTTTTGCAGATGATGTTGTCCTGTTTGCTTCATCAGGCCGTGATCTTCAGCTCTCTCTGGAGCGGTTCGCAGCTGAGTGTGAAGCGGCTGGGATGAGAATCAGCACCTCCAAATCCGAGACCATGGTCCTCAGCCGGAAAAGGGTGGAGTGCCCTCTCAGGGTTGGGGGCGAGATCCTGACCCAAGTGGAGGAGTTCAAGTATCTTGGGGTCTTGTTCACGAGTGAGGGAAGAATGGACCGTGAGATTGACAGGCGGATCGGTACGGCATCCGCAGTGATGTGGGCTCTCCATCGGTCTGTCGTGGTGAAAAAAGAGCTGAGCCGTAAGGCAAAGCTCTCAATTTACCATTCGAACTACGTTCCTACCCTCACCTATAGTCATGAGCTGTGGGTAGTGACCGAAAGAACAAGATCGCGAATACAAGCGGCTGAAATGAGTTTCCTCCGCAGGGTGTCTGGGCTTTCCCTTACAGATAGGGTGAGAAGCTCAGAGTAGAGCCGCTGCTCCTCCGCATCGAGAGGAGTCAGATGAGGTGGCTCGGGCATCTGATCAGGATGCCTCCTAGACGCCTCCCGGGCGAGGTGTTCCGGGCACGTCTAACTGGGAGGAAGTCCCTGGGAAGACCTAGGACACGTGTGACTATGTCTCTCGGCTGGCCTGGGAATGCCTCGGGATTCCCCCGGAAGAGCTGGAAGAAGTGGCCTGGGAGAGGGAAGTCTGGACATCTCTGCTCAAGCTACTGCCCCCGCGACCCAACCCCGGAAAAGCAGAAGAAGATGGATGGATGGATAAATGGATTTTTGACTGGACTTCTCCAGTAAAGGATTCAGCATGATTAAGCAAAGAGGTCCGGACACTTTCTGAATCCACAGTACCATATACTGTACACTTTAACACGGGCAATTTAGCTTGTGATGCTAACCTCCAACCCCAAAATGGCATGAAGATCTTCAGGAAGTGAATGGATGGATGGATGGTAGGAGAAGAGAGAAATCCTGAGCTCTACCAGCAAGCCCCCCACCCCCCCCCCCCCCCATCTCGTCACCCATCCCACACCTGGCACAGAAAAGAACAGCACCTGCCTGAGCCCACCAGGGTTACAGCCTTATCAGACTCTAATGTGCGAACTTGTCACGTTCCTTGCTGCCACCCGGCTTTGACACATTAAAATGTTTTTTTTTTAATATTTATTTCGAGAAAGTGTTTTGGCAAGTCGAGCTTCGTGATATACGCCTTTCTGCATTTTCTATTATTCACAAAAAAAAAAAAAGTGCTGCTAAAAAGAATAAATATTTGAATCGCTGCAACGTTAATCAGAATTCATTCCCAAACTGTTTTCCGCTGCAGCCTAATTTGTTAATTTAAGTTAATATATTTGTGTTTTGGGCGCCGTTCTCATGTTAATTTGCCACAATTAACTTTTGTGACTAACACATTTGTTTTGGAGATTAACTTAATTGTTCACACATTTATCACAGTTGTCGATCTGCCGGCAGTTATTCATTCTTCCCGTGCGTAGCTGTGATGTTGTCCAAACGATATGCACGAGAATCTCCGACTGGATAGTGGCAGCCGCGTGCTAAAATCATTTCCATTCGTTATTTTTCCCTCACATCGAGCAACACTCAATGCCCTAGAATGACAAAGGGAAATCGAGAATTTGGAATTTTTTTTTTTTTTTTTTGGCAAATTTAAGAAAAATACAAATCAGAAAATCAACAGCGCCCCCCAGGGCTCGTCACCCATCCCACACCAGGCACAGAAGAGTGTGAAAAGAATTCAGCCCCTTTGCTATGACCCTTGAAATAAGGCTCATCCCATTCAACTGAGACCTTTCTACACCTTGTCCGGGGTCCACTGGCACGATATTAGTGAAGTCACACGCCTGTTTTTTCGAAGGTCCTCACGCAGAGTAACAAAAAGCAAGCCGTGAAGTCAACGGAAGAGACGGGATAACGGTGTGTGGAGGTGCACATCTGGGGAAAGCTTCACGAAAATGTCGGCAGCAGCTTTCCAAAGGGTGCGGCGGTCTCCGTAATTCTTCAATGGAAGCGGTCCGACACTGTCACTCGGGCGGACTAAACAATCAGTCGTGGGAGGAGGGACAAAGGTGACCAAGAGCGAATATGGTCGTGTGAAAAAGAAAGTGCACCCTCTTTCAGTTCTAAGGTTTGAACTGTGGAGTTCAATGTGCCTAGCATGTTAGGGGGGCTGCGTGACCCTCCAAGGATATGCCTCCCCAGACCCATCGCCAAATCGGTCACGCTGGATGAAGCTGCAGACTGCATAACATTCACCACGGCGTCTCCAGACTCTTTCACATCTGTCGCATGTGCTCAGTGTGAACGGTGGCGCTAATGGCAGAGCTGTCAATTGTGATATTCTCTGGCAGATGCCAATCAAGCTGCATGGTGATGGGCTGTGAGCACAGGTTCCACTAAACGATGTTGGGTCCCCATGCCACCTTCATGGAGTCTGTTACTGACAGTTTGATCAGAGGCATGCACACCAGTAGCCAGCTGGAGGTCATTTTGTAGGCTGTGGCACAAAGGAGCAGATACCAGTCCTGCTGCTGGGTTGATGCCCATCTCCAGCCCTGTCCAGCTCTCCTGATGTAACGGCCCGTGTCCTGGTATCTCCTTCATGCCCTTGAGACTGTGATAAGAGACGCAGCAAACCTTCTTGTGACGTGCCATCCTGTGCCACCTGAATGGGCTGCAAGTACCACCTCATACTACCAGTATTGACAAGCAAAACACCAATCTAGAGACGAATCAGTCAAGAAGGATCAGGAGAGAGCAACTATCTGTGGCCACCATTCCCTTTTTGGGGGGTGTCTCGCTGTTGCCTCTCCAGTGCCACTGTTGTCACTTTCATTCACGCCAAAGCAGGCGACGTTGAGTCACAGTCACTTGTGCTTCCTAACTGGACAGACTGATTGATATCCCTGAAGCTTCACTGATTTGGTGTTAGAATGGGATGATTAAGCGTTGCCTTCATTTTTTGGAGTATCCATCAACGTTCTCCATCCATGATGTCAAGAGTCTGAAAGGATCTGCAGAGAAGAAGGGCAGCAAATCCCCAAATCTCAGTGCATTTGCAGACCCAAGGAAGACTTGAGGCTGGAAGAGCTGCTAAAGGTTCAATGGTAACCTTTATAGGGCTACTAGCAGGAGTACCCGGCGTTGCCCAGTATCTATAACCGGTGAATTTCCCAAATGAAAGAAACAGAACATAGAAATACTCGTAGAACAAACAGTTCTCTTATTGACATTTCATTGTAAGTTCCTCCACTCTGGATTCTGTCTGCTGTGGCATTTCAGATGCCCTTGAAATAGACTTTCTTGTGGCACCTGAAGTGGACCTTCCAATTCTACGTCTTTTTTTCAGTGGCATGGGTATATTAGCGAAAAGCAGGACAATTATAATGTGTTATATGGTATTACGTACGGAATAAGCACCACAGTGAGATGATTTTACGTTATTTACAAAGCGTCGGAAAGCAAACAAATAGCACCAGTCAGTCAGAAAGAGCAACACTGAAATCGTACTGTGAGTCGGAAAGCGAGCAAATAACACCAGAAATACAGAAATCCAGTGAGAAAGAGTAGCACTGAAACCGTAGTGGGAAAAATGGCGGGGAGGGGTGCTCTGTTTGTAAGGAGCGTCTGTGTTGAACCGTGATGCCATCTAACGGACGTTGCCGATGGTAACTACAGAGAGAAGTGACATACAACCAATGCTGCGTGTGGGGAAAATGGTGGGGGGAAGGATGCTGTCTTTTTAAGGCGAGTCTCTGTTCAAACGTGCCGCCATATAACGAACATTGGCGAATGAAATACAGCACTATTAGTGCGTGTGGGAGTGTGATGTGCGGAAACGCGGGTGTGTCAGCCGGTCCTGCGCAATGGGTTGTTCACGTTTTACATCCATACAGCAGTTCGACTTCACCCGATCAAAGCAGTCAGCCTTCTCATACTTGGACACTAGCGCCATCTGTTGACAATTTAAAGAAACACGGGTAAAGAGCGACGCACAAGAACCAAAGCGGCCGCTAGATGGCGCCACCGTGAACGTTTGTTGCAATGCGTGTGCCGAACATTGTGTCGGTGAAAAGGTGCCCTGCGCTTCACCACAAACATTTTTCCCAACCAAACATACCCCATGACCTCCTCCTGGTCACAAAGGAGCCCCATCCCCAGTTTGGTGGCGATTGGACGCCCAGTGCAGATTTGTATGGCGGACAAACAAACATACACACACACATCGACTATGCTTTATATATTAGATTTAAGACCAAGAGAGTTCATTTCATTCAATTAAATGATTTAATGTAAGTAATATATTTTATAGCCAACCTGCGGCGTACCATACGCCGCATAATCAGGCCGGTTTTTTAATGATTTTTTAAGCACAGGGAGAAAATTAACATTTGAAAAATCGGTAATGTAATAAATCAGCAAGAAAAGCAACATTGTAACAATGCACGGAACGAACCAACACACAATCGTCTGGGACTGAAAACTGGCGGACTGCCATCGCGCCTTCTCCTGCCAGACGGAGGGATGGGGGTGGACGGCGCTGAGGTGCGGAGGGTGGAACAGGAGGAGAGGAGAAGGACGTCCATTCAGCTCCCTCTGCCATGCTAGTCTGCTGATTTCTCATTCAGTATGCACTGCCTGCTCATGTGCCCACCTCCAACTCGTCACTTGAGTCGTTGTCGTCTTTGCACAGTCCAGATGCACCTGTGACTCACGTCTTCCGTGTTCCTGCAGGAGCATCTAAGAAGACGCATGTTTTTCGCAGATGCATATTGTTGTATGTAGCGTGTAAAACAGTTTGCTATGGTGCACGCGGTCGTGCGTCGTCACCGAAAACTCATTTTTTAAAGACTGCTCACTTCATTGTGTTTTAACCTCAGTTGTAAAGGATTGTTTTAAGGATCCCATGGGATACCCCTCGCAAACCGTTTTACACGCTGCATATGGCGATTCACCTCTGCGAGAAACATGCCTCTATGAACAGTCAACGTGGCTCGGAGGTGCATGTGGCCTCTACGACAGACGAATATAAATGACGCCGTTTTTTCTGTGTCGTCGCGTCCGAGTTGGTGGGCGTGGCTCTGCGAGTTGTCGTCGTATCCAATGGTCATGGAGTTGGTGGGCGTGGCTCCTTCCTGCGTGCGCCATAGGTGTCTTACTTGTCAGCGGCTTAGTGAATCCACGCCCCTTCCGGCGTGCTTTCCATGGGTGTCTTGCCTTAGTGAATTATATATATATATATAGATAATTTAACAGATTTGTTTTAAAATGTAAAAACCTGTTTATGGACTACCTGTGCAACCTGAAGGGCTACAGATACCACCTCAAACTACCAGTAGTGACAAGCAAAATGCAAACCTAGAGAAGAATCACAAAGATCATCACCAAGCTCCATAACCTGAAATTGGATTTCGGACTTCCTATAAATGGCAGACCTCCACTGCTGGTAACTTGTTAGGCCCAGGGGTGTCCATCTCCAGGCCTGGTGGGCCGCAGTGGCTGCAGGTTTTCATTCTAACCCTTTTCCTAATCAGCTTTCACTGCTAATGAACTCCTTTTCCCTTCATTTTAATTGCCCTATTTTTAAGGATTCAGTCCTCTGAATTGATTTTTTCTTCATTAAATGGCAGCCAAGCAGAAATGAGACATGAGACAGGTCGACAGATTATCATTCTAAACTGGGGCTTCAAACTCCAGCCAGTTTCTTAATAAGAAGTCGATATTGAATATCTTGACTTGTCGCGACTCTCATTCTACCACAGTAGACTGTTGATTTTCTGTTTTTTTTTCCGAAGACCACCGTCAAGATGTGTTTGGTGACCTGAGCAGACCAACATGACCGAGACCTTCACCTTTCTTTATTTTCAGGTTAGCTGGCTTGTTTTGTGTCTCATTATTGTTTGGCTGCTCATTAAGCGGAAATGAAACAACTAAGGGAGTCTGAGTCACGTCAATTAAAACGAAGGCCAAACAGCAGCTCACTAATTAACTCTTTGAGGACTGATGTCGACTTTTGTCAAAAGGAGGAGTTGACGATGGTAATCGACTGCAAACTGTGACAAAACCAACCATTATGTTTTAGTTGGACTCTCGTTGCTAGAAGGAAAGTTAGATTCATTGGTCTGAACGAGAATTTCCTGCGCTTGCCTGAGTAGCAAGGCACAAACAACAGCAAAAATGTCACTGACATCTGGCAAGAGATCAAAGCGAATGCGTAAAACAAAATACTCCGTGGACGACGTTTTGCCTATTATCTCTGAACTGGACTATGACTTGTCGGACTCAGATTTTGATACAAGTGATTGAAAACGAATGTGAGGTTCCAGCTTCAGCTGATTGGTCCCCAGCTAATCGTTGTACTGACATTATGCGCCAGGGAAGACTGACACTTAACAATGATAAGAGGTAGAAACCAGATTGCAATGCACTGCGACTTTGTCCCAGCCACGCAAAGACAGCCTGACGCACATTCCTGGCAAACTGGCAGCCATAGCATGCAGCAACAGACGTTTTATGTTGATTTCTGTGTGAAACCATTGCTTTTTAGAAACTATGTTTCTTGGCAAAAATATTCAGCCCTCAAAGAGTTAAGAAGATGGTTAGAATGAAAACCTGCAGCCACTGCGGCCCACCAGTACAGCAGTTGGACACCCCTGTATTTATGGTGAAGCAAATTTGAACTCTGTCTTTTCATCCAAGACTTCATGTTAAGCAAAATCTCGCAATAAATAAATAAATAAAATAAACCTCTTTATTATAATTAAAAAAATCTCGGGAAGAGAGACGAGACATGACTTTCTAAGAGAGACACTTTCACGTCCCACGAGACAAGACTTTGTGCCCAGAGATTTAACAAGGCCAGGGGCCGGGAATACAAAGACAAAAGAGCAGAAAACCAGAGTAGAACGTCGTAAAGAAATCAAAAAGGTTGGCGCGATACACATGCAGAGCATGTTAGAGGTAATTGAAGTGCGAGAATTCGAAAGTCTCAAAAAAAAATGATAGTAAAGATCAAATTAGCGCAAAACAAACGGAAATTAGAACATTAGAACACCCTGGACTAGAACAGGCCATTCAGCCCAACAAAGCTCGCCAGTCTCATCCACTTATTTCTTCCAAAAAAACATCCAGTCGAGTTTGGAAAGTCCCTAAAGTCTTATTGTCTATACTTGGTTGCTTATTCCAAGTGTCTTTGTGTAAAGAAAAACTTCCTAATGTTTGTGTGAAATTTACCCTTCACAAGTTTCTGACTGTGTCCCCGTGTTCTTGATGAACTCATTTTAAAGTCACCGTCTCGATCCACTGGACTAATGCCCTTCATCATTTTAAACACTTCAGTCAGGTCTCCTCTTCACCTCCTTTAAAGGCTCAGCTCTTTTAATCTTTCCTCATAACTCATCCCCTGTAGTCCTGAATCAGCCGAGTTGCTCTTCTCTGGACCTCTTCTAGTGCTGCTATGTCTGGTGAGCCCAAAACTGCACCCAGGACTCACCAGTGTGTTAGAAAACTTGAGCAGAACCAAATGTGACTTGTACTGCACACATCAAGACGCTATATAACCTGACATAACCTCTTAGCCTTGTTAATGGCTTTTGAACACTGACGGGAAGTCGATACATTATAGTCCACTACGACTCCTAAATCCTTCTCATAAAGTGGACTCCCGATTTTCCGACTGCCCATTGTGTATTCAAATCTTATATTTATACTTCCTACATAGGAAGTAAATTATTACTCGGTGAAGAACAGCGAAAAGAGATCGAATATATTATTTGGATTTAAACTTTAAGTCTGAGACTTGTTGATCGTCTAATTCGTGTTGCTATCAGGGAAGAGTAGTGTTTCTTCCCAATGAAGAGGCGTATCCGCGAGAATTAAAAGATTGGTTGTTTGGTGAAAGTGAAATCCCATGTGAGAAAATTTCAAACCCCGCGAGACAAGAGTTTATGCAAAGAGATTTGGAAAAATCCTGCCCACCTCTGAAACATTTACAACCACACACACCATTCAATCATGTCTCATTTGTGTGAATGCTATTGTCAGACACACTTCGTGTAGAGAGAATGAAACGATATTCACTCACAGTCAATTATACGTTGCGTTGTTATGATGGAATTACAAACACAGAATCAAAATTCAATGCGACAGACGAAAAGGTAAAAGCGAAAAGAGATCGAATATATGGACATAGGTGATATGACAGGAGTATGGAGATATTGTTCGGCTTCAAACTTTAAGTCAGAGACTTGTAGATCATCTAATTCGTGTTGCCATCAGGGAAAAGTAGTGTTTCTTCACAATGAAGAGGCCTATCCGCGAGAATTAAAAGATCTGTTGTTTGGTGAAAGTGAAATCCACATACGCGAGCGGCGGAGATGCAAAGTGGTTGGCGCGTAGTGCAGGCCGGGGGTTTGGCGAGAGAAGCAAGCAGGAGGGCAAAGCCCCCTAGTCAATAAATAAAATAAGATAAAAAAAGTGACAGCCTTCATAACGGCGCAGCATGCTGTGATTCCTGCCCTTAAGGGACTTCCTTGCTAAATAATCCCTCGACTCCGCTTCATCAGCGTAATAATCACGTTAGTTAATTAATATTTCATTTAATTTTGTAATTAAAAAAAAGAAATCTTCTTATCTCAGAAATGCACTTAGTATCCAACATGCCGTAGCTTGCATATGTGAGTAATTTCCTGTCTAAATAAGCAGGATCATAAAGTAAATGGCAACTTGGCTGGCATAAAAACCCACCAACAGAGCAGCCCGCAAGAAGCATAAGGGAACGATCCTGCGGATTTTAATATCATATCATTTACATAATATCCTCAGGTGAGTGGAGGAAAACTTTTACTTGATCAAATGCCAGTTGAATTTATCTCCTATCCTCCTTTCTAGACGCAAGCGTGATATGTCAGAAATGTCCACAGAGTCCCAAAAACCCGTCCCAGTCTGACAAGCTGAAAGGTAAATGTGAACATTGTGCATTATTTTGTGGTAAGTGATATGAATCCAAAATTGAAAGGCTGGCCAGCATTCCGACTCCCATGTCTCCGTGACAGGGGCGGCCTAGGTCTCAATACCGGCCCAGTGATGTGACGAGGTCGACCCACTCAGCCCACTATTCATTGCAGTCTTCTTAAAATTTGTGATGAGTATGCAGCTCTCTACTTGCTCTGAGCCTATGATATGAACTCTACTCGATAATCAAACTGCTCATTTACAACAGAATAAATGATAACCGAGGATATAATGAAAACCTCACATGATTGAAATGTTCCATTAACTTAACGATAAACTACAAATGTTCATTTCTAATATGAAAAATTCCAATCCTGTGCTTTATAACTTTATTTCATCATACTAATAATTCCAAATGCATAATACTAGGGTGTTGTACCGTGTTAGCCATTATGAATATAGAGAAAAGCCAAGCAAAATGGCCCCTTTTATTGGCTAACTAAAAAGATTACGATATGCAAGCTTTCGAGGCAACTCAGGCCCCTTCTTCAGGCGAGATGTAATACAGAAACTAGAGTACCCTATGTTTATATACACACTCTAGGACAAGAAACAACATTGGTACATCTTTAAATGAAAAATCTTAAATGTAAAAAATGAATAGATTCATTCAGGCTAAGATTAATTTAACAAGAGAGAGAAGAACAATGTATGGTCAAGATCTTTGGATAAGATAACTGTCCAACAAAGACCTTTGAAGTTTGTGATGAGTTTTTCAAAACAATATGGGTCTGTAGACAGGTTATCTATGTCAGTCTGAGAGATGCAAACAATCCTCATATCTGGCCATAAGACCCATGTCTCTATTCAAGCCATGTTGTAATGTATTCAATTTTAACATGAGTTTAACTTCCCATTCTTTTCTCTCTTGCTGAGTTCTGAAGTTGCCCATAAGCCCTGTGACTTTAAAATCCCTCTCACAGTGTCCATGGCTGTTGAAGTGGGCCGCTACAGGAACATCTGTGTCGCCATGCTTGATGTGGACCCTGTGTAAATTCATTCTCTGGCAGAGTGTTTGTCCAGTTTCTCCCACATAGAGTGCAGTGTCAGGACATTTCATGCAGAGAATTAGGTAGACCACATTAGATGATCTGCAGAAAAATGATCCCTTTATGTGATGTTCAAGTCGGCAGTGTGGTATAACTATACGGTCTGTATTGTAAATGTGGGCACACGTTTTACATCTTTTCTGTAGGCAGGGAGATGTGCCATTTTCTGTTGGTTCACTTAGGGAGCTTTGGACAATTAGTTGCTGAAGGTTTGGTGGTTGTCTGTATGCCAGGATGGGAGGTTCAGGAAATAGATTTTTCAGTGTTTGGTCATTGTTTAGAATTGGCAGAAGTTCTTTTATAACTTTTCAAAGTGTTTCAAGATGTGGGTTGTAGAAAAAAGGGATCATTTTCCTGCAGATCATCTCATGTTGTCTACCTAATTCTCTGCATGAAATGTCCTGACACTGCACTCTATGTGGGAGAAACTGGACAAACACTCCACCAGAGAATGACTTTCCACAGGTGCCACATCAAGCCTGGCAACACAGATGTTCCTGTAGCGGCCCACTTCAACAGCCATGGACACTGTGAGAGGGACTTTAAAGTCACAGGGCTTATGGGCAACTTCAGAACACAGCAAGAGAGAAAAGAATGGGAAGTGAAACTCATGTTAAAATTGAATACATTACAACATGGCTTGAATAGAGACAAGAGTTTTATGGCCAGGTATGAGGATTGTTTGCATCTCTCAGACTGACACAGATAACCTGTCTACAGACCCATATTGTTTTGAAAAACTCATCACAAACTTCAAAGGACGTTGTTGGACAGTTATCTTAGTCAAAGATCTTGACCATACATTGTTCTTCTCTCTCTTGTTAAATTAATCTTAGCCTGAATGAATCTATTCATTTTTTACATTTAAGATTTCTCACTTAAAGATGTACCAATGTTGTTTCTTGTCCTAGTGTGCATATAAACTTAGGGTACTCCAGTTTCTGTATTACATCTTGCCTGAAGAAGGGGCCTGAGTTGCCTCGAAAGCTTGCATATCGTAACCTTTTTAGTTAGCCAATAAAAGGAGTCATTTTGCTTGGCTTTTCTCTAAATGCATAATACTAATTATTAGAACTGAAGAATTTAAATACTATATGAAATAAAATAAATTGCAATAATATATATGCTAACCGAAATGTAGCAGTATCAAAACAGAAATCGGCCCACCAGGCATTGCCCATTATTATTATAATAATAATAAAATAACAACAAAACATAACATTCTCAGATATGTCACTTTCAACAGGCCACCAACCCCTCAGAAGTTATAGTAATAGCAACAAAAACAACGGTAAAACTAATAATAATAATAAAAATAACAACAACAAACCATAACATTTTCAGAGCACCATCAAGAGCTTACGTACGCACCATTAGGTACCAAGGCAAGAACTAAATTAGAAAAGAGCACAAACACATGACAGGGCATTAATGACAATACTGTTATTATTATTATTATTATTATTATTATTATTATTATTATTATTATTATTGTTGTTGTTGTTGTTAGTAACAAACCATAACCTTTTCAGACCTGCCACCATCAACACTCTATGCTAGCACCTTCAGGCACCAAGGCAAGAACCAAACATGGAATGTGCACCACCATATCAAAGGGCAATAATAATAATAATAATAATAATAATAATAATAATAATATGTTTAAAGACTAAATGCCTTATATTATATATTTCTACCTGTGTGGCTGTAATGATGATTTTATTTTCTGTTTTCTTTTATGTTTTAATGGTATACAAAGGACTGTGGACTACCGTTGACTAAAGATTGGACCTAATCTGTGACTGACCAATTGATTCACATAAATGAAAATGAATGATTAAAGACCCTCATATTTCTTCAAAGCGGAATAAACTGGCTGCTGTGGACTAGTGCCCTGCCTGAGGTTTGTTTCCTGTCTTGCGCCCTGTGTTGGCTGGGATTGGCTCCAGCAGACCTTTGTGACCCTGTGTTAGAATATAGCGGGTTGGATAATGGATGGATGGAATAAACTGGTAATACCGTCTCTAGCAGTCTAACAGTATTATATAATAAGCAACTGATCGATTGGTTCCTATAAAAATCCGGGGTACGGGACGCTCCGACTTCCTCTCGTTCATATAATCAGCTGGCACTGTGAAACTCTGTACTGTATCTATCCATCCATCCATCCATTATCCAACCCGCTATATCCTAACCACAGCGTCACGGGGGTCTGCTGGAGCCAATCCCAGCCAACACAGGGCGCTAGGCAGGAAACAAACTCTGGGCGTGGCGCCAGCCCACCGCAGACTCTGTATCTACAGTATGTAATGTGTAACTGATCGATTCGCATGTAAATGACGGGTTCAGATCTCTCTTAGTCCTTCACACCTATCTAATCAGGTAATGACGTCTCCAGCAGCCTTCTAATTAAGAGCTGCCCTCGATCCTTCATAGTCCCAGGCAGATTACCCGCGGCTTTCAGGCCGGATAAAACCACACAGACTGCAGAGGGAGGGGGAGGAGGAGAAGGAGGAGGTGTGTCCAACGCCGAGGCGCTCAAGCTGTGCTCAGTCTTTACGGCAGAGCCGACGCCGTCTGTTCTACGCAGACCTGTTCATTTTAAAAACAACGAGTCCGCAGCTGATTGGCTGCAGCAGATCAGAGTTCCGCCTTCGCCACACGCGCTCTTTTTTTGCCGCGATCGCAGATTTTCAAAGCTGGTGGATACTGGAGTTGCCACACCGTCCTGGCACGACAGCCCTGGCCCAGGATCGGGCACGGATCGATTACGCACACCTTTTTCCTGTTTATGTATCCCATGCCCCGTAGACCACGAATCGTACTTACAATTTTAACATCCATTCTCCTTCCAAAATGAGCGTCCAGTTTGCATCGCTGACATGTTTGACCTGGCTAGCAGACAGCGAGCTGGCGCCTACCCCGCCGATGAAGACGAATCCTATCAGAAGCTGATGAAACAGTAAAGCCGCAGCTGAGACGGTTACACTTTGCTGCCACTTTCTCCCCGCCATGATGCTACAGTAGAAAAAGTGCCAGCAAACCAGGAAGTAGAGCTGGCAGCTCTTTAAGGTGGAGCGAGGCGGACGAGACGTTAAACGCAGAGGGGGCTTTCGCGGAGGGGCGCAGACAAGCGGTTCCTTGTGAAATTCATTATCAAATTTCCCTGAAAATAGCATAAAAGCATGGAGATTTTAAACAGGAGGCAATAGATGGTCAGTTATCACAAGACCTCCTTAAGAGCACTATACGCTTTAGCAGTACTCTCGTCTTGGAATAAGATCACACGCGAAGGTGTGAACAGAAACCAAAATACCACACTTTTAATATTCTGTGAGTATATATATATATATATATATATATATTATTTTAGACTTACAGATGTGTTTCCCCATTCTTATCTCTATTACTATTATCATCATCATTATAAAAAGATGAAAAAATTAGCATTTCAATTGGGTTTAGTTTATTATTAGTTTATATGCTGCAAACATTCTAAGAGAGGATTAAGTTAAACAAAAGATGTAAAACATAAACGCAATGCTAGAAATGGGCTATAACTCAATGGCACCTCTTCCAATATTTCAACACAGAGTATGCATGCCAAAGGGTACCTGCACCCTCTTGAGAAACCCCTGTCCCCCATATGGTCTTCTATTGATTGTCAAAGGATCTCAATGATCAAATTTCAGCATACGGCACCCCTTTCTTGTATACCTGCAACCTTTTTGCGGACACAGCAAAACCCCCGCTTTTGTCATCTGTCACACATTGAGACAGCTTAAGGGCTTTGGTAGTGGTAATTACCTGCCGGACCAGGAGATGGCGCTGTATACCACTGCCGTCTCTTCTCCTCCCTCTGCAGATCAGAAGATTGACAGCCACACCATCACTGATGTCACTTCCATTTCCTCATTAAATTATTTGTATAGTATGAGGGGAACAGCGTGAATGGGAAAGGTGACCGGACAGTTCCTCGGTTTTGCTGATGTTCAGTTGGTGACAGTTCTCAAAGTTCTCCACCTGTTCTTCTCTCTTCTGTCATATCCCTTTAATTAATACACTCCACAAGTGCAGAATCATCTGATGATTTCGGCAAGTGACTTGACCTAGTATTAGATTTATAGTCTGAGGTGTAGAACATGAACAGGAAATGTGACAAGGTAGTTCTTTGGTTTTGCTGTTACTGAGCTGCAAACACCTGACTCCTCTTGTCTGTCTCATCCCCCTTGACATCTCATTGGTGCAGAATCGTCAAACGAATTTCTGCAAGTGTCCTGACCAGGTATTATATGTATAGTCTAAGGTGTACACAGTGAACAGGAAAGTTGGCCGGACAGTTCCTGGGTTTTGCTGATGTTCAGTTGGTGACAGTTCTCAAAGTTCTCCCCTTGACTCCTCTCCTGTGCCTCATCCCCCTTATCCATACACCCCATAAGTGCAGAATCATCGGAGAATTTCTGCAAGTGACCTGACCTGCTGTTATGTTTGTAGTTCCGAGGTGCACAGAGTGACCAGGAAAGGTGACAGGCCTGTTCGTCGTGGTGCTCCAGTGTTGCTCACACAGTCCTCATCAGAGACACAGAGCCCTTGTACCAAACGACTGTGAGATTAAAACCGGAGCAACTGGACATGAGGAGAACACGCAAACCCCAAACAAACATCAAACAGGCGTGGGGTTTAAGCTCTGGACGCGGGGTCTGTGAGGCAGTAGTGCTAACGTCTGTGCCACCCATTTCATGCCAAGATCAAATACAAATCCTTAACTTGTTTGATTTTATTCATGACAGATTTACACCCCACAAGCAGGATTTCACATTTGTCACACTTGGGTTTTAAGAAGTTCTGCTCGCCTCCATAATTTAAATTTCATTAAGCAGGTTTGAAGACATAAAAAGAGTAAACTGGTGGTGGATTTGATGCTCATAATCTGTCGGAGTGCCATCGGCATGCAAGTGATAATTAAAGAATCTCCACAAATGGCAGCGTATAAATAATAAACAGCGGTGGGCCGCGCGCAGAGCCGCAGGGAGCGCCAAGAGTGGTAGAAGGGAGATCAGATACACAGCCCGGCACGGCGACGAGGCGCTTTCAGACCGTTAAGTACAAGTTGAACCAACTGTGCCAACTCCCCGATTAGACAATCTGTACAAAGAACATCATGCCTGACAGTGTCAAAAGCTGTGCTGAAATCAAGGAACAATAATAAAGATTTAAGACCCTTGAGAGAGACGTCAGCAAATCCGTTAAAACCTCAGCAATAGCAAATCAAACAGCGTCTCGACCGACAGCCCTCCAGAGATGAGGATCAACGACGTCTTCCCAGTGTCTCGCTAGACTGGAAATTGCAGGGATAGAAATGCAACTGAGCTCAGCTTCTTGAAGCAGATGGGGGGGGGGCGGGCGTTTCTACCGCCTAAAACGTGAAGTGGGCACAAGGCCGAGGGTTAGTGAAGTCGTCATGATGGCAGCCATACAGGAAGACCGTAGGGGGTCTGAGCAGAATGGGACGAGGGTTCAGCTGAATTTACTCAAAGCAAAAGATAACAGTCTGTGCTCGGGTCCGGCAGGAGTCGCAGAGTCCATAATCTAGCAGACTCGACAAGGCGGGATGAGCTGAAAGAAATGGGAAAAAGCGCCTGCCTCAGAGTCGTCATTAGCAGGTGACAAAGGGACACTTGAAACCGAAGAAAGGAGCAAAGTGTTACAGTAGGAGGGCAGATCCGTTAGGTGACCTAGGGTGCCATCACCCGTGGTGTGCAGACAACAAGAGACACCATTTATGAACTTTCTGAAATCCACACCCCCCCCGCCACCCATCTGCGCTATACTTACCAAGGGGCACCATTTTGGGAGCTCAAGGGGCACACAACGTCCGGTATACAGTAGGACTACTCTAAATGGGCTTTCGGCTGGCACTGTAGGAGGGAGGCACAGTGGCACAGGGGTTAGCGTTACTTCAGTACATATCTAGTACTGCGTGGATTCTTCAAGTTCATTACCTATAAAAGTAATAATAATAATAATAATATTTATTTACATTTATATAGCTCTTCTCTCGCTACTCAAAGTACCGTACACCAGCGTTTCTCAGCCTTAGAGTATTTGCGACCCAAGTTTTCATAATAGTTTTAATTGTGCCCCCTAACGTTTTTTTTAAAGGAGCCCACTAATACCAATTTGTTCTTTTTTAATTAATGATATATCATAGATGCATATTTTATTATACCTACTTAACTTTTATCGACATTTATCTAACTCTATATTTATTTTTCTAGTATCAAAATGTAGTTTAAGTTAATTTTATTTAGTTTCAATAGATGTATTTTTCATATTTTCGATTCTTGTTTTCTTTTTTTCACATCTTCGCGCCCCCCTTTTTGTTACTTCGCGCCCCCCTTTTTGTTACTTCCCCACAGGTTGAGAACCACTGCTTCACACAGTGAGTAGGGAGCCACTTCAACCGCCAACACGTGTTGCATCTGCCTGGATGATGCGAACAGCAGTCATTTTTGCACCAGTATCTTCACCACACATGAGCCGTTAGGTGGTGAAGTGGTGAGAGAGAGACAACCAATTAGAGAGAGGAGATAATTAGGGGGCCAGAATGATCAGGCCATGGTGGGCAATTTAGCCAGGACATCGGGATACACCCTGCTCTTTATACAGGATACCCAAGGATCTTTCATAATCACAGAGAGGTAGGACCTCAGTTTTACATCTTACCTTGGAGGACGGTGCCATTTTGACAGCATAGTGTCCCCTATCACTGCACCGGGGCATTGGGATCAACATTCAGACCTTCACAGTCAGAGACATTGCAGGTCAAAAACCAGACAGTAATGCAGCAGGTCAGAACTCTATCGATGAATCCCCTGTAAAAGGTGGTGAAAATGGGGGACGTCATCAACCTTCGTCCCAGTCGGTCCCAAATGACTAGTCAATTGTCTGCCTCAGCAGGTGGCTGGTGGTGCAACACCTGATTGTGTTCCTAGAAAGCAAATGACTTTGGAATTAACTGCCATTTTTGTTTTTCTTTTCCCTGATGTCAGGCACTTTTAGCTTAAACCATTATGAGCACTGAAATAATATTCTTTTTGGATGATTTTTACTCTATTATATTTATAATTGGTTACATAAGTTAAAGAACAGGGTAAACAATGCAGAGGCAATGTGACTTCTAGCATATCTTTCGCTATTAGGCAGCATGTTATAGCGCATAAACATGGCCTCAGTTAATTGATTAGATTTGAAGCTTGAAAAGAAATGCATTTTGTCTGTAAATTAAATAGCGGCTTTAACATATTCAGCATAAGAGTTTCGCTGGCCACGAGTGATCTGTAGCCCGCTTCAGGGGTTCTGCTCATTTCTTCCTGTGACAGTTTAAATAATCTCCTTACGAACTGAAATCTTCTGGGTCAGAAAATATGAAATGTGGGTGATAGTTTTTATTGTTCTACAATATGCTTGTATGACAACTGAGAGCTGGTATGAAAAAAGAAGATGATAAATCATTATTTAAGACTAATTTATTTTATGTAGTGCTTGTCCAAAATTCAAATGGAGAAATGTAGAGCGATTGATAGGGAGCGCTGTTCAAGCAAATAATACAAACTGTTCAAAACATGCTGAACACCAGACATGCTGCGTAGTTTTGATTTGGCATCAGGTTACTCAAAGTTAGGATAGATAGATAGATAGATAGATAGATAGATAGATAGATAGATAGAT
>JANRMT010061414.1:5870562-5891353 GCA_026402145.1 Polypterus bichir lapradei | reverse complement strand
CATATTATCTATCTATCTATCTATCTATTATATAGTGCCTCTCATATAATCTATCTATCTATTATATAGTGCCTCTCATATAATCTATCTATCTATCTATCTATCTATATATCTATCTCACTGTGAATCATGACAGTGTTAGGCTCAGTGTTTCAGTCAGATATCCAAGGCACTATATAATGATAAATGGGACCAAAATGGGCTCAGACACAGGAAGCACAGAGTGATGGTGCGAGGAGCCTTTTGAGGATGAGTGGCCATACTGGTAGAACTGAGCGGAAGACTAAAAACAACACTCCTACAATTAAAATTTACAAATCGATTTTTGGTCAAATAAAAAGTTGTTAAATAATAAAACAAAAAAAATGAATGAGGTTTCATCTTTTGATAAAATTTTTTCGCTTTTCATTTTGCATTCTCTCACAAACGAATGCCCCCTTTATGTGCGTGGCACCTTTTGAAGCAATTCAAAGGCAGCCGTAAAACCATAAGCGGCAAAGTGGGAAATGAACTGCCGTGCATACATTTCAAATGAATACAGATTACGTTCTGTCCTAATTCATCAAACAGAAAAACAAAGCGAAAAGGCATTGCCTTACCCTGTTAATGGATAGGCTGCCGTGATAAACAGCAGAGACGGCCCCGTGGCTTTCCCATTTCGACTCGCCCTGGACAAAGTCGATATATGGAATGATCTCCATCCATTTATAATTCGAGCCTCCGCACAGAGAAGCTGCAATGTCTTTATGGAATACAGATGGGGGTCATCTTGTGTAAATAGAGGCTGACAGCCAATTCAAACTGTTTATGTTGCAAACCAATTAAAGTTCACGCTGCATGGACCAGACGGCATGGCTGTGCAGACATGAGGCCAGCATTTGCATCTCAGATCCTCCCTGCGTGGAGTTTGCACGTTCGCCCCGTGTCTGTGTTGGTTTCCTCCAGGGTCTCCAGTTTGCACCCACAGTCCAAAGACGTGCAGAGTAGGTGGGTTGACGATGTTAAATTGTCCCGCGTGTGTGGTTGGTGTGTGTGTATTTGCCCTGTGGTGCCCTGTCCAGGGTTTGTTCCTGCCTTGTGGCTTATGCTGGCTGAGATAGGCTCCAGCACCCCACCGCAATCCTTATCCGGATTAAGCCGGTTAGAAAATGACATGAATGCCAGGACCACCTGGAATGTACATATGAGGAGGACACATAAGGAGTCAGGCGTGCTTAGATTTTATGCCTAAAAAGTTTGTTGTAAATTTAAGATGCTCAGCCGTGTTGTTTAGCGTGGGCTATGCTGCGTATCAGCTGGTGTACACGATAATTCAAAATAACTAAAAAGTACAGAATCAAGTCTGACTTGGCTTTTTCTGGGGCAAATTTGATGACCCCAAATGGTAATACTTTCCCCCATGCTTTCACGTCTAAACAGAAGTCCCAAGCTCTAAAGATTTCCAAAAAGTTCCAAAATCACTTTCAAAAATGCCCACTAGAGGGGGTTATACCACCAAAACACCATCTCCTTAAAAGGGCAACACAGAAGCAAGAAATTTATCCATTCATCCACCCCGCTATATCCTAACTACAGGGTCACGGGGGTCAGCTGGAACCAATCCCAGCCAACACAGGGCGCAAGGCAGGAAACAAACCCCGGGCAGGGAGCCAGTCTTTGGACTGTGGGAGGAGACCGGAGTACCTGGAGGAAACCCACACAGACACGGAGAGAACATGCAAACTCCACGCAGGGAGGAACCGGGAAGCGAATGCCGGTCTCCTTACTGCAGGGCAGCAGCGCTACCACTGCGCCACCGTGCCGCCCGCAAGAGATTTATTTCTACAAAAATGCTTGTAATATGAATGAAGCTTGTAAGAGTTGAATTTGAACCCTGGTCCAATGTGCACCTAGCATGTGTATGAGTCTCATAGCCTTCGCGCTTAGGCTTAATGCTCTGATTTTATTATTCAATATGATTAATGCATTTTTTATTATTTTATATAACCCTTAAGAGAAAATGTTATATTTTATGGTATAATCATTTTTCTGTACTTTGCTTAGTACTAAGTTTCCTGTTGATGTACCCAAGTCAAGTTAAGTCAAGTTGGAGAGCCTGCACTGGTACAGCGCATTGCCACACCCACCACACGATGAAACAACTTGGGATCCCGGTTGGCAACCCCTCAGGCAGACACGCGGTCCAGTCCTACCCTCCAGAAATGACCCTCTATCTGCCACAGCCAGGTGTTATGTGGGCGACCCCTTGGCCTGGTCCAGCCACTCGGGTCCCCAACAATGAGGATCTTACGAGCTGGACTACCCTCTGGGAAATGCGCCACATGGCCATAGTGCCGTAACTGACGCTCCCTCACAATGCAGGTCATGTGCCTCATTCGAGACTCCATGAGCAACACAAAGTCAAACCAACGGTACCCAAGGATTTTCCGGAGAGACACAGTACCAAAGGAGTCGAGTCTTCGTCTCAGGTCACTGGATAGCGTCCATGTCTCACAACCATATTGCAAGACAGGAAGCACCAGGACTCTACAGACTTGGACCTTCGTCCTTTTGCAGATATCAGGAGCTCCACACACCCCTTCCAGTGACCTCATGACCGCCCCATGCTCTCCCAATCTGTCTACTGACTTCATAGGAAGAGTCACCAGAGACATGAATGTCACCGCCGAGGTAAGTAAACCTCTCAATGACGAGGTCGACACTCTCTCCACAGACAGACACACTGCTGATGGCCGTGCCCAAGAGCTCATTAAAGGCCTTGCTCTCAGTTTTTATCAGGACCCTCACAAGTCGAGACACTCAGACCCCTCACTCAGTCTCTTGAGCGCCCCTATCAGAGCCTCCATTGACTTGGCAAAGATCACAGCATCGTCAGCAAAGTCAAGATCCGTGAATCTTTCTTCACCAACAGATGCCCCTCATGACCTTGCTTAACGCCCAGTCCATGCAAGCATTGAACAGAGCAGGAGCAGAACACACCGCAGACGAACCCCAGAATCAACTGGGAGAAACGCAGAGGTCCTGCCTCCACTCTGCACAGCACTCACAGTACCAGTGTACAGACTGGCCATGATATCCAACCACCTTGAGGGGATCCCACAAACCCTCAGGATGTCCCACAGGGCACCTCGATCAACTGAGTCAAACGCTTTACGAAAATCGACAAAGGCTGCAAAGAAATTCTGCTGAGATTCACGTTTGCGCTCCATGAGAACCCTCAGTGCCAGGATGCGGTCGATGGTGGACTTCTTATGCGTAAAACCAGACTGTTCCGGTCGCTGGTCGGTGAGCAAGTGGATCACGGATCCTATTGAGGATGACCCTAGCAAGGACCTAGCTGGATTATAAATTTGACCATTGTTCTTGAATACATAAGAAAACAGGATGGACATGTAGAAACTCAGAAGTCTCTTAAAATAAAAATAAAAATAAAAATAATGCACTTAAAAGGTCACGTGCACCCTAAGCTAACAGGACTATCAATCAACCTATTGGATGCGGTTAAATTGTGGTCATCTAAGGTATCAACGTTTGTCATGTCCCATTAGCAACTGGGTGTAACCAATCATGTTAAAGGTTTTCTTATTATGTAACGAATTCCTTGGGAATCATGGCAGGTTGCACCATCTCCCCTCTAGCCTACGTCAGCGTTTCTCAACCTTTAAGTATTTGCGACCCGAGTTTTCATAACAGTTTTAAGCGCGCCCCCCCTAACATTTTTTGAAATGTAGATGCATATTTTATTATACCTACTTAACTTTCATCGACATTTATCTAACTCTATATTTATTGTTCTAGTATCAGAATGTAGTTTAAGTTAATTTGTTTTGGTTTCAACAGATGTTTTTTTCATATTTTTGATCCTTGTTTTCTTTTTTTTACATCTTCGTGCCCCCCTTTTTGTTAATTCGCGCCCCGCTAGGGGGGCCCGCCCCACAGGTTGAGAACCACTGGCCTACGGAGGTGATCTATAGAGCATCTCAATGGGTGGTTGGAGGACAACACGTAAGACCTGGTCTGAGGATGCCACCGATCAGGGCATTTATGGATGATCTTACAACACTTACCACGACCAAGGCTTGCACTCAGAGACTGCTCAGAAAGCTCCAAGATAACATCGAGATGGCCCAGATGAAGATCAAACCAAGCAAGTCTAGAAGCATTTCCATCATTAAGGGGAAACTGCGGTCATAGTGTTTAAGGCTTTGGATTTCAAACCCTTAGGCCGTAAGTTAAAATCCCACTACTGACACCACTGTGTGACCGTGAGCAAGTCACTTGACCTGCCTGGGCTCCAATTAGAAAACCAAAAAGAAATGGAACCAAGTGTATCATAAATGTTTTAAGTCACCTTGGAAAAAGGCGTCAGCCATATAAGTAAATGTGAGGTCAAAAAAAAAAGAAAACAAAGCAGTAAGGTTCAGAAATTACATCAATGCATACATTAAAGAAACACAATGAATACCCACCAGTTCCCTAGAATGTTCAAAGGAACTGTGGGAGACACAACTGCCCTCCACCCTATAAACCCAGTAGGGTCTCCCACAATTCCTGGTGGGTTAACTGTGAATTTGCTTTGGTGTTGGTGAGTATCTGTCCCTTTTTTCTGTGCTTTTTTGTGAGTTTATGGATTTTCGACCTGTTTGCTCGTTTTTGTCCTTGCCTTGGATTTCTGTTTCAGGATCTTGTTCACCTTGGATCTCCCTTGCTGGCAACTTCTTTTTGCCTAGTATGCTTTTTTTTAATTAAACCTTTTTATTTTATAAAGGTCATGTGCTTGCCCTTATTACTAGCTGGGGTTTTGATGGTGAAATCCCCCTTCTAGTGGGCATTATTGGAAGTGTTTGGGATTACATGATTTGGAAGTCTTTAGTGTCTGGGGCTCCCAGTCCATGACATTGTAATTCCAACAGATGGTGCTTCACAAACTTTAAAACTGCATTTATGAATCACCACACCAAATGGAATATAACAGAGATATATGCATTAAAGTTTTCATTCTAATAGATGAAGCATTACAAACAGAATGCCTTTTTCACAGCAAGATGATTTTATTATGAAGTACTTTAATCAGTTTTTACTGTTTTTAAATGTGCTAAAAAATAAAAGTGACTCGATTTGACTAAAAATTCGCAATGAGCAAATGTAGCAATTCAGAGTATTGCAGTGTTTCTCAACCTTTAAGTATTTGCGACCCGAGTTTTCATAACAGTTTTAATCGTGCCCCCTTAACAATTTTTTGAAACCCTAATAAAATTTATTCCTATATTTTTTGCTATTAATTTGTTTTGGTTTCAATAGGTGTATTTTTTTATATTTTCGATTCTTGTTTTCTTTTTTTCATATCTTCGTGCCCCCTTTTTTGTTACTTCGCGCCCCCCTAGGGGGGTGCACCCCACAAGTTGAGAACTGCCAGAGTATTGAATATCCACAAAGGACTCTTGTCAAAATCTTGTAGTCTGTAGTAAATAGACTAATGGGACATCACCTTCATTTTTATACAGCAGAGTTATTACACTTTTGTTCATAATTAAAGACTCCCTACTCTTTATAGAGCCTTTTGAGCATCGTCAAGATGTTCTCCTTATCTGCACTAAATGTTTGGTAAAAATGTAGCAGGGATGCCGTATAATTCCCAGGTCTCAAGTTACTTGTGAAGTTGTCCTACCTCTGGCACCATTTGATTAGATTAAGCAGGTTTGGGAATGTTACATTATGTTGTGCCATGTTATAATCACTGAGTGAGTGCATTCCATCTTTCTCTTTCAAGCGTGCGTCTGTTTGTGAAAAGCAAAGACTCTCATCGCAAATGTTATTTACAGAGGCCGCACAATATAAGCTTGCGGAGGAATCCATTACCGCATCCTGGATATCTACAGCAGTGTCTTGGTCTCCTGAGTTATTTAAAAATGACCACACTAGAGCATGTTTGCCCTTGACCTTCGAAAAGAAGAACTGAGTGCATTACTCATACCGTGTCAAGTACTGTTTACTTCTTTCCTTTTAAAGCTGGGGTCTTCGTGGATGCTAGTTATTTAAATTTTGATGTTCTTCTGTGAGTTATTTAGATAGAAACACTGGGAAAGGAGATCTGGTGGGGGGAATATAGATGATTCTTTCTTGTCCTTATTATAATAAAACCTCGATTTGTTTGGGGGGGGGGGGTCTTTTTTGCCCACCAATCTGTGATTATACGAAAGAATCTTTTTGAGGTTATGAACTCTTAATATGTTTTTGTATTTGTACTTTTGTTGCTGAGTGTTTTCAGATATTGTATTGTTCCTCTAGCAATACCATTTTGTTTCTTGTGGTGGCACAGTTGCTAATTTTTCCGAATGGATGTATTGTTGACATGTGACATGTTATGTGATGCAGAAGTCACGTAACATACACTATCAGGCCAAGAATTTGTAGATACCTGACCATCACACCCATATGAAGTTGTTGGACATCACATTCCAAAACCATGGCCTTTAATATGGAGGTGACCCCCCACTCCCCCATAACCACCTTCACTCTTCTTTCCTCAAGAATATTGGAGTCTGCCTATGGGAATTTGTGACATTTCTGCCAAAAGAGCTTTTTTGAGGTCCGGCAAGGATGTTGGATGAGAAGACTTGTCTCGCAATAGATGTTCCAATTCACCGATGTTATGGAAAAATAACGCTTCCCTATCTTCAAAGAAGGTATTCAAAGAGCCAAGGTGAGACTGCAGAATATTTCTTTATTTGTACTTTATATGCACAATCAATTAAACAATTTATCTGCTTTATACTTATACCTTATCTAATATATCATCACGTTATCTGAATCTTAATATGCAGAACTTTATTACCTTATCTAATCAACTAAAGCCACCAGTAATTTCTCGCCGATTCTCCCGTTATTCTGAGCACCTCTTTGTTAAGAGTGGTGTTTTGCAGATTGCCCTGTTGATCTTCATAGGAAGTGTTTATGGGCTGTCCAATCGATTTATCCCCACTTTCGGGAGGGGGGCTTATTACTCATTTACTTCATTCTAACCTTGGTAAATTACGTTGGTAACTTCTCTAAGATGAGGCAAAGATCTCGGGCACTTTCAGCTTTAAGTTACATTTATATATAATAGCACTTGCAGCTGATTGGAGAAGCACTACTAGAGTAGAGATTTTACACACTCACTTGTGGCAAAGGCGGCACGGTGGCGCAATGGTAGCAGTGCTGCCTCGCAGTAAGGAGACCTGGGTTCGTTTCCCGGGTCCTCCCTGTGTGGAGTTTGTATGTTCTCCCCATGTCTGAATGGGTTTCCTCCTAAAGACATGCAGGTTAAGTGCATTGGCAATTCTAAATTGTGCTTGGTGTGTGTGTGTTTGTGCCCTGCGGTAGGCTGGCACCTTACCTGGGGTTTGTTCCTTCCATGCTCTCTGTGTTGGCTGGGATTGGCTCCAGGTGACCCTGTGTTAGGATATAGTGGATTGGACGATGACTGACTGACTTGTGGCAAAGGTGACATTCTATGGCAGTGCCACAGAGTTCTTCATTATGGCCCTTTCTACTGCCAACAGAAACAGAATGGCTATGTGCTGGATTTTAAGCAGCTGCTATCAAAGAGTGTGACTGAAACATCTGAAAACAATCATTTGGAGGGGACTCCACATACGTTTGGCCACAAAGTGTATAAATGTGAGATTATCCCGTTTAATGTTTACAATGACTTCAAATACTAACTTGCTATTTTTGACCCAAGTCTGGCTCCTCTTTTTTGGGGCTCTGGATATCAAATTTTCCATCCCCAAAACCCTTTTTAAATCAATTGACCATCTTTACACGTAGAACTGATAACTATAGGTTTTAAATCAGGTGACAGTTATGGGATGCGAACAAACAAACAACCTTAAATAAAGTGGAAAGACAAAAGTGACCTGAAGGACATGGCAAGGTACAATTTTTTTCTTTTTATAAGCGGTTTAATTTATCAATTCATTTTTTCTACTGTTCAAATATTGGAGGAAATACAGGGGGAAAAATAATAAACTTTCACCCTGATAAGCTGGAATTTGGGGAGCTCTTACTGCTGTGAAACACAAAACTGCATCAATGTCCACATTTATCAAGTGCCTTGAAATATCAAAATGGTCCTAACTGGTTCAAAAATGTCAGAGTGTTGCACACTTGGTCCTCCTCTTAGGAATAACAAGTAAAAGGATTTTTTTCAGTCAGTCAGTCAGTATAAAGTATTTCTACTTTTGCAGCCAAGAAAAACAATATACATGTGGCTGCTCCAAATCATTTTGATGTCTTGGACTCTTTATTGTCACAATATATCCATCCATTACCCAACCCGTTATATCCTAACACAAGGTCACGGGGGTCTGCTGGAGCCAATCGCAGCCAGCACAGGGCGCAAGGCAGGAAACAAATCCCGGGCAGGGCGCCAGCCCACCGCAGGGATTTTTATCAGTTTTCCTAAATTAGGTTAACTACTCCTAACTTCACCAGGATTGTAGGAGAATCGATGACGGGATAGGATTGATGGGCAAAAATGACACACGTGTCCGTTTAAGATAAAATCTGCGGCACAGTAAAGTGGGGTCTGAAGACTTTCCGAATTCACTGTACGTCTAAGGGTTTAGATAAATTGGATATCTGTCGGCTGCATGGGAGGGATGATTATAAAGGTTGTTTTATTTGTAACAAATCACCAAATCAGAGTTCATTCAACTGGCAGTGTTAAGGCAATAAAGTAAAATAAAGGTGTAGAATGAAAGGCTGTGGAGCACTTTAACTTGTTATTCAATTTCAGGTTCAGGCTCCAGGTTTATTGTTATGTCTACCATGTAATGAAATTCTCACTTGCATGTCTCCTACAGACTAATGACAGTGGTACAATGCCAACAGCAGACAAAGAATACAAACACAGACATTAAACACAACATCAGATGATAGATGGTGGTGTCAGCAGATTTAATGATGGACTTGGAGCTGTGTCTGGCCACAGAGTCACAGCATGGCGCTCAGCCCACTACCCTGAGGGGGCTTGTATGATGAATCAGTGCGGAGGATGTCAGGTTGCCACAGTGCACTGGGCTTTGCCAGTTACAAAGACTAAAATCCAGTTGAAGAACAAAGGCTTGTATTTTGGCCAAGGTCTTTTATTTTTACCCGCGGCACATATTTAGATTCTCTGTTATTGTTGTTTGGTTAATTTTCAAATATTGTTTTTACAGTTTTTATGTTATTTCTGTTGGTTTTGCTTATTTTTTGTTATAATTACTTTGTCACTTTAAATATGCCTCCATTCCTTTAGTTCTTTGGGAGGCACCTAAGGAGGCGGGGCCACCCTGACATCACTGCTGCTGGGACCGCCCTCTGGCTGTAAAGTCAAAGAAAGAACCGTAGCATTACATGGACTTGGAAGGAACTGGAAAAGAAACAAGTTAGGAAATGTCTTTACACTCCATTAAACAGGCTGTTGTTGCGGTGGCACCCCACGTCCTTGTGCTGGTGAATTGTTTTCGTTTATTATCATAGATAGATGGCGTAGTTGGCAAGATTAGAAAGATAGATAGATAGATAGATAGATAGATAGATGGTGTAGTTGACAAGATTAGATAGATAGAATGATAGATAGATAGATAGATAGATGGTGTAGTTGGCAAGATTAGGTAGATAGATAGATAGATAGATAGATAGATAGATAGATAGATAGATAGATAGATAGATGGTGTAGTTGGCAAGATTAGGTAGATAGATAGATAGATAGATAGATAGATAGATAGATAGATAGATAGATAGATAGATAGATAGATAGATAGATAGATGGTGTAGATGGCAAGATTAGGTAGATAGATAGATAGATAGATAATTTCATTTTTAAAACAACCTTTATTGTGAACATAAAAAACATCAATATAACAATATACACAATCAAATGACAAAAAAAACAAATTTCAGAATAAACAAAAGAGCCATACATCAGACCCCCACTACTCCCCCTTTACACTCCTCCTACTCCGCACATTAATGAGAAAATCAAATGTTAATTCATTATATCACAAAGACCACCATTACTCCCCCTTTGCACTCCTCCCACTCTGCACATTAATAGATAAATTATTTTAAAATTAAAAATTAACTTGCAATGACAAAAAACATGAACACAGCAGTAGTATGCAGTTAATAAATATGTTGCATTACTCCACTACTATTGCCCCGTACACGCCTCCTACTCCACACATAAAGTTACAGAATTTCCATAATAAATAAGTAATTCATAATTTGTTCATTAAACCACTATTCCCTTATACATGCCTCCTGATCCACAAATAAATATAAATAATTGTCCATAATAAGTACACATTTCATAATCAGTTTACTCCACCATCACTCCCCCTGTACTCGTCTCCTACTCCATACATCGCTCTCCATTATGCACACAGCATTGTATTCCCCAGTAGTTTCCTATTCTGCGCTTTCAACCATCAGGTATTTAAATATTTTAAAGGACATTTAAAGAAGTCGCCACCCAGTCGCCAGCTTGCCCCTCTCAACAGAACACAAAGCCCCCCCAAGCCCCCATAAATCACAGAAGGTCTGTACGTCTCCAATGATTTGATGGTAAGTGAACTCCAACTTCAATCGGCACTTCACCAGCACTTTAAACATCAGGAGCACATCGGTGGTCTTTGAGTTTTTCTCTTTGTTCCTCCTGGTTTGGAGGATTGACAGTTTTGCTTGGCCCAGAAGATAATTTCCCAGCACACACTTGTTTCTCTGTCTCTGAGTATACTTAACACCAAAAATAAAGCAAACAGTTGACAATGACAGTCCTTTTCTATCCAAAAGTGTCTTGAGAAATGTAAAAAATGGTTTGAGCCTTTTGCTGTTAACAAAAAGAGGAAAGACAGTCTCTCACTGTTGACAAAACGGACAACAGTCTGATGTTCCCGGTGAAATAACCGATAAAAAGGAGTTGGTGTCGAGAGCCCCATGAAGAATCCTCCATTGCAGGTCGCCAATTCTTTTTTGCAGTGGTTGTTTGTAAAAAGTTCTCCACGCTGGAGTTTCATTCACTCCAACATGCAGTTTTTGTCTCCACCGTGTGTCTTGCAAGTCTGTAAGAAATTTGTAAAAGGTCACCTTAACACACACCTGGTAGAGCTCATTTTTTCCCATCGTGTCAAACTACTTGTCTATTAAGTTGCCAAATATCAGAATGGAGCCTGGACGGTCAGTGCAGTCTGTGACGTTGGGCTTGACTTGAATGACGAGCTCTGTGACATCTGAGTCGAAGATTGGATTGTCTGGAGAGATGCTCTGACACAGTGACCCTGCGCCTAAGTTGACCAAGGCCTCCTTAAACTGGCACAGAAAGTGGTGTACGAGCCATTCAGACCTCACGCCCAGGACCGATGTGAGGTGTGCTGCGGTGTGCCATGTGCCAGTGTGGTTATTCAAAAGATGGCCAATCTTCGTGATTCCACTTTTAATAAGGATTGAGGTGAAGTGACAAGAGAAGAGCAGAGGAGATTTCAGCACATTATTCCAAATCAGAGGTTCCTCCAAAAAACAATGAAGATTGCCAAAAACAAAATGAGATCTCATAAATTTACTATGCCAAGTAAGCAACATGGACTGATAAACTTTTGGCAAAAACGATAAAGTTAGTTTAGAAACGTCTAAGAGGAGTAGCTGTTTGTCAAATTTTAACTCGTTCACTTTGTGTAAAAGTACAAACGCCAGGTCTCTCCAAGGCAGGCCATCTGGACCATAGAACAGCCTCTGCAGCGTCTGGAGCCTGAAGGCTTCGATTTTACTCCTGATGTCAATCAGGCCCTGCCCTCCTTCTGCCACTGGTAGGTGCAGCACACCTCTCTGGACCCAGTGCAGACTGTCCCAAAAAAAGTCAAGGATGATCGTCTGTACGGATTTGATCAGAGCTACTGGTGGATCAGCACACTTGAGCTTGTGCCAAAACATGGAGGCAATCAAGTTATTCAGAATTAACACCCTGCCATAGATAGATAGATTATCATAGATAGATGGCGTAGTTGGCAAGATTAGATAGATAGATAGATAGATGGCGTAGTTGGCAAGATTAGATAGATAGATAGATAGATAGATAGATAGATAGATATATAGATAGATAGATAGATAGATAGGAAAGGCACTCTATAATAGATAGATAGATAGATAGATAGATAGATAGATAGATAGATAGATAGATAGATAGATAGATGGCGTAGTTGGCAAGATTAGATAGATAGATAGATAGATAGATAGATAGATAGATAGATAGATAGATAGATAGATAGATAGATAGATAGATGGTGTAGTTGGCAAGATTAGATAGATAGATAGATAGATAGATAGATAGATAGATAGATAGATAGATAGATAGATAGATAGATAGATAGATAGATAGATAGATAGATAGATAGATAGATAGATAGAAAGATAGATGGCGTAGTTGGCAAGATTAGATAGATAGATAAGATAGATAAATCTTGCCAACTACGCCATCTATCTATCTATCTATCTATTTATCTATCTATCATTTTATAGTGCCTTTCTTATCTATCTATCTATCTTTCATTTTATAGTGCCTTTCTTATCTATCTATCTATCATTTTATAGTGCCTTTCTTATCTATCTATCTATCTTTCATTTTATAGTGCCTTTCTTATCTATCTATCTATCTTTCATTTTATAGTGCCTTTCTTATCTAGCTATCTATCTGTCTATCATTTTATAGTGCCTTTCTTATCTATCTATCTATCTATCTTTCATTTTATAGTGCCTTTCTTATCTATCTATCTATCTTTTATATTGTGTCCTTCACATATGTCCATCTCTTTATATAGCACCTTTTCCTATCTGTCTATCAAGCCTTTGACACAGAATGCTGTCATGCCAGGCCCCTCACTTTCATGTTCAGTCCATTCAGACCCACTTAAGGCGTTTTTTCCATTTTTCTTTATGTTTTTCTTTCTACATTCTGTGTTTTCCCCCTTTGTGATTATTTTTGTTTTAAATAAATTATTATTCCCAACCAATTTCATCTCAGTTTCGTATCCCCTTCTTGTATTTTATATTCTAGGAGAGTTACACCATTTTAACCTTTATAGAGCCTGTCAAAGTCTACCACCTATAAAAGCTGAAATGCCGTCACCAGAGACATCTCTCTTATTTCTCTTTTTTTTCTCCTCTGGTGTTAAATTTTTGAACATAAGGATAGAAGAGGCTCAGTAAATGATTCACGATGGATGCTGTTGGGGTGAAGACGATGTCCGGTTTGCGGGTCCTTCCTGTTCTTCTGTGCCCCCATGATGAGCAGACTCGAGGTCCCATTAGGGAGGTGCTGTTAGATGACGCTGGGTCAGCAGATGGACGCCCAGTTGTGACTAATTGACCAGGCAGTGTGGCCTCATTCTTCTTCTTTTCCTTCAGATTGTCCAATCTGACTCCTAGCTCTGTGCGGCCATTCATCTCAAAGGCAGACGCAGTTCACTTGAGTTAAGCACAATGCCGGCTTCTTTAATCTGTGGAATGACAAAGGCTAAGCACTAATTTTCCCAAAGGAGAAGCTCACTGTCATTTGTTAGACTTCCAGCAAAGGAAAGTTCAAAGTTAGATTCAGTTAGTGAATTTCAATTTATTCACAACCATCAAGCTTCAAAAAAATATAAAATAACAATAATCTCTTTAAAGGAAATGACACTGAGATCCAGGTAATAAAGCTAGCTCTGGAGGAAAAGAAATATTCTTCTGTCTCGCCTTGATCCATCTTGAATGCAATTTCAAATGTGATTACGCATTTTGAGCACACCAGCATCATCACTCTGACAGGCAGTGAACGCCGCGCACTCCTTATGCAAGTGAGACGGAGACGAGGCAAAGTCGGCACCTCCTGGGGAAAGGAGCACTCAGAGCAGCTGCTCTCCATATGCCGTCACTTTGGCTTTTTTGTTTGCCATCCACAGGAAAAAAGAAAAAAAACTAAAAAAAAAATCACGGACTTGACTGGATATTTGACCACAACCGTGACTGGCTTTGTTATGGACCCGGCAGCTCGATGAGATTCTCGCTGTTTAGACCTTGGGTAGAAACCACAGGTTTGGATTTAAAATACAGGAGCAGAGGACTGAGAAAGGATTCAGACCCCTTCACCTTCTGTGTAAAAGATGGAGTTTTAATTGGGGAAATATGCCATTTTTGTCCCCAGTCTCCACTCAGCAACCCATAATGACAAAGTGAGAACATGATTTCAGTTAACAAATTTATTAAAAATCAAACATTGAAATCTCTCATTACTAGAACTATTAAGAGTCTTTGCTGTGGCACTTTGAATTGTGCTCAGTTCCACCCGGTTTGCTTTCATTCTCTGTGAGATGTTTCCAGAACTTGAGTGGCGTCCATCAGTGGCAAATTGAATTGATTGGACGTCGGTGAGAAAGGCACACGTGTACCCGTGTATGGAAGTCTCACAATTCACACTGTATGACAGGACAAAAAAAAAAAAAAAATCATGAAGTCCACAGAACTCTAAATAGACTTCAATATAACACTAAAGGGAGAGGGCAGAAGTGAAATTAGGAAACAGGCTTTGGGTTGGAAAGTTAAAATATCAAAGAGCAAATACAACACGAAAGAGCAAAAAGTGAAGTTATGATAACATGATCAAAATATCTATTGTATAGCCTTTCATATCTATCTATCTATCTATCTATCTATCTATCTATCTATCTATCTATCTATCTATCTATCTATCTATCTATCTATCCTGTCTTGCTGTTTCTCTGTGTGTCGATTGCTTTGGTCTGGAGTGGAAGTGGGCCTTTGTGCTAGCAGGAGAGTGAGTTGAGTTTAGCTTTTTCTTTTTTCCATTTTTTTTCTTTTATTTCTTTTTTCTAGTCATTTCTCTTAATTTTACCTGTGTTATTATATATAGTCATTATTTCAAGTTTATTTAGTGTTTTTTTTTTAAAAAAGAAGTGGCTAGGATGGCTGTGTCCCGAGGGATACAGCCAGGCCTTTTGCCACATGGCTTTGAAAAACTTAGCAGAAGAAATGGCATCAAGCTGATTGTTGATCCAGTAGTTTCAGTAGAGAAGTGTGTTACTGAAATTGGTAAAATAATTGGATGTAAAAACATTATTTCAGCTTCACGAATGAATAAGGCAGTTGTGGTGTTTCTAAATGAAGAGGCCTTAGTTCACCAACTGGTTCAGGAAGGCCTAGTAATTAATGGAACCCTCATTTCTGTTTTGCCGCTTTCAACTCCTGCAAAGAGGATTATAATCTCTAATGTTCCTCCTTTCTTGAAGAATGAACTGCTACGTAATGAATTGCGAAGGTATGGCGAGATTATTTCTGACATTACTATGATTCCTTTGGGGTGTAAACAGCCAGAATTAAAGCATGTGGTCTCATTTAGGAGACAGGTTTTTATGCTCCTCAACAGAGGTTACAATGAGTTAGATGTTGCTTTGAAATTCAAAGTAGATGGATGTGACTATATTGTGTTTATATCTTCTGATTCAATGAAATGTTTTAAATGTGGCCGTGCAGGGCACAAAGCAGTTGACTGTAAAAGAGCTGATGGTAGTCATGCTATGGGTGGAAACATAAATGCAGTGAGCGAGTCAGATATAGAGGATGAGTCTGAGGACTCCGACTCCGATGCTGAAGATCAGCAGATTGTTATCTGTGAGGTATCCACAGGTACTCTTAGCTCGACTGTAAGAAGTTCTGATAATCAGATACCCAGTTGTAGCTCCACAGTTGAAAGGAGTGAAATAAAGAGAGCTGAGACAAAGATGCCTGAAGTGGATGGTTCGGCCGAGGCCGAGTTGAAGTCCTCTACTGTGAATATAAATCAGACTGAAGAAAAGAGCCCAGCTAAGGCCGAGGTGATGCGGCTTGTCAGTGAAACGACACCAACTGAGGTGGAAGACAGTGAAAGTCTGAATGCTGCCGCTGCTACCTGTGAGCCATCTAAGGTGGATGAGCAAGCCAAGGCCAGTCCTGAGTCCACAGTCCACAGTGAAACTGCTTGCCCTCTCTTAAATGTCGAAGCTGTGGAAGAAACTGAACCAGACACTAATTCAGGTAGTGCAGTTAGGGAAGAAAAAGCTGGAACTGTTGAGGAAATGAATGTTGAAGAAGAATGGACGACACTCCCCAGAAAGAGGAAAGAAACCTCAGACGGTGGAGTAGGAGCCAAGAGAAGTAACAAAATGAACCTGACAGAGGGGGCTGACGTGTCTTTAAAGAATCGTTTTCTAAGTACCAGAGAGGTGACAATCAGCCCAGAGTGTGAGGGGAGTCAGCAGGGTGGTGAGGACAGTGACTCTTGTATGTCAAGTGACAATTTAACTGGCACTCTTGGAAAAACGGAGTACAGCAATGAAAGCATTCTGAGCTTTCTGGATTTTCTTGAAGGCAAAAGGAAGGTGAATGTCGTAGAACATTTTCCTGACCTGGAACTTTTTTTGGTTTCAGCTAAGCGAGTTATGCGCAATGCTGTTCCTTTGGGAATAGAAAGAAAAGAATTTAATCGTTTAAAGAATGTTATCAGCAAAGTTAGAAAGTCTCTCACCTCCAGCACATGATGGCTCCACACCAGCTCCTCTCTTTTTCATTAGTTAAAGTTCTTCTTGTCATTGCTGCTCCGTTTCTTTTCTTTCTAATGCCTGTTTTCTCTTTGGGCTCTTTGAACGTTAACGGCTGCAGAGACTCCTTAAAGAGAGCCGTACTTTTTCAATATTTGGAACAAAAAAAACTAGATGTTATTTTTCTTCAAGAAACTCATACTGACCCAATGAATGAGTCGGAGTGGCAGAGGGACTGGAGTGGGACAATGATTCTGAGCCACGGCTCCAGTGCCAGCGCAGGGGTGGCAGTGCTCTTCAGTAAGGCGTTTCTCCCGGAGTCCATAGACTGTTTTGAGCAAATTAAAGGCCGTCTCATGAAGGTCGTTGTACGTACTCAGGGGAAGAACATTATTTTCTTAAATGTCTACGCTCCAAATGAAGGCAAAGAGAGAATTTCTTTTTTTCTTTTGTTAAAAGACGTTCTTGCTGAGTGCAGTTCAGAGGACGTCGTGTTTTTAGCTGGTGATTTTAATTGCACTGAAAATGCAGAGATGGACAGGAATGGCGCTGAGCCTCACCCGGGGTCAGTCAAGGTGTTGCAGTCGGTCCTTCATCAGCAAGAACTTGTGGATGTGTGGAGAGAGTTGAACCCAACGGCGAGACAGTACACCTGGCTCAAGGCATCCAGTGGCATGTTATCCATGGCAAGGCTGGACAGGATTTATACCTTACGGCACAATCTGAACCTCATTTTGGGCTCTTGTCTTCTGCCCACAGGGTTTTCAGACCACAGTTTAACTCTCACTCGTTTCTCTTTGGGGTCTGAGCGTAATTTTAAATCTTTCTGGCACTTTAATACTAAACTTCTTAAAGACTCTCTATTTCTTCAACACTTTCGTCTCTTTTGGGACAAATGGAGACTCAGCAAAAGTGAATTCTCATCTCTGAAGCAATGGTGGGACGTCTCCAAGGTCCAAATTAAACTCTTTTGCCAGTTTTATTCTGAACATTCTTCTAGAAAGGTCACCATGGCCATTAAAGAACTGGAAGAGGACATTGGGATAATTCTAGCCAAACTGGAAACCGGTTTTGATGCCACTTTGCTTGAGTCCCTAAAAGACAAAAAGGATTCTCTGAGGTCCCTGCTGGATGAACAGGTGAAGGGCGCCATTGTCAGGGGGAGATTCCAGAATATTTCCCAAATAGACGCCCCAACGCAGTTTTTCTTTTCATTGGAGAAGAAGGTTGCTCAGGCAAAAATCATTCACTGTCTGAAAACTGCAGATGGGACTGAAATGACGGAGACCGAGGAGATCCGGGAATTTGCCTTAAAATTTTACAAAGACTTATTCTCTGCAGAAACAGTGGACTTGTCTTCAAACACAGAAATTTTCTTTAATGACCTACCACAGTTGACTCCATCCACCAAGGAAGAACTCGACCTGCCACTATCACTAGAGGAGCTCACTAGTGCCCTTGGGAGTTTAAATCAGAACAAAGCCCCTGGGATCGATGGACTTCCTGTCGAATTCTACAAGTCCTTTTGGGATATCATGGGTAAGGACTTCCTGACTGTGTTCGTGGAGAGCATCAGGGATAAAGAACTTCCTGTGAGTTGTCGGAGAGCAGTATTGACTCTTTTACCTAAAAAAGGGGATCTCTGCAACATTAAAAACTGGAGACCGGTCAGCCTGCTCTGCTCAGACTATAAAATCTTTTCTAAAGCGTTGGCTCTTCGTCTGAGGACTGTCATGAACTGCTTGGTGGCCTTTGATCAGTCATACTGTGTCCCTGAACGATGCATTTTTGATAACATTTTCTTTGTGCGGGATTTGGTATCTGCCTCTGAGATTTTTGGTTTTAAGGCGGGTCTCATCTCACTGGATCAAGAGAAGGCATTTGACCGGGTAGACCACCAATATTTATTTAAAGTTCTAGAGAGGTTTGGTTTTGGTGAGACCTTTCTAGGATATATTAAATTAATGTACACAAATGTGTTTAGTGTTTTAAAAATTAATGGAGGATTAGGAGCCCCATTTTCTGTTACAAGGGGCATTCGTCAGGGGTGTGCACTCTCCGGTATGTTATACTCGCTGTCCATAGAGCCCCTGCTCCACAGACTTCGCCAATCACTTCACGGCCTGTCATTGCCTGTGTGTCCCACTGCATCCTTTAAGGTGGTGGCATATGCTGACGATGTCACAGTTGTCATCACTGACCCTGATGATGTTGTTCTGTTGCAGGACTGTTTACAGGTATTTCAAACGGTGTCATCTGCCAGGGTCAACTGGTCCAAATGTAATGCCTTTCTGATGGGCAGCTGGAACTGTCCTCCCCCAAGCCTTCCAGGTGCTTTAACATGGAACTCTAATGTATTTAAACATCTGGGAATTTACATTGGGAAGTCTGGAGCCACAGCTGATAACTGGGAGGGTTTAATTGATCAAATTCAGGGGAGACTGAAGAAATGGAAATGGGTGGTCGCCAAGCTCTCTTTTCGGGGTAGGGTGCTTATTATTAATAATTTAATTGCTTCAATGCTTTGGCATAAATTTAGGTGTGCAGATCCTCCAGTTTGGCTGTTAAAAGAAATTCAGGGGATATTGCTGGATTTTTTTTGGGACAGACTTCATTGGGTTAAACACAGTGTGGTACATCTGCCTGTGGATGAAGGTGGTCAGGGCTTGGTGGACATTCTGAGCAGAATTGAAGCTTTTAGGCTGACAGATTTACAGCGTCTCTTGTATGCCCCTCAGCCTTTACTGTGGAGGAGTTTAGCATTCGCTTTTTTTCATAGGGTAGGAAATCTTAATTTTGATTGGCAACTCCTTTTCATCGATGTCAAGCGATTGGCACTATCTGTGCTGCCCACCTTTTACCGCAACATGTTATTGATTTGGCACACCACAACAAACAGAGTGGGTATTAATCTGGAGTCAGTCTTCTGGTTACTTGAAGAACCGGTAATATGGAATCCAGTGTTGGAGTTCAACTCGGTCAGTTTAAACTCACTGCTTATGAACAAAGGCTTTACCAAAGTAGCCAACTTTATTGATCCGGTCAGCAACCAGTGGAAGTCTGGGGCAGCTGTGGCACATGAGCTTGGGATTAGGTCTGTCCGTCTTGGAGGGTCGATAATCAACAAACTTAAAGTCTCTTTAGTGCAATTGGGTGCAGGTCCTCTGTGTGAGGATTATATCTCTGGAGATCTCATAAAAGAGGCAGAACCTCCTGATTGTGTCATTACAATTAAACCAAATGTAAAAGATTTTATCAGTTCTAATAACTCAATTTTAAAAATTAATCACATAAATGGAATTTCATTCCAAAATTTGTCAAAAAAAGAATTATATGACTGGTGTCTTAAAGTGTCCCATTTTATGCATTTAAAAGACATGACTGATACCCTCTGGGGGAACACTCTGTGTCTGCATGACACGACATCTCCAGCATGGAGGACTTTATATAAACCGCCAATTGAGAAAAGAGTTGGGGACCTGCAGTGGAGGATCCTACATGGAGCAGTAGCCACCAATTCATTTTTAAAAACCATTGGTGCCAGCACAACAGATCGGTGTCCATTCTGCCTTCAAAAAGAAACAGTTTATCATTTATTTCTGTATTGTACCAGATTACAACCTCTGCTGCATTTTCTTGATTTATTGTTGATGGATTTGGGAATTATATTTAATGAACTCATTTATATTTTTGGAATGTCGGTATCAAGAGTTTGTAAAAGACAATGTTTACTTTGTAATTTTTTGTTAGGCCAGGCCAAGATGGCAACGTTAAAAACGAGAAGGAATAGAGATAAAGATCAGACTACTACTGATGCTCTGTTAATGTTTAAGGTCCTCCTTCAAAGGAGATTGAGAATCGAATTTGAATATTTTAAACTTATTCATCAATTAGATGTATTTAGAGAAATCTGGGCTGTAAATGATGTTTTATGTTCCATAGAAAGTGAATGTCTAATACTAAAGTATGAGTAGGAAAACAGTGTTATTAAATGTTGTTTAATTTTGACTGTTAATTTGACTGCAATTATGTTATAATTGTTAATAAAGGTCTGTTTAAAATTAAAAAAAAAAATTATCTATCTATCTATCTATCTATCTATTTATCTATCTATCTAATCCTGACAACTATGATATCTATCTATCTATCTAGCTATCTTATCCTGCCAACTACGCTATCTATCTATCTATCTATCTATC